>CM060412.1:183126092-183726092 GCA_030545235.1 Helianthus tuberosus
GGTCAAGTTAGTAAGCAACGAAAACATGTATAATGTGTATGTGTATGCATTGTGTAAGATGTCATAGAAAGGAGGGTAAGTAGTTTTGTAGATAAAGTGATAAGAGGAGAGAAAAGCATAAAGAAAGAGGGTGCCTGGTAATTGGCCAAACATATGTGTTTCAAGCCCAAATAAGGAGACAAACAATGGAAGGAACAAATGCAAGATAGAGTCGAGATGGGTAATTTGGCGTTAGGTACCGATGGGAACACCGCCTTGCCCTCGATCGGTACCGAGTTATTTTCATCTAATCGACAGTGTGATGCTATTGATCTTGAGGCATTATTAGTGGCGGGCCCAGGATTTTTTATCTATGGAGGCGATCCGGATTTTTGCGTAACCCCCCCCCCCCCCCCCCGGTTTATTATATGAATTACTTTTGCAGGTGGTATATTATTATTATAAGTATTTATTTGAAATAAATAGTTAAAAACCGATCTAGGGATAAATGTGATGAAAATATACCTTTCTATGGTTTTAATTTATGTGGTTTTAGATTGAAAATGTTTGGAATGAGAAAATGTTAATAGTGCCCTAATGTGGAAGGTAGAGGATTGAAGTGTATATGGTGAGAAAAAAAATTTGAAATAATCGATTTAACCGAATCGAAAAAAATTGAATGGAACAAAAAACCAAACCAAAATTTACGGTTTTGCATTTTGTAAAAATAAAACCGAATAACCTAAAAAATAATTTTTAAATGTTTGTTATATATTGATTGAGGAATTATTAATTTTATTCTTAAACGTTAAATATTTATAATAAAAACATTAGCATGTTTATTTATCTCTTAAATGATTTATCCATTGCCTGTAAGAAATAACATAATTTAACATAAAAATGACAAGATTTACAAAGTATTATAAAATAAAACTAGGTTAGAACCCCGTATATTACACGGGTTTATTAAATGTAATTTTATATATTAAATAATAAAAAAATATATATTTTTAAAATTGTGTGGGCTGAATAAATATAATTTTATACACAAAATAATAAAAAAAAATTATATGTATAAAAACCATTTATTACACGAGTTTAATAAATATAATTTTGTATTATAAATAATGTAAAAGCTATATATCTTTAAATCACATTAATTTCTTTTTATTATATGATATAGATAGATATAGATATGCCAATGAAGTAGTGGTGTAGTGGTTGGGGAAAGAATTGGTGTTCCTTGTGACCCAGGTTCGATTATCACTCTTCTCATTATTTTCTACGGCATCTAGGTGAAGAGCGAATACGGGTGGCACCGGTTCGACTTGGATGGGAGGTGAGGTTTTACCGATTGTTCTACTATCGTGCCTTCGGGCGGGTGGAGGTCGGGTTTCCGCACATCTAGGAAGAGCCAAGGGGATGGCGGTGGTCGAGTAGTCGACCTTGGCCACAGCACCCGATATCACGGTGATTGACACGTCGTTCCATGCCGTTCAAAAAAAAAGATAGATAGATATTACACATTAAGTGAATTATATAAAAAATATATATATATACTACTATTTTCAATTAGGTAACCATATAATGGATAGAGAATACATCATTTTTATATAGATTAATAATTTGAATAGATATAATAATTGTATTGTTTTTAATAGATTGTTTAATGTTATCTTGTAACGAATATAGACATTTTTTTAATTAAGAAAATAAAAATAAATATAGTATAGATAAAATTTAATATTAATTTATCATTTATTTAATTAATATAATATAGTATTAGATTAGATTTTAGATTTGATTAAATATTATTAATAATAAGAATTTGTATTAGATTATATTAATTATTATTATTATTATTAGTGTTATTAATAATTTTAATCAATTAAATGAGAAAATGACAAGTGTCACAAAAATGGTTTCTTTTATTATATAGTATAGATATAGATTGATAGATAGATTAGTTAAGAGTTTTTTTGGATCACATGAAAATACATATCTTACCTTGCTGTTATTTCTAATTAAAGTTTATTTCTTAAATATTAACAATCTCATCAATATATATTTATTAAATAAAATTAACTTTTACGACTTTATATCTGTTTTTTAATGAAGGATATAATCATTTCAAGATCAAATAAAGGGGAGTGCATAGACGATATATTAGCTTCATATTAAATATTATTATTATTATCAATAATTTTAATAAATTAAATAAGAGAATGAAAAGTGTCCCAAAAATGGTTTTTTTTATTATATAGTATAGATATAGATTGATAGATAGATTAGTTGAGAGTTTTTTTGGATCACATGAAAATATATATCTTACCTTGCTGTTATTTATAATTAAAGTTTATTTCTTAAATATTAACAATCTCATCAATATATATTTATTAAATAAAATTAACTTTTAATACATTATATTTTTTTTTTAATGAAGGATATAATCATTTCAAGATCAAATAAAGGGGAGTGCATAGACGATATATTAGCTTTATATTAAATATTATTATTATTATTATCAGAATTATTAATAATTTTAATCAATTAAATGAGAGAATGACAAGTGTCCCAAAAATGGTTTCTTTTATTATATAGTATAGATGTCTTAATAAATAATTTATAGATTAATAAAAATAGATTAGAATGTTAGATTTATATGAACAATATTAATTAAGTAGGGTTAAATATAATAATTTATATGTATATATCTAAGAAAGATTCTTAAACCTTGGATTATACATTTTATTTTTTTAATCATACGTAAATTTGTTCCAAAAACCAAAAAAGTTGAAAAACCAAACTGTTGCTAAAACCAAAACCGAACAATTTTCAAAAATCAAAAACAAAACTAAACCAAACCATACACACTCTAGATTAGGGATGAGCACGGTACCCGTTCGATACCGAAAGTACCGGTACCGAAAAATGGAAAAATTGAATACTGTTACCAAAAAACAGAGAAAATTAGTACCTGTATCGAAAGTACCCGGTATGATTCGGTACGCGATCCGGTACTAAATGCCTCCAGATTGAAGAATGTGTAAGATGGAAATGAAGAATTTCCCCACCTTAATAAAGGTGAGGTGACATATACAAGTCGGTCCAATACAATCTGAATTAGTTTACGAAACTAATTTATTTCAAAGCTACTTTAGTTGACTCGTTTACTTATTCCTTAATACTCTTTTCTTAAACACTTTGATTTAGTACCCTTTACTTTACAAAAAGGATCATAAATTTATTTTATGTTATTTAAAAAATACTAAATGTTCTTTTAATTACCCTTAATATTTATTACAGCACTATGTGTTGTGGGTGTAATTGGAGGGGGAAGGATCCACTAAAAAGTGGATTTTGCCTAAGTAGTCTAAGAAGGAATCTTAACTATTCATTTTTCAAATCAATGGTTAAGATGAAAGGGTAGGAGAAAGGAGGAGTGCAAGGGTATCTTGGGAAAATCCTATTTATGGACTTTCTCTCTCCACATGCATATTCCACCCTCATTTTTTAAACGTTCATAACTTTTTTATACGACATTATTTTTTCATAAAAACTTCACCGTAAAATCGAGCGTCTTTTTATCTTTAATTTGAGTACCATATTGCTATATAAAATATGAAGACTAAAATAACCCACTTAAATGTGTTGTATTTCTATGTTATATAACATTTTTTGTGCTGAATTTTTGTACTATATTTTTTGTGCTGAATTTTTGTACTATATTTTTTGTGCTGAATTTTTTTGTCTTAAATTTTTTTTCCTCAATTTTTTTGTGCTATATTTTTTTGTACTACATTTTTTGCTAAATTTTTTCGTGCTATATGTCTTTGTACTAGATTTTTTTGTGCTATATTTTTTTGTACTACATTTTTTGTACTAGATTTTTTTGTGCTATATTTTTTTGTACTACATTTTTTGTACTAGATTTTTTTGTACTAGATTTTTTTTTGGTTATATTTTTTTAAAAACAAAAGGGGTGCCACATGTCATTTTCACTCTTATTTATAAGGACCAAAATGCCCTTCATTCCTACTTATTAGGAGTGCCACATGTCATCATCACAATCCTTCTTAGGCTACTTAGGCAAAATCCACTTTTTAGTGGATCCTTCCCCGTAATTGGAGTGTCGCGTCAGTTAAGTGTGTTCATCGGGTTTTGGGTTTTTCGGGTCGGGTTGTTCGGGTTTTTGTCTAGGAAAAATTGACCCGATAACCGGCCCATTTAAAGTTCGGGTTAGTCGGTTTTGGGTTATTCAGGTTCGGGTTAATTCGGGTCGGGTTGTTCGGTTTTCGGGTTTAGATGTAAAATGAAAAATTAATGTTTTGTTACAAGATATCATCAAAATTCATGTTGCTACTTTAAAAATATCATCAAAGTTCAAACATTATTTGACAATATGCTATTATAATATTTAAAAGTCCAAAAACTTAATTTTTCATATATTAAAGACTCCAAACCACAACACTTCTATAAGAAAAAACAATAAATGTTTGGGTTTTTTTCGGGTTTCATGTGTCACACCCCTTTCTGCGGCGGAAGCACGAGGTGTGATCATGAAAGGTTCTCATTGCATACGAAGAGTAAACATACTACATGCTCAAAAGTAACTTCAAACGTTACATTACTGAAAACATATGTCAAGTGTTTACAACACGAGATAACATATTGTCTTAAAAGTTACAACTTTATTTAACGATAAACAAAGCGACATCCACGAGCATGAGTAAGACCACGCGCACATCCATCCTAGTTACCTGAAATACATGTGAGTTTTGGAAGAAAAAAAACGTCAACATAAAGTTGGTGTGAATTCATGCAGTTTTTGTATTTCACGTTTGTATACTTTGTATGAAAACATAGTTTGTGTCATGCATAAATCAAGTTTTCATATATAAATCAAGTATTCATGTGTACACCACGTACTCATGTATAATTCAAGTTTTTCTTGAGTACCCCACGTACTCAAGTATAGTTCCCGTTTTCTTGAGTACCCCACGTACTCAAGTATAATTCAAGTTTTCTTGAGTACCCCACGTACTTCAAATTATAAATCAAGTTTTTGTATGGTATGAATTTTATGTAAATAAAGTATTCCTGTAAGTATCAGGATTGTTAATGGGTTGCAAAGCCATTAACATGTGACACGACATAGGAAGTCACCAAACCTTAGGCATTTTCTAGTTGGCATATTCTGAGACACAAAAGCACTACTCGATACTCGCCCTCACCGAGAGTGTGGCTGCCCGGCACCCGTTAGATCTAACCTTTTGTTCTGCGGTCTAGGTATATAGTTGATTAATGGTGCTTATGGTACCCTATTCGTGACACGATTTCTCGTATCATTTCTCATAACGCATCATACTTGGTACTCGTCCTCACCAAGTGCGCTTCTCGTATTCTTATATCTTATCACACTTGGTACTCGTCCTCACCAAGTGTGCTTCTTGTATTTTTATCATACCATTTATAAATATTGTAACATTTGTACATGTATTTCACCCCCGAAGTTATAAAACTGAAAACAGTTAAAAGAAAAGGGGGAGCATGAACTCACAACTTTGCGTTCCTTGCGTCGTAAACTTCACCGGATTTGCTTAATTAACGTCGTGACCTATACGCGTTTTCTTAACGTTAGTCACTAGACTTGTGTCGCACAAGTACAGTCACTCTCTTTTGTATATGTTTTGTTGTGTTAAAAATATTTTATATTTTTAACTAAGTATCTTACTTATATTATTTTCTAAAAAATTAATATAAGTATCTCGTGTTTTGCACTTTGCACCCGAATTATGTATCTTGTATGTTGCATGTGTATTTTGTGTTTATACTTCTTATGAGTATTTAGTGTATTTTTAAGTCTTAATACACTAGCACGTATAACACATACTATATACACTTAGCACAAAAGTTGGTGATCAAATAATATATATATTTTTCTCAAAAAATATATACATACTTAATATCCATTTTTATTCTTGAAGAAATCCTCATTAAACCTTGGTAATATTTTTAAATACATTTTTAGGGAATAAGTTTCTCCGAAACTTATATTTTTCTAAGTGTTAAAATTTTATAAAAATTTCAACATAGTTTCCCCTAAAAATGGAGGTTTCCCATGTTTTAAAAACATGTGTTTATTTTCTTTTAAATCAATAACAATCTCAACAACACAATCTTTATTTATCAAACTTGTCAAAACAAGCATATACCACAAACTTATGAACTTGAAAGTTTGTAAAAATTATGTAGTAAATCACTAGCGGATTTAGTAGGTTTTGTTATCTTTAAAAATAAAATTAGTTTCTTAAAACCTTTATTTTTAAAGAACATGTATTTTCACAACTTCTAGTCATGAATTTCAAAAGTATTTCTTTGTTAAATTTTCTTGTTAAACAATTGTTTACACACTTGTTTATTTGCCAAAAATACTTCTAGTTCATAAAATATCCGGGTTTTAACAAGACTTACATCTTTCACTTGGTTCTTCCGAAAAACCACTTGTAGATCTTTAGATCTACATGTTTAGAGTCTTATTTTACAAGAAAAATTACTTTTACTCAAGTTCATGTTTCATGAGTGGAAGGGTTCATCATCTTTCACAACTCTAGCACTAACATACTACTAGTTCATATTCGTGAACATGATATAGTATGGTTAGATGATGATCCATCCCACTTTTAGCAACAAACAACATAAAATAATCACAACTAACCAAGATTTGCATGATTTACACCACTAGTTTCTTTTTATCCAACATTTTCATCTTACTTTCAAGACTTTAAGTTATGATCTTGTGTGTTCTTGATTTTTAACCATTAAATCACTTATTAACCACTCTAAACAAGAACAAGATGATGTTTAGAGGCACTTACTACTAGCTCAAGGCTAGGGAAGAAACAAGACGTAAACGAGGTGGATAAAAGAAATCTAGAGAGGTCCTTGAGTTTCCGAGTGCACCAAGCCTTCTTGTATGATCCCTTGCTTCTATGTATGTATATAAAATAGTTGAAGGAAACTTGAAGGTGGATGGTGGTGGTGCTAGTGTTCTCGGCCGAACACAAGGGGAGAAGAGAAAGAGGTGAGCTAGTGTTTGTGGTTAGGTGAAATGAAATGCTTAATCCCTCATGTACATTTATAATCCAACTTAGTGTTTTAACCATTAGGTAATATGTCATTTAGATACTAGACATGATTAATAAAATAATCAAGAAATGGTGGGGTGTGTCCCCACTCCACAAACCGTTCGAACTAGGGGGGTAAGGGTTGGTTTGTAATGTTATAGTTAGTGTTTAGTTGAAACAAATGGGTTTAGTTAGGATACTTGATGTGTTTAGTAATATATAGTGTGTTAGGGTGTTCGGGGACCCTAACTATCTTAGAAAAATAAAAACAATGCTTCTAGCATTATTTTGGTGTTCCGGGTAATATCCGGTTGTTCGGTTAAATTCCGGTTCGTTAAAGTGCTAAATTACACTTTCTAGTGTCTTTTAAGTACCCTCTTGCAGTACTATCGATTCCCAACACTTAGGGAAATATTCTGACTGATAAATTATATTTTCTGCATAATATTCGCGTGCTAAAAGCTGAATTATTTAAAATTATGCACTTAAAGTGCGTTTCGGGTGCTTTTTAGTGCGTATTTTAGCTTTCGTAATGTCTATATATTAAACCCTTGTATGCACTCTTGGGTTTTAATGTATTCTTGTTGTTGGACCTACACCTAGGCTCCAACTTTAATGTATGACTGCTTTCTGCAGTTCTGTTGACACAAAGTGTCTTACCGGTGAGTTTACTAGTGTAACTGACGCAACACTCTCGTTTATGCATAAAGCAATATTGTGTAGTATACAACGTGCATGAATTCACTTGTTTAGCATGTAATCAGTCAATGTTGTCATTTAAGCACATAATTGCAGTCATTAAATAACAATTAAAGTGTACGAAAGTTACCGGTTTGCTGCCAGTTGTCACAGTCTTCCCCCGTTAAAAGAATTTCGTCCCGAAATTCAGGCTGAACTAACTCTCGCGGGAGTCTTCTTGAATAGGTGGGGATACTTTTCTTTAAACTGGTCTTCACGTTCCCATGTGTACTCGGGTCCGTGCTTAGAGCTCCAACGTACTTTGACAAGTTTAACAGTGCTCCTCCTGGTCTTGTTGACTTTCCAGTCGGTAACCTCCACGGGTTGTTCTGTAAATCGGAGGGCGTCATCAATATGCACTTCATCCACCGGGATGATCACGTTTTCTTGTGTTGGACTCTTCTTGAGGTTGGATACATGGAACGTATCATGTACTCCATTAAGTTCTTCCGGTAATTCCAACTTTTAAGCCACGGTACCAATTCTTTCCAAGATTCTGAATGGTCCGATGTATCGTGGGTTCAGCTTTCCATGTTTTCCAAATCTTACTACGCCCTTCCGAGGTGAGACCTTTAACAACACTTTGTCTCCAACCTCAAATTCTACTGGTTTTCTTTTCAGATCAGCGTAGCTCTTTTGTCGATCCCGAGCCGCCTTAATGCGCTCTCGGATCTGCGCAATCTTGTCTGTTGTCTCTTGCACAAGTTCAGGACCAACCATACGTTTATCTCCAGCGTCTGCCCAACATAAGGGCGACCGGCACTTACGGCCATACAGAGCTCGAACGGTGCGGCTTTTATGCTCGTATGATAACTGTTATTGTAGGAAAACTCAACTAAAGGTAGATGAGTATCCCAGCTGCCGCCTAGATCCATGACACATGCGCGAAGCATATCTTCTAACGTTTGTATAGTTCGTTCGCTCTGGCCGTCTGTTTGGGGATGGAAGGCCGTGCTTAGATCTAATTGAGATCCAAAGGCTTCCTGAAATGATTGCCAGATTCTTGAGACAAAGCGTCCATCTCTGTCTGAAATAATTGAGATTGGCACTCCATGACGTGCCACAATTTCTCTTAAGTATATCTCAGCAAGTTTTCCAGTGCTATCATTCTCTCGGATCGGTAGGAAATGCGCAGATTTCGTTAATCGATCAACTATCACCCATATCATATCGTGCCCTCTCGGGGTCCTGGGTAATTTCGTTATGAAGTCCATCGAGATTTGTTCCCACTTCCACACGGGAATCTCTGGTTGTTGTAGTAGTCCGGGCGGTTTCTGATATTCTGCCTTAACCTTGGCACAGGTTAGGCATTTTCCAACATAAACAGCAACATCGCTTTTAAGTCTCGGCCACCAGTAATATTCCTTCAAATCTTGATACATTTGTCCGATCCTGGATGGATCGAATATCTCGATTTGTGGGCTTCATCAAGGATGACTTCTCGTATGCCACCATAGAGTGGAACCCAAATACGCTTCTTGAAGTATAAGGCTCCCTCTTCATTTGGCACCATGTATTTCAACATACCCCGGAGGTATTCAGCTCTTCGATTTTCCATCTTAAGGGCTTCTTGTTGTGCATCACGAATGCGTGTAGTGAGGTTCGTTCGAATAGTCATTTCTAACGCTCGAACCCTCAGGGTCTTAACCCTTTCTTTTCGACTTAACGCGTCTGCTACAACGTTAGCCTTTCCAGGATGGTACTTAATCTCACAGTCATAGTCATTTAGCAGCTCGACCCATCGCCGCTGACGCATGTTCAATTCCTTCTGATCAAATATGTGTTGTAGACTTTTGTGATCTGTGAAGATTGTACATCGAGTACCATATAAATAGTGTCGCCAGATCTTCAAGGCGAATACCACCGCTCCCAGCTCCAGGTCGTGAGTGGTATAGTTTCTTTCATGAACCTTTAATTGTCTTGAAGCGTAAGCGATGACTTTTTGGCGCTGCATAAGCACGCAACCCAAACCTTGTCGTGAGGCGTCGCAGTATACCACGAAGTCTTCCGTGCCTTCGGGTAATGATAGTATTGGTGCATCGCATAGCTTGCTTTTAAGTAACTGGAAGGCTTCTTCTTGTTTGTAACCCCATTCGTATTTCTTGTCTTTCTGAGTAAGGGTCGTTAGTGGTTGAGCTATCTTTGAGAAATTCTTGATGAATCGCCGATAATAGCCCGCTAAACCCAAAAATTGACGAACTTCAGTTGGGGTCTTGGGAGCTTCCCAATTCTTTATTGCTTCAATCTTGGATGGGTCTACATGAATGCCCTTCTCATTCACAACGTGACCAAGAAATTGTACTTCGCGAATCCAGAATTCGCACTTTGAGAACTTCGCATAAAGTTTCTCTTTCTTCGGTAGTTCCAAGATGGTTCTGAGATGTTGCTCGTGCTCTTCTTTCGTTCTCGAGTAAATCAGGATATCATCGATAAATACAATCACGAATTTATCGAGATATGGTTTGCATACGCGGTTCATCAGATCCATAAAGACCGCTGGTGCATTCGTCAGCCCGAATGGCATCACAAGAAATTCGTAGTGCCCATAGCGTGTTCTGAATGCAGTCTTTGGTACGCTTTCTTCTTGGATTCTTAGCTGATGGTATCCAGATCGAAGGTCGATCTTGGAATAGTAGCTTGATCCTTGCAATTGATCAAATAAGTCATCAATCCTCGGTAGCAGGTACCGATTCTTGATAGTGAGCTTGTTCAGTTCCCTGTAATCGATACACATCCGCAGTGTTCCATCCTTCTTCTTCACGAATAATACTGGAGCTCCCCAGGGTGAGAAGCTTGGCCTTATGAATCCTTTATCCAACAACTCCTGGAGTTGTGTAGATAATTCTTGCATTTTGGATGGCGCAAGTCGATAGGGTGCCTTGGCTACAGGAGCAGCTCCTGGAACCAAGTCTATACGGAATTCGACTTGTCGTTGCGGAGGCATTCCTGGAAGATCTTCGGGAAAAACATCAGGAAATTCCTTCACCACAGGAATGTCTTCGAGTTTCGGCTCCTCAGCCTTCTTATCTACAACGTGTGCTAGGAAGGCAACACATCCTTTCCTTAAACACTTCTGTGCCTTCATGCAACTGATGATTCGAAGAGGTGCGTCTCGTTTTTCTCCATGTACGATGAGAGTTTCATCATTCGCTAAAGGGATGCGAATGATTTTCTCATGACAAATAACTTCAGCTTTGTTTTTGGACAACCAGTCCATTCCGACTACTACATCGAAGCTACCCAATTGAATAGGTAAGAGGTCGATGCTAAATCTTCGTTCACCAAGTTCTAGTGTGCAGCCTCTAACAACTTCGCCCGATTCAACAAGTTTACCATTGGCTAGTTCTATGGAATAAGGAATTTCTAATATACTAGATTCTATTCCAAGCATGCGTTTAAATTCCACAGACATGAAGCTATAATCGGCGCCAGTGTCAAATAATATGGATGCAAAGTGATTGTTAATGAGAAACGTACCGGTGACCACATTAGGGTCCTCGCGTGCGTTCTTTGCTCCAATCACAAATGCTCGAGCCTGAGCATTGTTTCCCTTTGGGCAGTCCCTCATGAAATGATCATTGCTTCCACAACTGAAGTATCCTTGGTTCCGCCCTTTCCCATTACCATTCTTGTTACCAGCACCATTTCCATCCCGGTTCTTTCCTTTTCCCCAACAGTCTTCTGTTTGATGACCCGATCTACCACATTTGTCGCACCTTGGAATGCGACAAGCTCCTTCATGATGATACTTACATTTTTGGCATTTAGGCATGGTGCCTTGGTATCCTTTGGTTGCAAGGGTTTTCGCCTCCTGAGGCGGGTTAGCGTCACGCTTCTTGTTGTTGAAACCTTTGTTGTTACGAATTGCTTGATTCAGATTCGAATGCTTCCTCTTCTTGTCACCAGACGACTCAGCATGCGTCTCAGTCTTCTCTGTTGGGTTCAACGATAACTTCTTCATACGTACACAATCTTCAGTAAGGCTGACAGCCAGAGTTACAACCTCGGTGATTGTTTGTGGTTTGGCCGACGTCACCATGCCACGAAACTCTGGGGCCAGTCCCCAAATGTAGCGTTCAACGCGCTTGAATTCGGGTGTCACCATGTAGGGAAGCACTCTAGACAGATCGTGGAACCTTCGAGTGTAGCCATTAATGTCAGCACCTTCCATGGTCAAGTGCCAGAACTTCGTTTCCAGTCTTTGGAGTTCAGCACGAGAGAAGTACTTCTCTCTCATTCTTTCTTTCAGTTCATCCCAAGTTAGGCCATAAGCGGCATCATCACCCAAAGTTTGGGCTTGCAGGTTCCACCAAGTCAGAGCTTCATCGACAAACAATCCGGTAGCAAAAGTGACTTGCTGATCCGCGGTACACTTGCTCATGCGGATAGTAGCTTCAGTCTTCTCCGTCCAATGCACAAATGCTACTGCACCTCCTGTGCCGTCATAGTTCACCGGCTTGCAGTCGAGGAACTGCTTGAAAGTGAAGCCTGGAATTGATTCAACCAATTCACATGTGAGTAATCGAAGAAATAATGAAACAAAGACCGTTCATAAATTTCTCCATGCTTAGCAAATCGTCTTAAGGTTACCTTGAGCTGCATTTCCTCCAGACGAATCTCCATGCCCATTACGTCTAGCATTGCTTGGTCCTCCACTGTCTTGAGTTCGGTTTGCCTCGTACTGGGCGATAGCAGCGGAGATCCTTTCTTCTAGTAGAGCGTTCAGCTCTTCAACAGTTCTTGGCAGTGGGGGAGGAGGAGGTTGATCGTCATTGCGAGCATTCACAGCTTTCCTGGGTGCCATGTTCTGACAGAACATAACACAACAGGGTTAAACATTTGTTTGATATCGTCATACTAGACAGTAGTAGTATATATATTCACAGGTATATACCACATAAGTGACATCAATCAACTATTACTCTAGCAGAGTACTTAGTAGGCTTGCACTGCGGGAATCTATACGTGACAAGACTTGCTGTGGTTTCTGTGCACTGAATCCCATAATTATGTATACATCCATAATTACGTAACTCCTTGCACAGTCCGCACAGTTCGTTTCATCCTCGTATTTCTTCCTTCAGATAGGCCATTGCTTTCACGTAAAGTCACGTATACTTGTGACATTCTACTTATAGTATATGCTAATTATCACACATAATTGCAAGTAATTTCTCAGTTAAAGACAAGTGCTACTTCGGTGCACCCTAAGTCTCGAAGTGTCTTTTCTAGACTCATGTAGACAGTTTCAGGTAGTGGATGTCGCGGGATGTTTTATGCAATGAAAACTCTTTGAAAAATTGTTTTCGTGAAAGGATCCTAGAGATTGTAGACTAGACTCGAGAAGGAATCCTGGTTCACTACAATCGCAGCTCTGATACCAATCTGTCACACCCCTTTCTGCGGCGGAAGCACGAGGTGTGATCATGAAAGGTTCTCATTGGATACGAAGAGTAAACATACTACATGCTCAAAAGTAACTTCAAACGTTACATTACTGAAAACATATGTCAAGTGTTTACAACACGAGATAACATATTGTCTTAAAAGTTACAACTTTATTTAACGATAAACAAAGCGACATCCACAAGCATGAGTAAGACCACGCGCACATCCATCCTAGTTACCTGAAATACATGTGAGTTTTGGAAAAAAAAAAACGTCAACATAAAGTTGGTGTGAATTCATGCAGTTTTTGTATTTCACGTTTGTATACTTTGTATGAAAACATAGTTTGTGTCATGCATAAATCAAGTTTTCATATATAAATCAAGTATTCATGTGTACACCACGTACTCATGTATAATTCAAGTTTTTCTTGAGTACCCCACGTACTCAAGTATAGTTCCCGTTTTCTTGAGTACCCCACGTACTCAAGTATAATTCAAGTTTTCTTGAGTACCCCACGTACTTCAAATTATAAATCAAGTTTTTGTATGGTATGAATTTTATGTAAATAAAGTATTCCTGTAAGTATCAGGATTGTTAATGGGTTGCGAAGCCATTAATATGTGACACGACATAGGAAGTCACCAAACCTTAGGCATTTTCTAGTTGGCATATTCTGAGACACAAAAGCACTACTCGATACTCGCCCTCACCGAGAGTGTGGCTGCCCGGCACCCGTTAGATCTAACCTTTTGTTCTGCGGTCTAGGTATATAGTTATTTAATGGTGCTTATGGTACCCTATTCGTGACACGATTTCTCGTATCATTTCTCATAACGCATCATACGTGGTACTCGTCCTCACCAAGTGCGCTTCTCATATTCTTATATCTCATCACACTTGGTACTTGTCCTCACCAAGTGTGCTTCTTGTATTTTTATCATACCATTTATAAATATTGTAACATTTGTACATGTATTTCACCCCCGAAGTTATAAAACTGAAAACAGTTAAAAGAAAAGGGGGAGCATGAATTTACAACTTTGCGTTCCTTGCGTCGTAAATTTCACCAGATTTGCTTAATTAACGTCGTGACCTATACACGTTTTCTTAACGTTAGTCACTAGACTTGTGTCGCACAAGTACAGTCACTTTCTTTTGTATATGTTTTGTTGTGTTAAAAATATTTTATATTTTTAACTAAGTATCTTACTTATATTATTTTCTCAAAAATTAATATATCTCGTGTTTTGCACTTTGCACCCGAATTATGTATCTTGTATGTTGCATGTGTATTTTGTGTTTATACTTCTCATGAGTATTTAGTGTATTTTTAAGTCTTAATACACTAGCACGTATAACACATACTATATACACTTAGCACAAAAGTTGGTGATCAAATAATATATATATTTTTCTCAAAAAATATATACATACTTAATATCCATTTTTATTCTTGAAGAAATCCTCATTTCTTATCACCAAAAATTAGGGAAACCTTGGTAATATTTTTAAATACATTTTTAGGGAATAAGTTTCTCAAAAACTTATATTTTTCTAAGTGTCAAAATTTTATAAAAATTTCGACAGAGTTTCCCCTAAAAATGGAGGTTTCCCATGTTTTCAAAACATGTGCTTATTTTCTTTTAAATCAACAACAATCTCAACAACACAATCTTTATTTATCAAACTTTTCAAAACAAGCATATACCACAAACTTATGAACTTGAAAGTTTGTAAAAATTATGTAGTAAATCACTAGCGGATTTAGTAGGCTTTGTTATCTTTAAAAATAAAATTAGTTTCTTAAAAACTTTATTTTTAAAGAACATGTATTTTCACAACTTCTAGTCATGAATTTCAAAAGTATTTCTTTGTTAAATTTTCTTGTTACACAAGTGTTTACACACTTGTTTATTTGCCAAAAATACTTCTAGTTCATAAAATATCCGGGTTTTAACAAGACTTGCATCTTTCACTTGGTTCTTCCGAAAAACCACTTGTAGATCTTTAGATCTACATGTTTAGAGTCTTATTTTACAAGAAAATTTACTTTTACTCAAGTTCATGTTTCATGAGTGGAAGGGTTCATCATCTTTCACAACTCTAGCACTAACATACTACTAGTTCATGTTCGTGAACATGATCTAGTATGGTTAGATGATGATCCATCCCACTTTTAGCAACAAACAAGATAAAATAATCACAACTAACCAAGATTTGCATGATTTACACCACTAGTTTCTTTTTATCCAACATTTTCATCTTACTTTCAAGACTTTAAGTTATGATCTTGTGTGTTCTTGATTTTTAACCATTAAATCACTTATTAACCACTCTAAACAAGAACAAGATGATGTTTAGAGGCACTTACTACTAGCTCAAGGCTAGGGAAGAAACAAGACGTAAACGAGGTGGATAAAAGAAATCTAGAGAGGTCCTTGAGTTTCCGAGTGCACCAAGCCTTCTTGTATGATCCCTTGCTTCAATGTATGTATGTAAAATAGTTGAAGGAAACTTGAAGGTGGATGGTGGTGGTGCTAGTGTTCTCGGCCGAACACAAGGGGAGAAGAGAAAGAGGTGAGCTAGTGTTTGTGGTTAGGTGAAATGAAATGCTTAATCCCTCATGTACATTTATAATCCAACTTAGTGTTTTAACCATTAGGTAATATGTCATTTAGATACTAGACATGACTAATAAAACAATCAAGAAATGGTGGGGTGTGTCCCCACTCCACAAACCGTTCGAACTAGGGGGGGTAAGGGTTGGTTTGTAATGTTATAGTTAGTGTTTAGTTGAAACAAATGGGTTTAGTTAGGATACTTGATGTGTTTAGTAATATATAGTGTGTTAGGGTGTTCGGGGACCCTAACTAGCTTAGAAAAATAAAAACAATGCTTCTAGCATTATTTTGGTGTTCCGGGTAATATCCGGTTGTTCGGTTAAATTCCGGTTCGTTAAAGTGCGAAATTACACTTTCTAGTGTCTTTTAAGTACCCTTTTGCAGTACTATCGATTCCCGACACTTAGGGAAATATTCTGACTGATAACTTATATTTTCTGCATAATATTCGCGTGCTAAAAGCTGAATTATTTAAAATTCTGCACTTAAAGTGCGTTTCGGGTGCTTTTTAGTGCGTATTTTAGCTTTCGTAATGTCTATATATTAAACCCTTGTATGCACTCTTGGGTTTTAATGTATTCTTGTTGTTGGACCTACACCTAGGCTCCAATTTTAATTTATGACTGCTTTCTGCAGTTCTGTTGACACAAAGTGTCTTACCGGTGATTTTACTAGTGTAACTGACGCAACGCTCTCTTTTTTGCATAAAGCAATATTTTGTAGTATACAACGTGCATGAATTCACTTGTCTAGCATGTAATCAGTCAATGTTGTCATTTAAGCACATAATTGCAGTCATTAAATAACAATTAAAGTGTACGGAAATTACCGTTTTGGTGCCAGTTGTCACATCATGTTTCGGGTTTTTCGGGTCGGGTTGTTCGGGTTTTTGGTAGGAAAAAAGTGACCCGATAACCAAACCATTTAAAGTTCGGGTTTCCCGGGTTTGGGGTTTTCAAATATTTGCTAATTCGGGTTCGGGTGGCTTTGAATTCTGATCGGGTTTTGGGTTTTGGATAAAAATGAACAGCCCTAGCGTCAGTAGGCGCAAGGCATCAACGGTGGAGTGCCGCAGGGTTGACCCAGAGCAAGTGTAAGGTGAGCAATCGCTCTTGGCCCAAATTGAAATATGGCCTGAAAACTTATATATATATATATATATATTAAAATATCTGTATGTTTAAAAAAAAGACTTAAAGGGCCTGGATTTATGAACCATAAACGTTAAAGCCCAACTGTTTAGAAGCCCAGTTGTTTTCTCAATCAAATTCAGAAGCCCAACTGTTTTAGTACGAATAGGGCCCAAAATTTTTATCTCGCACAAGGCCATTTTTTTTATTTTCGGAGATAACTCTGACGTGCAGCGCTTCTATGGTTGGGCTCGTAAGCTTGGGGATGAAAGACGATGAAGATGCAGGTGAGGCGATGGTGGCACTGAAAGTGTGTGTGTGTGGGGGGGGGGGGTGTTCAATCATTTGATAACCAGAGTCGTGATAAATGATCACTATGAGTCAGACTCAATAAAATTTGATCAATCCTTTTTTCTGTCGTTAAAGTGGAGAACTGAACCATGAATTCTCTTTTTTCATCATCAATCGAATCATTGTTTGGAACCCAGGGTTCTATTTTACCATCAATCTAGTCCCCGTTCACGTTTTTTTCTTTTTCTTATCAATGAATAGATCTCTTTACTTGTATGACTTAGATGTCTCGTATTTCTCGAAAAAATGATTCGATCGAAGGGATTTGGTATGATACTTATGGTATCGATGAGATTGATATTCAAATATTTCTTCTTAGAGTGTATTTATTTGACCCCATAGACGGGACCACCCCATTATCTATATGACCTCTACATGTCAATACTTTTTTTCCGATTCAAACCTTAATAAAACATCTCACAACACATAGTTTATGAGTTACAACTGGGTATTCTATGATCATACGATTGATATCACATAAAACAAAATAACTAATAAATTTGAAATAAGTATTTTTTTGGGTAAATTACAATTTTCATCTTTTATGTTTGTATCGTATTGCAATGCAATGGATAGTCTTTAACTTCAATAATCACAGTCACAATCCTTTATTTGAAAAACTCGGTACATCTTTTGTCCGTTAGCACTAACAAGGTTAAAATTTCCAGTTAAGTCTATTCACTTAAGGACAATTTAGTCTTTTTACTTAATTATTTATAGTATAAATAAAAGAAAATAAGATCAAATATAAATACCATTTTTTCTTTCACTCTCTCTCACACACACACTTTGAACTCTCTTTCTCTCTCTAAACAAACAGCAGCCACCACCATCAAACACACCACCACCAGCTGCCGTCACCTCCTGCCACCACCACAACATTAAAAATGTACTAATTTTCAATAAGTAGTTTTTGACTCTTAGTCTGATCGAAGCCCAGCAACATTTTCCATTCCCTGCTTAGACAACGTTCAGATTACTCCAATAGAAATCCAAGACGATACGATATGGTCAACACCACTCCGGCAAAACACCACCGCCACGTCCGTGCGTCTCAAACGAAGCAAAACAACCAAAGTTCATACATGATCTAGTCACCACCATCGTCGTGTTACACTGCCACCGTTCAGATATGACCCGAGAATAATACAGATCTGAAAGCTTCGAAGTTGAACCGCATATCTGAAAGGTTCAGAAAAAATACAGATCTGAAAGTGGATCAGTAAACGAAGGTGGTTATTCGAGATGGCGGCCCGAATTTAAGGGTTTTCCATCGAGACACCACACCTGACGGTGGCTAAGGATACAAGTAGGGCTACAACGTCTGGTTTAGTTATGTTTCAGGTTGCCAGAAGTGGTGGTCGGAAAGGTAGTGTTAATCGGTTGTCATGGAGAAAAAGATGAAGAAGAGAAAGGGACGGGGAGAGAGAGTATTATGAGAGAAAGGGGGTTAAAGAACATATTATAAGTGGGTGAAAAGACAATATTGCCCTCACATGAGGTGCACGTGATATGACTTAACATTTTAAATTAACCAAGTTATTGCTAAAAGACATAAAGTGTAATGGGTTTTACAAATAAATGACTGTGAATGTAATTATTAAAGTTAAGGGACATTCATTGCAATCCGATACAAACATAAAGGACAAAAAGTGCAATTTACCCTATTTTTTATGGAAAAGACTGGGGGTGCAAACGAGCCGAGCGGCTCGCGAGCTATTCGAGATCGGCTCAAGAAAAAGCTCGAAACAAGCCGAGCTTGAGCCTAAAATGTCACACCCCCAAAATACCACACGCGGAAAACCCCCGCAAGGCGTGTGACATACCAGGATCTTAGCCATCAATCACATTGAACTCATAGGTATATGTAAATAAAACTTTCCTTGATTAACAGTAAGTGTTACAACGTTACAATATTTCACAGTTTACAGCGGAAGCATAATTCATTCATTAAGAGTTTATAACCACATGTAAAAGCCATTTGTGTTGTGTTATGTTTCCATGTATCTCGACCCATGACCACTCCAGCCTCCCAGACAGCAAGTTCCAGTCAATATGAACCTAAAGACCTGCAAGGCATGTAACAACGAATCAACAACAAAATTGAGCGAGTTCACAGTTGGGTGTTCGTTTTAAGTTGTTTACGAAAACATAGTTTGTCTTTAGTTGGCTTACTTGCCGTGGGGTTTACCCCATAGTTGAAGATATGATTAACCAGTTTACCCTGTTTCCCAAACATATCCATAGTTGGTGGGGGCTTCCCATGTGAATTACCTGTTTACCCTATTTCCCAAACATATCCATAGTTGGTGGGGGCTTCCCATGTGAATTAGCTGTTTACCCTGTTTCCCAAACCTTTTTACGATATCTAGTGGGGGCTTCCCATGTGCGTTACCAGACCGTACCATATCGACTCTTACGAAAATAAGTTGTGCCCTAAGTCAATGTCTATCAGCATTGACCCTTTGCCTTTAGTCCATTAGTACACGCCCGTTCGAACGACACGGTGTGAGGTTTGTTAAACCTAATAGCGCTATTAACTAATGACCCGCTCGCCATCGGCCTCGGCGATTAAGTCGATATAAAATGAGGGACTTATGATAGAGTGTTGGTCCAGTATGTTTAATCTTGTTGTCCAACCCAAGGAGGACGAACGTACGTATCCTACCCAAGGAGAATACGCGAGGTTTAATCTTGGCATCCTACCCATGGAGGATGGCCGTACATATCCTACCCAAGGAGAATATGTAGTTTCCATTTTAGTTCTTTAACCCATTCCCGACCCTTGGGAATCCCATGCCTTGTAGAAAGTGTGAACTCACCTCGGTTTGCTCGGTATGAATAACTACTTGTTTCCAATAAATCAGTCAAAGCCTAATGTAATCATACGTACATAATCAGTTTGTTTACACAGAATTACGTATAAATACATACCATAGTGGTCATTCAATGAGTGATCACCAAGTAGCACATAATAATTACACCACCTGTTCTATTTCCCAGTTTACATGTAATAACATTCAAGTATGCTAATCAGCACAAATCATGTTCCCTTATGTATATTTTCAACAGTTAACAGTCAGCACATAAGTATACATCATTACAGTTGCACAAAACTACCTTCTGTTGTATTCATCTAATTTGGCAAACAGTCTTATCATGTAATCATGCTCAAGTTTCATTCATTCACACTATCATTAGAACAATCAGCAGTTACCAATATGAATCCTAACACGTCAAGTGGGTACCATTTAACCATTATCGATTTGCATAAACTTGTGCACTAAAATGTCCTATACTAATACTACACCTTCATAACACAATCACACACACTTGCCAATAACATAATCAGGAGAGACAAAACATTAACCCACGCAACTATAAGTGACGAAACATGGGTTTCGTCGTGAACTATATGTGGTGCATCCCTAGTGTTTCGTCGAGACTAAGCAGCGACGAATCTCTGGAGTTTCGTCGAGACCAGATAGTGACGAAACATGTTCTGACATCAGTTACAGTTTTGAGTTTTTCCCAGATCCCTAGTCCTCTAACAGTTTTGGTATAATTCAACAATCAATCATCAAGCTTCCGATTAACAGTAACGTGCAAGTCAAAACATTAACCATACACATATTCATAACAATTATCTGATTATTACTTGCTTAATATTCAAACAGAACAGTGGCCATTTAAGACACGCAAACCCTAATCATTCTAATTTTTCATGTGTTAACTAACAGGCTGTTATCATTGATCTTTCTCACCAACAAACTATGTACCGGCCACAAGATTCTAACTACAATATCACATAGTTTCGCATATAATCAAAACAATTGATGGGATTTATTATGCAGAAGATTATACTGACCTAGAGATGGCGATCACGACAGGGGGGGGGGTCTTCTACTGCCGCACGTATACAAGGGAGAGGGGTAGGGTTTTACAAGTTATGATTCACGTACAATATAATGTAAGTATGGTTGGGCTTACCCGGGCCGAAGGCCCATCTCGGCAATCTTTCTCCGACGAAACTGACGGATGGCAAAACATCCATGTTTCGTCGGGTGGGCCTAGTGGTGAAACACTCATGTTTTGTCATACATGAATTTAGTTTATACACCTAAACAGTTCGAATGTTTCTAGCACTAATCAAATAATAACAAGTGTATCAATCATATACTCATACATATTCAAGTCATAGATTTGTGTGGCTCAGTAAAGTTGCATGTGATATTACAATTGTGGCAGCCAATAAAGGATCATATAAAACAACTAATCTAATGGATTACGTGAACTGTTTTGTGGAGGTCCAATCAGGTTGCATTAAGATTCAGCCCATGTGCATAAACTAGTGAAGCACAATAGTGATGCAAACAATTATAATGCAAATAAATACTTTTAAAGCAAACAATTATAATGCAAACAATTCATGAAGGCACCGGTGTGAAACAAGTAGCGTGTCGAAGAAAGACCTTGAAAGTTCGGGTTGTCACATCATCCCCAACTTGAAAGAAATTTCGTCCCGAAATTTAGCACGTGGTTACCGAGGAAGCTAGTTGTGGTGCGTTGTTTCCTGGTTTTCCTGGGGTGTCACATCATCCCCCCGTTGGTTTGGAATTTCGTCCCGAAATTCCGCAGTAGCTTCAACCTCATTAGTGGTTTCATTGTTCTCGAGCAATGGGGATATGTGAGTTTGATTTAGTTTTCTCGTTCCCAGGTAACCTCTGGGTCACGACGGGAGTTCCAACGAACTCGAACAATAGGTATCCTGGTGCGCTCGAGAATCTTGACCTCCCGGTCCAAAGAATTCCACTGATTCTTCGGTAGGTTGCAACTGACCGTCGATGGTGAGCTCCTTGGAAGGAACTGTGAGGGTCTCATCTGACAGACACTTCTTCAGATTTGACATGTGGAAAACGTTGTGAACTCCACTGAGTTCTGCGGGTACGTTTAGTTTGTAGGCCACTTTGCCTATTTTCTTAATGATTTCGAATGTTTCAACATAACGCGGGTTGAGTTTGCCTTGTTTGCCAAAACGAACTACACCTTTCCAAGGTGAGACTTTGAGTAGCACTCGATCCCTAACCTGGAACTCGAGTGGTTTCCTGCGCTTATCAGCGTAGCTTTTCTGACGGTCACGAACTGCCGTTATTCGTTGTCGTATCTGAGCAATCTCCTCTACTGCGTGTATGACAAGTTCTGAGCCGGTGGTTTGGCCGTTTTCGACTTCTACTCAACAAAGAGATGATTGGCACCTTTGTCCATACAAGGCCTCGAACGAAGTAGCCTGAATGCTGGTGTGGTAACCGTTGTTATTCAAAAGCCCCACTAAAGGGGAGGTGTCCTCTCCGACCGTTGCCAAAGTCGATTTCATGTTCTAGAAGCACGTCTTCAAGAGTTTGGATGGTGCGTTCAGTCTGCCCATCCGTCTGTGGATGATATACTGTGCTCATGTATAAACGCGAGCCAAAGGATTTGTGCACCGCTTGCCACAAATCAGATGCAAATCGTGGGTTGAGATTAGAGGTAATGAAGGGTGGCACCCCGTGCCTAGCAACCTCTTCCTTTAGATAGAGGACTGCAAGTGTAGAGACTTATCCGTTTCTTTGATGGCTAGACAGTGTGCTGGTTGCGCAAGACAATCAATGAGTATACGGGTAATGTTGTTTCCGTTTCGAGTTGTAAGTAGACTATCGACCAAATCCATGGCAGTCCGTTTTTATTTCCATGTGAGTGTTGCTGGTTGCTGATGCTACACCTTGACTATCCATAAGTCGATCCATCATTCACATACTTAACTAGATGAGCCTTCATGTCGGATTACCAGTACAAGGTTTGTAAATCATAATGCCTTTCCTCAAACCCCAGGCGGCTAGAATGTCAGAGCTGGCGTGCTTGCTCAACGCGAGTTCCCTACAGTTTCCGTGTAATGAGACCCACATTCGTTTCATGAAGTAGCGAGTATCGTCCGAATGGTCAAAGGTTTCTTCTCCATGCCCCGCATGGGTTCAAATTGAAGATTCCTCTTCCTTCAGTTCTCCAGTTTGAACAGGGCGAGTCTGATACTGGTAAGTTAGGGTCGATAGCGAGCTGTAGAGCTCGTGTACGTTCAGGTTTCGCAGTCGTGTTAATCCAGAAGTTCCATCCAGCGATGTCATTGCATGCTTTAGTTCTTTCGAACATTGGCACATGGGAGGCCCTTGCGATCGGTCTAAATAACGCATCTGGTACCGTCCAAGTGATGCCTCCATCCAAAATCCCAAAGCCATGGTTTTCACCGTCAGTCGAGTGTGTCGCTCGGTTCCTCTTTGTGACTCTCTCACGTATGCCATCACTCTCTTGTGTTGCGTCGTTATGCAGCTGGGACGCTGATTCGGACCATAAGGATATACTACTGAATCACCCGCATCCTCGGGTAAAACGATGCTCAGTGCATTGCAGAGTCGGAATTCAAAAGCTGAAGGGACGTCCTCCTGTATTGTCTTTCACGAACACAGCACCCTGCTGTGCTAGAGAGATTTAAGCTGCGCGACCTCCACAAATCCTGTGATTTATCTGTGATAGAATCAAGCGAGATCAAGAAATTGTTGTATCCACGAAGGACTCTTTGATGTCGATCAGTTTCCAACCAAGACGGATCTTAGCGAGATCCACGTGCATTCCCACTTCGCTGATTATTTATTCAAAAGGTACACCTCGAACCCAGAAAATTACATTCAACAAGACTTTGAGCGGAGTGTCTCTTCCCTCAGGAGTTCTAAAATAAGATATAAATGCCATCCATGGCGTTCCGATCTCCCAGTCAGGATTCAGAATGTTGTCAACAAATGCGATCTATACATGTGATCTCTGAAGCTGCTGGTGTGTTGATCAACCCAATGATCATGGTGCATAACGTTGAAATGGCTGCATTACATTCGACATGCTGTTCTTAAGAGCATTCACCCCTTGGATTCCCATCTGTCGATAGTTCGTTCACTAGCCAATCCCCGAATGGAAGCTTGTTCCTTGCAGCTGGTCGACGGGTTGTCAATACGTGGTCGATGCGAACGGTTCCTGATTGTCACCTTGTTGAGTTCCCGATAATCAGTACACATACGAAAAGGCTTCTCTTCATGGGTATAGCGAGGGCTTCTTACAGCAAAAACTAGATCCGATGAAACTCAAGTCCAATAATTCCTGAAGTTGGTTAGGCAGTTCCTGCAACCTTCCTGGTGTAAGACAATAAGATTTACTAGTAACAAGGGCTACCTCTGACATGATACCGATATGATATTCCACCTGACGATGGGAAGGTAAACCTGATAGTTCTTCTGGTAGTACTTAGGGAGAATCACGAGCAATTGGTGGATCCTCGATCCTCCTTTCCTTAGCCTTGACATCAGTAACGAGTGCTATCATTGCGGGGTAATCCTTCCAAAAACGCTCCTAGATTTTCTTGCTGAAATGACGCTAACCGCTGTACCACTCTGGCGCGTGACTGCTGCTCCCAATGTCGTTGCTCGAAACGAAGCCCTATGGCTCTTCACCATCATTGTCCATCTTTTTACGTTCTGAGCCACGTCCTAGAGCGCTTCTCATGGCGCTGGCAGTTACGCATACCCCACTAAAGTCAATTATCATCACTTATGCCTCGGTCGATTCGTAAAAGTTGACTCCCATGGGTCGCTGACAAAAGTTAAGGATTTGATTGGAGTCAATTCGCTGGTATTCGTTGCCGGTAATCAGGGTCGTCAAGTACTGAGGTCGGTAAAGTGCTACGCTCATCCTCCTATCCATCGATGTTTCAAGTGGTTCGAGTAATACACGATATGTTGCGGGAGTGTTGCAGAAGTGATCGCACTTCAGAATCTGAGGCGTCAATACGTTAAGTTCCCGCAAACGAAGAAAGGTGAGAAAGATATCGATCAATCATTCGACGCTGCGACACCCAGCACATGGACATTCGTATAAGCACCTAACATTCTACACGGTTCGCTGAGCTTAGAGGGGTGTTCAGGTAACACTTGATAGTATCGAGTTTCAAAGGGATCCAAAGATAAATGAAAAGTTCACGTTTGAGTTTCGAGTAGGGGATAATTACTGCTATGACCCCTATAGTTTTGTTATGTTTCTCATCGATAAAATGACGGAACGGAACCCCTTTTCCACTTGTTAAGCCTCACCGGGACTCACATGCACCCCACATTATTATTATGTGTGCACCCACAATAATATTGTGATTTGTATGCTTATCTCAGCTCCTCTTAACTCATGTCAAATGGTTCCCCAAACTCGAGAAGCAATCAAAGGGTATCACGAAGCGTAAGTCTTGAAGGTTTAGGGAAACACTACCCTATCAGTCACATAACACGTGCAAGTGTACATGTATTCATACTGTTGTGCTAATCGTGCATTCACATGCAATATCATATGTAGGTGTTTACTAGTTATGCAGTACAATGAGTATAAGAGAGACGAACCTTGCAGTCTGGAGCTGAGTGTCATGGTCGTATTCACGTCTTTAGAACTGTTCGGTTATAGTCTGGTTTTACAAAAACGTTTTCCCCCTTTTTTTTAAAACCAAGTTCACTATAACCAATGGCTCTGATACCAATCTGTCACACCCCCAAAATACCACACGCGGAAAACCCCCGCGAGGCGTGTGACATACCAGGATCTTAGCCATCAATCACATTGAACTCATAGGTATATGTAAATAAAACTTTCCTTGATTAACAGTAAGGGTTACAATGTTACAATATTTCACAGTTTACAGCGGAAGCATAATTCATTCATTAAGAGTTTATAACCACATGTAAAAGCCATTTGTGTTGTGTTATGTTTCCATGTATCTCGACCCATGACCACTCCAGCCTCCCAGACAGCAAGTTCCAGTCAATATGCACCTAAAGACCTGCAAGGCATGTAACAACGAATCAACAACAAAGTTGAGCGAGTTCACAGTTGGGTGTTCATTTTAAGTTGTTTACGAAAACATAGTTTGTCTTTAGTTGGCCTACTTGCCGTGGGGTTTACCCCATAGTTGAAGATATGATTAACCAGTTTACCCTGTTTCCCAAACATATCCATAGTTGGTGGGGGCTTCCCATGTGAATTACCTGTTTACCCTGTTTCCCAAACCTTTTTACGATATCTAGTGGGGGCTTCCCATGTGCGTTACCAGACCGTACCATATCGACTACTACGAAAATAAGTTGTGCCCTAAGTCAATGTCTATCAGCATTGACCCTTTGCCTTTAGTCCATTAGTACACGCCCGTTCGAACGACACGGTGTGAGGTTTGTTAAATCTAATAGCGCTATTAACTAATGACCCGCTCGCCATCGGCCTCGGCGATTAACTCGATATAAAACGAGGGACTTATGATAGAGTGTTGGTCCAGTATGTTTAATCTTGTTGTCCTACCCAAGGAGGACGAACGTACATATCCTACCCAAGGAGAATACGCGAGGTTTGTCACACCCCGACCACGTAAAACAACAAAGCGTGGCGGAAACGTCGGGGGGTGTTGTAACAGAATTATCGTTTCGTAGCCATGGATACAAAAGTGTTTCATTTTATTGATAATATTAAACATTAACATTGTTTTAACACATAACAAACAAGTTTTATATCGTCTATCATAGATATTATGTCACTAAGGCCTTGTCTAGATCCTATGTGACGCATGCATCCTAGAACGTCAATCAAGCAACAATACCTGAAACATA
This sequence comes from Helianthus tuberosus, assembly GCA_030545235.1. Classification (NCBI taxonomy): domain Eukaryota; kingdom Viridiplantae; phylum Streptophyta; class Magnoliopsida; order Asterales; family Asteraceae; genus Helianthus; species Helianthus tuberosus. Next base: position 183,153,143 of record CM060412.1, read on the forward strand.
TGTAAAAACAAAGTCAGCAAAGAAATGCTGGCGAGCACATAGGTTTTATAAGAGTATCGGAATCATGGCTTGTTTTCATATATTGCAATACCTCGAAAACCTTGTTTTTAAAAAGTGTTTAATATTGCAACATGATTAACCAACTCAAATCAAGATGGTTATAATTTATAAAATTTCGTAGCCATGATTCTTAACCCAAAAGCTTTTTGTTTTTAGAAAACCATCTTGTAAAACATCTCGTATAAACTCGTTAATTAAACTCGTATATTATTTCGAAAACATCGTTGAGTGACATCGTTTCAATATCGTTTACCCAAGTGAACTAAATAACGCCACGGTATGTAATATGTTGAAAACACTTATATATAAGAAGTACCAGCGGCGTATCTACCATGTTTTTGCCACATTACACCCGTCCCGTTATCTAAACACTAGTCCAGAAGCCAATCGTTTACCCAAATCGTTTAACATCGTTTCCAAATCATTTCCAAATCGTTCCCAAATCGTTTACTCGATTAAATCGTTTAAATCATCCTCGTTTTAATGAATGTCGTTCGTTATGTAACTACAACCAACAAGTTTGTTCACATTATCAAAATCGTTAATAGTTTAGTATAAATCGTTCTATTCGTTTTTTAATTCATCGTTTAAACCTTGAAAACATTTTGTACATATGAATCACCCCAAAACAATTGAAAACAGTAAAATAGGGGAACTATGTACTCACATGTAGTGCAAGGTATCCTCAATCAATAGTACTTCAACAAACTCGAGTAAACCAGAGAAATCAAGCAGCACCTAGTAATTGAATCACTAGTCAAACAATAGACGCCTAAATTGGAAGATCGGACAGAATGAGGTCTTGCAAACCAAATGAGTGTTGGAACTCATGTGATATGGTTTAACAAAGCCCACATTCTAAATCGGAACCTAACCTAAGTGCTTTCGACCCATCGCGACCCATTAAGGTAGCTTATGCTACTTTAACGCGTCGTGCGCGCAAATGCGCGTTCGAAACGTCTAACTAGTCCTATGACAAGTATTATATGCCTATACAAGTTTAATCATGTTGTATAATCAGTTATGTGACAAAAGTTTAGGTTACATATGCTTAATTACCCATTATGCATGAAAAGGGCATTTTGGTCATTTACCTAAGGCATATAAACTACTTATCATACATCTATCTAAACTAGGTGACCATAAGGTATAACCTCGGAAGGTTATTCCCTATGAAACTATGGTCACTAACCATGTTTGGTTGGATCCTAATGATCGACCAAACGGGTCGTGTTCGAAAGTCTAAGCGGGTGTTTAGTCCGCTTGACTTACGACTCTACACAAGCACTAAACTAAATAGTGACGAGCTAAACATGCTATAACATGTTTAGTTAAGTTAGAAAACAGGTTTTGATATCAAAACAAACGGTTTTGATATCCTAGAGTAGTTTGGTTACAAAATACGCGTAAATGCGCATTTTGGCCGAAACTACGACTCGTCACTGAGCCTAGATAACGTGGTAATCAGTAGGTATAGTCACTAGGGACTATAACCATCGTGATTACGCTCACGTTATGAAGTTCAAACGAACTTCACATTGACCATAAACTAGTCAATGCCGAAAGTCAAACACAGTTTGACTTTAACGCTAAAACGAATGAAAAGAACGAAAGAACACTTACAACGGGTCCCCGCAAGTTTGATCTTCCAAGTATTCTCAGGTTTGAAGTGATAAAACACCCCAACTTAGAGAAAACTCAGAATTCAAGTGGGTTTTGAAGTTGAGATCATGGGGTATTTATAGGATTTCTTGAACCGTTAAGATCGTTTATCGAAAACCGTGATTCAATCTTATCCCTACACTTGTTTAACATACCATGGTACATCAAATGACCCCCCATTCTTAGGAACTAACATGTGGAATTGGGTTTTTGTGAGTGTAACAGCTGGAAACAGGCTGGAAACAGCTTCTGATGTTCTGGGACATGCTTACAGACCGTATGGTCCTCCCCTTACGGTCCGTAAGGACCCTGCAGACCAGCAGTTTCAGTTTTGGCAGTTTTGGTCCCTGTGCGCGTATGGTCGTGTTTTGGCACTTCTAACACCCGTCAAGCCAATTTTTAAACTTCAAAAGGATGTTAAATCATAGGGAACATGAAACATGCTCAAAATTATCTCGGATGTCGGTTCGTTTGGTCGTACAGTTGTGTTGTTCGGTTAATTACGACGGAAGTCGTAACAGACGCAAAAACGATCCAAATTAAGCGACGAATGGAATTTTCTTATGCCAAACACTAAAATAATATATTTTAATGCTTGCATAAATTTTTGGAGGTCCGGATGTATTCAGAACGTAAGTTATGCGCGAAAATGCAAACTTATGCACTTTTTGACGCTTTTTGTCCCTGAATGAGCATAAAGTTTATTTTAGCACATCGAACCCCTCAAAGCCTATTTCTAAGCTATGTAACGGTTATTTAGGGTATGTTTAACTTATGGTCATGTTCTGGAATGTTCGTTACAGTTCAAATTGGCATAGTTTCACAGTTTGACACAATTAGTCCCTGCGATCGAACAAAGTTGATTTCGACACACCAAACCATTCAAAACTTATTTCTAAGTTATAGGGAGGTTATTTAAGGTATGGTAAGCCTATGTCACTATTCCGGAGTGTTTGTCGCGTTATACTGACTACGTTTACGCACCAGTTTGCGTATAACCTTCCAGAACGCGATTTAAAGCTTGCAATTGGAATCGAATCGAATTGAAAAATCATCAAACACAAATACACACATAGAAACACCAAAACACATATAATAACACCAAAGCACATTGTTTTATTAATAATCATCATTGTTTTACATCGTACATCGATTACAGAACACAGTTGTCACAGTCTCCCCTACTTCAGGAAATTTCGTCCCGAAATTTTAACTAGAGGAAGCTTGTGAAAACAATTGCGGATATTTCGTCTTCATCTGGTCCTCACGCTCCCAAGTAAACTCTGGGCCACATTTGGATTCCCAGCGAATCTTGACCAAATGAATTCGTTTGTTCTTCAACTGTTTGTATGCACGGTCCACGATCTCCACGGGTTTCTCGACAAAGTGCATTGTTTCATCGATTTGGATCTCGTCGAGAGGAATGTGTAGATCAGCGTCAACTAAACACTTTCACAGATTGGACACGTGAAAAGTCGGGTGAATATTTCCAAGCTCTGGAGGTAGCTCTAGTCGGTAGGCAACCTTTCCAATTCTTTCAACAATCTTAAATGGTCCAACATATCGAGGTGCAAGTTTTCCTTTCTTTCCAAATCTCACGACTCCCTTCCAAGGTGAAACCTTGAGTAGGACACGATCTCTGACTTGAAATTCTAAGGGCTTGCGTCCCAAATCCGCATATCTCTTTTGACGGTTTCGAGCTGTCACAAGATTATCGCGGATTTTCTTGATTTTGTCTGTTGTTTCCAGAACGAGCGTCCAGTAAGCTGAGCTTCACCGGTCTCGTTCCAACAGACAGGTGAACGACATTTTCGACCGTAGAGAGCTTCGAATGGTGCCATATTAATGCTAGTATGGTAACTATTGTTGTAAGAGAACTCGATCAGCGGCAGATGAGAATCCCAATTTCTACCAAAGTCTATCACGCATGCTCTAAGCATATCCTCCAAAGTTTGAATCGTTCTCTCAGATTGGCCATCCGTTTGGGGATGATAAGCAGTGCTTAGATTCAGTTGGGTTCCCAAAGCAGATTGCATGGCCTTCCAAAAATGAGATGAAAATCGAGCATCATGATCGGAAATGATATCTAAAGGAACACCATGTCGTGATACAATCTCGTCTACATAGATCTTGGCAAGCTTCTCAGCAGAGAAATCCTCATGGATTGGTAAGAAGTGAGCAGATTTCGTTAAACGGTCGACAACCACCCAAATAGCATCATGACCTTTAAACGTACGTGGTAACTTAGTGATGAGATCCATTGCAATGTTCTCCCACTTCCAAACCGGTATCTCTGGTTGTACAAGCAAACCAGAAGGTCGTTGATGTTTGGCCTTGACTTTGAGACAAGTTAGGCATTTCGACACATACAAGGCAACATCTTTCTTCATACCAGGCCACCAGATCTTAGTACGAAGATCCTTGTACATTTTATCAGCACCAGGATGGACAGAATATCGAGACTTATGTGTTTCGTCCATCACTAAAGTGCGAAGATCGTCTTGTTTCGGAATCCACAAACGATCCATGAAATAGAGTAAACCATCATCCTTCGCTTCGAGTTTAAGTTCAAGCTGATGTGGTAATTCCGTATCCATCAAATTTTGCGAAACACAAAATTGCTGAGCTTGAAGGAGACGAGATTGAAGATCAGATAGAGTTCGAACAGAATGAAGCTTGACTCGCTCCTTTCGACTAAGCGCATCAGCTACAACATTCGCCTTACCAGGGTGGTAGCGAATCTCGCAATCATAGTCGTTCAAGAGTTCAACCCAACGTCGTTGCCTCATATTCAGCTCTTTCTGATTAAGAATATGCTGGAGACTTTTGTGGTCTGTGAAAACCACACACTTCGTTCCATAGAGGTAGTGTCTCCAGATTTTAAGCGCGAAAACCACAGCTCCTAACTCAAGATCATGAGTCGTATAGTTCTTCTCGTGAACTTTCAGCTGTCTGGATGCATATGCAATGACCTTACCTCGTTGCATAAGGACGCAACCAAGGCCTAAGTTGGACGCATCGCAACAGACAACGAAATCATCGCTTCCCTCGGGCAGAGATAGAACAGGAGCATCACATAACTTCTGCTTCAGCGTTTGGAATGCTTCTTCTTGCTTGGGTCCCCACTCGAAAGGCTTATTCTTCTGAGTTAAAGCAGTGAGTGGAACCGCAATCTTCAAGAAATTCGAAATGAATCGACGATAATAACCAGCAAGTCCAAGAAAAGATCGAATCTCTGTAGGCGTTGTCGGTGTATTCCAGTCCTTGATAGCAGCAATCATGGATGGATCCACATGAATACCCTGCTCATTGACTATATGACCCAAGAATTGAACTTCTTTAAGCCAGAATTCACACTTGGAGAATTTATCAAAAAATTGTTCCTTCTTCAGGAGTTCCAATGTTAAGCGAAGGTGTTGCTCGTGCTCGGCTTGAGATTTTGAATAAATGAGAATATCGTCGATGAACACAATAATGAACTTGTCCAAATAAGGTTTGCATACCCTATTCATTAAGTCCATAAAGATAGCTGGAGCATTCGTCAAACCAAAAGGCATGACAGTGAATTCGTAATGCCCATATCTTGTGCGGAAAGCAGTTTTGGGAATATCTTCTTCGAGAACACGAAGTTGATGATACCCAGAATGCAGATCGATCTTGGAAAAGCATGAAGCACCCTGCAGCTGGTCGAAGAGATCATCAATTCGAGGTAGGGGATATCGATTCTTGATGGTGAGCTTATTAAGCTCACGATAATCGATACACATTCGAAAGGATCCGTCTTTCTTTTTCACGAAGAGGACAGGAGCTCCCCAAGGTGAAAAGCTCGGTCGGATGAATCCTTTATCAGATAACTCTTGAAGCTGTTTCGATAACTCTTGCATCTCCGACGGTGCAAGATGATAAGGTTCTTTTGCAATCGGGTTGGCATTGGGTATAAGGTCAATATGAAACTCGACTTGACGAACTGGAGTCTGGAGGCAAACCAGGCAGTTCATCAGGAAACACCTCTGGATAATCCCGCACAACCGGAATATCCTGAATACTCTTGCTCTTGTCTTTCTCCTCGGTGACATGTGCCAGAAAAGCAACATATCCTGTTCGCAAATAACTTTGGGCTTCCATACACGACATAAGCTTCAAACCATCTGGTGGTTTTTCGCCACGAATTTCCAAAACATCGCCAGAAGACAAAGGAATACGAACAATCTTATCGAAACAAACCACCTCAGCGTGGTGTTTGGTTAACCAATCCATTCCAATGATAATATCGAAACTCCCAAGTTGCATCGGTGTGAGGTCAATTGGAAAAAGATGGTTATCAAAGTTCAACTGACAATCACGAATAACAGAATCGAGAACAAGAGGTTTACCAGTAGAAACTTCGACAGATAAGGGTTTCCTCAGTTTGGTTCTAGGTATCGCAAGCAAAGGCTCAAAAGACAAAGAAACAAAACTTCTATCGGCACCAGAATCAAAAAGAATAGACGCAGGTCGATTGTTAACAAGAAACGTACCGTTAACCACTTCGTTGTCGGCCCTCGCTTCATTTGCATTCAAATTGTACGCTCGCCCACGAGCGGGATTCATATTGACGTTGACGTTCGCATTCGGGTTCGTGTTAGCATTCGCGTTTGCATTCACCAGTCTCGGACAGTTGTTGCGGAAGTGACCATACTCTCCACAATTAAAACATGAACCCGGTGGGAATCTCACAGCATTCCCCTGACCCGGAGCTGGAACCTGAGTAACCTGATTCTATCCCAAACGACAAACATTGGCCAAATGCCCAAGTTTACCACACGTCGTACATTGCATGCAAGCTTGTTGTGCAACGTGATGACCGTTGCAACGAGCACAATGAGGTGCGGTACCAGCATCCGCTTTCTTTGCAGGTGGCTGAGCCGGTGGGTTCTGCGGGTTCTGAGCAGTCTGTGCTGTAACAGCAAAATTCTGGGCACCCTTTCGCTTCCTCGACTTCTTCGTTGACTCACCTTCCTTACCCTTACCCTTACCCTTTTTCTTGTCCTTCCCTGAATCAGTCGCCTTCTTTTTATCACCCTTGCAGGTGAGTTTACCCTTCCTGACTTGAGTCTCAGTCAGGGTAGCAGACAACTCGATTGCTTGTCGAAGGGTAGTAGGGTTAACACCGGTCACAATCTCCAGAATAGAATCGGGTAAACCATCGATATATCTCTCGATTGCTTTCTCCAGAGGGGTAACCATGGTGGGACACAATAGACTGAGTTCCTCAAAACGATCTGTGTACGCACGGTGTTCAGCCCCATCTTGCTTTAAATCGTCAAACTCTCGCTCCAAAGCCCGAGTTTCGTGACGGGGACAAAACTCCTTCATCATGAGAGCCCGAAGCTCTTCCCATGTTTATGCCAACGCCACTTCGGCACCCCTGTCGCGCATAATACCATTCCATCAGGTAAGCGCTCGCTTCTCAAGCACGCTCGAAGAAAATTCAACCTTACGCGCATTCAGACACTGCACATGTCTGAATGTGCTCTCGATACTTTCAAACCACTGCAGGAGCGCAGTTGCTCCTTGCGACCCAGAAAACTTAAGCGGCTTCGCAGTATTGAAGCTCTTGAAGTTACACGGCACATTGTTGTTGTTATTATTGTTGTTGAATATCTCGTGGACTTGGGTCACAACGCCGGGAAGCACAGTAGCCACTTGCTGAGAGACCAGGGCTGGGATTTCCTCAATAGTGAAAGATTGTGCTTCACGTCGAGGAGGCATGGTCTAACAAGGAAATATGAGAGACGAGTGAGGTTGATAATTAGGAAAAGCAAAAGAGGTATCGACAAAACACAAGAGAGGCGATCATTAGTTTGTTACCTCGAACAAACAAACGACACGCAGTGACTAATCAAAGTAAATGGATAAAAATAACGTATCGCGAAGACATGCTCGCCTATAAGTGAACACTCACCCCAAGAGTTCCCAGGTAAGAGTGACTGGTCCGATTATGTGGATTTGTATGAACACTCTAGCCTTAGACAGAAAACTCAGGGTACATGCATTCACTCTTCCAGTTTGCACGTGTTCACATTATTTAGACCCAAACTTTGACGAGATTTTGAAAACTTAGAGGGTTCAAAACCTTACAATAGAGGGTTCAAAACCTACTAATCAATCACACCCCGACCACGTAAAACAACAAAGCGTGGCGGAAACGTCGGGGGGTGTTGTAACAGAATTATCGTTTCATAACCATGGATACAAAAGTGTTTCGTTTTATTGATAATATTAAACATTAACATTGTTTTAACACATAACAAACAAGTTTTATATCGTCTATCATAGATATTATGTCACTAAGGCCTCGTCCAGATCCTATGTGACGCATGCATCCTAGAACGTCAATCAAGCAACAATACCTGAAACATATGTAAAAACAAAGTCAGCAAAGAAATGCTGGCGAGTACATAGGTTTTATAAGAGTATCGGAATCATGGCTTGTTTTCATATATTGCAATACCTCGAAAACCTTGTTTTTAAAAAGTGTATAATATTGCAACATGATTAACCAACTCAAATCAAGATGATTATAATTTATAAAATTTCGTAGCCATGATTCTTAACCCAAAAGCTTTTTGTTTTTAGAAAACCATCTTGTAAAACATCTCGTATAAACTCGTTAATAAAACTCGTATATTATTTCAAAAACATCATTGAGTGACATCGTTTCAATATCGTTTACCCAAGTGAACTAAATAACGCCACGGTATGTAATATGTTGAAAACACTTATATATAAGAAGTACCAGCGGCGTATCTACCATGTTTTCGCCACATTACACCCGACCCGTTATCTAAACACTAGTCCAGAAGCCAATCGTTTACCCAAATCGTTTAACATCGTTTCAAAATCGTTCCCAAATCGTTTACTCGATTAAATCGTTTAAATCATCCTCGTTTTAATTGTAAAAACTTATATATGGTCGTCTCGCTAATAACATTCAAACCTTTGTGACTCGTTCATCGTTCAACTCGTTCTTGCATTAACAAACCTCCAAAGGGTAAGTTAACAATCATCAGGTTCAGTCGTTACCCACAACACCCACACATAACCATGGGTATAGTGCAATAACGGGATTTGTCATATCCTATGGTACCATAACCTAATACTGGTCGGCTTGATCAATGCTAATGAATGTCATTCGTTATGTAACTACAACAAACAAGTTTGTTCACATTATCGAAATCGTTAATAGCTTAGTATAAATCGTTCTATTCGTTTTTGAATTCATCGTTTAAACCTTGAAAACATTTTGTACATATGAATCACCCCAAAACAATTGAAAACAGTAAAATAGGGGAACTATGTACTCACATGTAGTGCAAGGTATCCTCAATCAATAGTACTTCAACAAACTCGAGTAAACCAGAGAAATCAAGCAGCACCTAGTAATTGAATCACTAGTCAAACAATAGACGCCTAAATTGGAAGATCGGACAGAATGAGGTCTTGCAAACCAAATGAGTGTTGGAACTCATGTGATATGGTTTAACAAAGCCCACATTCTAAATCGGAACCTAACCTAAGTGCTTTCGACCCATCGCGACCCATTAAGGTAGCTTATGCTACTTTAACGCGTCGTGCGCGCAAATGCGCGTTCGAGACGTCTAACTAGTCCTATGACAAGTATTATATGCCTATACAAGTTTAATCATGTTGTATAATCAGTTATGTGACAAAAGTTTAGGTTACATATGCTTAATTACCAATTATGCATGAAAAGGGCATTTTGGTCATTTACCTAAGGCATATAAACTACTTATCATACAACTATCTAAATTAGGTGACCATAAGGTATAACCTCGGAAGGTTATTCCCTATGCAACTATGGTCAGTAACCATGTTTGGTCGGATCCTAATGATCGACCAAACGGGTCGTGTTCGAAAGTCTAAGCGGGTGTTTAGTCCGCTTGACTTACGACTCTACACAAGCACCAAACTAAAAAGTGACGAGCTAAACATGCTATAACATGTTTAGTTAAGTTAGAAAACAGGTTTTGATATCAAAACAAACGGTTTTGATATCCTAGAGTAGTTTGGTGACAAAATACGCGTAAATGCGCATTTTGGCCGAAACTACGACTCGTCACTGAGCCTAGATAACGTGGTAATCAGTAGGTATAGTCACTAGGGACTATAACCATCGTGATTACGCTCACGTTATAAAGTTCAAACGAACTTCACATTGACCATAAACTGGTCAATGCCGAAAGTCAAACGCAGTTTGACTTTAACGCTAAAACGAATGAAAAGAACGAAAGAACACTTACAACGGGTCCCCGCAAGTTTGATCTTCCAAGTATTCTCAGGTATGAAGTGATAAAACACCCCAACTTAGAGAAAACTCAGAATTCAAGTGGGTTTTGAAGTTGAGATCATGGGGTATTTATAGGATTTCTTGAACCGTTAAGATCGTTTATCAAAAACCGTGATTCAATCTTATCCCTACACTTGTTTAACATACCATGGTACATCAAATGGCCCCCCATTCTCAGGAACTAACATGTGGAATTGGGTTTTTGTGAGTGTAACAGCTGGAAACAGGCTGGAAACAACTTCTGATGTTCTGGGACATGCTTACAGACCAGCAGTTTCAGTTTTGGTAGTTTTGGTCCCTGTGCGCGTATGGTCGTGTTTTGGCACTTCTAACACCCGTCAAGCCCATTTTTAAGCTTCACAAGGATGTTAAAGCATAGGGAACATGAAACATGCTCAAAATTATCTCGGATGTCGGTTCGTTTGGTCGTACGGTTGCGTTGTTCGGTTAATTACGACGGAAGTCGTAACGGACGCAAAAACGATCCAAATTAAGCGACGAATGGAATTTTCTTATGCCAAACACTAAAATAAAATATTTTAATGCTTTCATAAATTTTTGGAGGTCCGGATGTATTCAGAACGTAAGTTATGCGCGAAAATGCAAACTTATGCACTTTTTGACGCTTTTAGTCCCTGAATGAGCATAAAGTTTATTTTAGCACACCGAACCCCTCAAAGCCTATTTCTAAGTTATGTAACGGTTATTTAGGGTATGTTTAACTTATGGTCATGTTCCGGAATGTTCGTTACAGTTCAAATCGGCATAGTTTCGCAGTTTGACACAATTAGTCCCTGCGATCGAACAAAGTTGATTTCGACATACCAAACCATTCAAAACTTATTTCTAAGTTATAGGGAGGTTATTTAAGGTATGTTAAGCCTATTTCACTATTACGGAGTGTTTTTCGCATTATACTGACTGCGTTTACGCACCAGTTTGCGTATAACCTTCCAGAACGCGATTTAAAGCTTGCAATTGGAATCGTATCGAATTGAAAAATCATCAAACACAAATACACACATAGAAACACCAAAAAACATATAATAACACCAAAGCACATTGTTTTATTAATAATCATCATTGTTTTACATCGTACATCGATTACAGAACACATGTCACAAGGTTTAATCTTGGCATCCTACCCATGGAGGATGGCCGTACATATCCTACCCAAGGAGAATATGTAGTTTCCGTTTTAGTTCTTTAACCCATTCCCGACCCTTGGGAATCCCATGTCTTGTAGAAAGTGTGAACTCACCTCGGTTTGCTCGGTATGAATAACTACTTGTTTCCAATAAATCAGTCAAAGCCAAATGTAATCATACGTACATAATCAGTTTGTTTACACAGAATTACATATAAATACAGACCATAGTGGTCATTCAATGAGTGATCACCAAGTAGCACATAATAATTACACCACCTGTTCTATTTCCCAGTTTACATGTAATAACAGTCAAGTATGCTAATCAACACAAATCATGTTCCCTCATGCATATTTTCAACAGTTAACAGTCAGCACATAAGTATACATCATTACAGTTGCACAAAACTACCTTCTGTTGTATTCATCTAATTTGGCAAACAGTCTTATCATGTAATCATGCTCAAGTTTCAATCATTCACACTATCATTAGAACAATCAGCAGTTACCAATATGAATCCTAACACGTCAAGTGGGTACCATTTAACCATTATCGATTTGCATAAACTTGTGCACTAAAATATCCTTTACTAATACTACACCTTCATAACACAATCACACACACTTGCCAATAACATAATCAGGAGAGACAAAACATTAACCCACGCAACTATGAGTGACGAAACATGGGTTTCGTCGTGAATATCATTGACGAAACATAAGTTTCGTCGTGAACTATATGTGGCGCATCCCTAGTGTTTCGTCGAGACTAAGCAGCGACGAATCTCTGGAGTTTCGTCGAGACCAGACAGTGACGAAACATGTTCTGACATCAGTTACAGTTTTGAGTTTTTCCCAGATCCCTAGTCCTCTAACAGTTTCGGTATAATTCAACAATCAATCATCAAGCTTCCGATTAACAGTAACGTGCAAGTCAAAACATTAACCATACACATATTCATAACAATTATCCGATTATTACTTGCTTAATATTCAAACAGAACAGTGGCCATTTAAGACACGCAAACCCTAATCATTCTAATTTTTCATGTGTTAACAAACAGGCTGTTATCATTGGTCTTTCTCACCAACAAACTATGTACCGGCCACAAGATTTTAACTACAATATCACATAGTTTCGCATATAATCAAAACAATTGATGGGATTTATTATGCAGAAGATTATACTGACCTAGAGATGGCGATCACGACAGAGGGGGGGGGGTCTTCTACTGCCGCACGTATACAAGGGAGAGGGGTAGGGTTTTACAAGTTTTGATTCACGTACAATATAATGTAAGTATGGTTGGGCTTACCCGGGCCGAAGGCCCATCTCGGCAATCTTTCTCCGAAGAAACTGACGGATGGCGAAACATCCATGTTTCGTCGGGTGGGCCTAGTGGTGAAACACTCATGTTTTGTCATACATGAATTTAGTTTATACACCTAAACAGTTCGAATGTTTCTAGCACTAATTAAATAATAACAAGTGTATCAATCATATACTCATACATATTCAAGTCATAGATTTGTGTGGCTCAGTAAAGTTGCATGTGATATTACAATTGTGGCAGCCAATAAAGGATCATATAAAACAACTAAACTAATGGATTACGTGAACTGTTTTGTGGAGGTCCAATCAGGTTGCATTAAGATTCAGCCCATGTGCATAAACTAGTGAAACACAATAGTGATGCAAACAATTATAATGCAAATAAATACTTTTAAAGCAAACAATTATAATGCAAACAATTCATGAAGGCACCGGTGTGAAACAAGTAGCGTGTCGAAGAAAGACCTTGAAAGTTCGGGTTGTCACATCATCCCTAACTTGAAAGAAATTTCGTCCTGAAATTTAGCACGTGGTTACTGAGGAAGCTAGTTGTGGTGCGTTGTTTCCTGGTTTTCCTGGGGTGTCACATCATCCCCCCGTTGGTTTCATTGTTCTCGAGCAATGGGGATATGTGAGTTTCATTTAGTTTTCTCGTTCCCAGGTAACCTCTGGGTCACGACGGGAGTTCCAACGAACTCGAACAATAGGTATCCTGGTGCGCTCGAGAATCTTGACCTCCCGGTCCAAATAATTCCACTGATTCTTCGGTAGGTTGCAACTGACCGTCGATGGTGAGCTCTGATGTGTGGTCAAAAACCGGTGCCTTATTATGCTTAACTTAATGTTTTTACATATGTTTAATCTCGAATAGCCTACTTGTAAAAGGAATTATGTTTTGTAGGTCTTGTGAAGATTAAGGAGCTAATTGGGAGCTTTACGGGTCACCGGGATCAAACATCATCAACCGGGGATGAAAAATGACAAAGACCGGGTTAACCACGAAGATTGGATGTGCTTTAGGGAATGTTAATGGAGTTAACATGAAGACATTGGAAGATATTATGATAGAGGCCGGAATTACGAGCACGTGGGCGAAAACGGTGCGTAAAACGGAGCTATAACGAAGAAGTTATGAAGAAAACAGTTTCGGACAAAACCGCAAAATCTAGAGGTCGTCGGCGACGGGCAAGGACCCCGTCGGCGACGGGCAAGGGAAAACCACTCCGGGAAACTTTTTCTTGGATGCTTTTTATTGATTGGAACTTGTTTGTTTTGGTCAACTACGGGTTTTAGTCTTTGGGGGGACCAAGAACATTAATCATAAGCAGGAATTGGAGAAAATAAGCAGCTCTAAATCCCTCTAGCTTACATATTCACATGGAGAAGGTGATCAAAGTCCACCAAGGAGTATGAATGCTCCATGTTCTTGAAGAAGTAATAAATGCTCTAAGACTTCCATGGCTATATAATGAAGATCATCATCAAAGAAGAAGATGTCGAAGGACCAACGACGGTTCACTATCACCCACTTCCAACATAATCCTTCCACCACCATCTTCCATCAACATTCATCATCTATCATTCTCCATCCTCCAAGCTCCAACATGACTTCCGTCAAGGTTCATTCTTCCGGTGATCAAGCTCCGGCAACCATGAGTGGCTAATCATCTCGGTTTCACCCCGGTGTAGGTAGTTGTTTAATTTATGGTTTTGAATTGTTCTTGCTTCAATTTGTGACAATTTGTGTTTGATTTTAGAAACCTTTGGCAATAGCTTACATTTGTTTCGAATTCATAAACTGTCGAGCGATGTTAAAAGTTATGACTTTATGAAATGGTTATGTGTAATATGCGTTGTCTTGGTTAGGATTTACTTGTGTTGATTACAAAGTGTATTCTTGTCCGTTCATTGAGCGTTGATAGTTATTAGCACCTAAGTCACGGTACACTAAATCCGTTAATTGTATGCATTTGAATTGAAGCCTTAAACTTGTAGAAACCATAATTTAGCAACTACCGAAACCGGGTGTGATTCCTTTACTTGTTATTGTTTAGAAATCTTATATTTATCACCATTGATAACTAGGAATTTGTATTCAAGTAAGTGCTTATATTTATCTAAAATAGAACTTTCACCATTTTTATTATACATACAAGTTAGATATCTTTCATCAAAAACAAAAACACAAAACTTTTATTAGCAAGCTTCATAAATTGTGACAAACATTTTAGTCTTAGTAAATCCATTCGCAAACCACATACTCTTCGTGGATCGACCCCTTGCTACCACTAGCTATTTGTTAAGGGTAATTTGGGCATATAAATATTATCTTTGACCGGAGCGCGACACTCCGATCAAATTTTGGCGCCGCTGCCGGGGAGTTAGTGCGCTTTGTGTTTGGATAATTGTTAGAATTTAGTAAATATCTTTTTAAGTTGTTTATTTTCTTTTTGTATTTCTTCTTTTTCAAATTTTCTGTCTAAGTTGTTTAGTTTATTTTTTCTTTCCTTTGTCTTGTATATTTGTGATTTTACTTCGGGTGGTCGAGCTTGTTTGTGCAGGAACTTGTTTTGCAGGTACCATCTTTCAATATGAATTGGGTGGATGATGATTCGTGTGAGTGTTGCGGAAGCGGAGATCATTATTTAGAAGATTGCTATGTTTTCCATGAAAAAGTTCAAGCTAACAAGGAACAGGAAGACTACCTCAGCGGATTGTTTGATTATAGGAGGGCGGATTATGAAGATTTCAATGGTTCATCCTCACCTTATCCATACACTAGACCACCTCCACCACCGGAGCAAGAAAAGTCATGCCCTTGTTGTGGAAAAGTTCACATACATGAAGATTGTCCAGTGTTTTGGAAAGATCCAGTGTTTTGGAAAGGAAAAATAAAGTCCGGTTACAAGCCACCTTCATACCAAGATTACAACAATTATGAACCCGAATTGCCACATTTCTCAAGTTACCGGGAGGAGTATGATGATTATTATAATGAATACCCTCAACCGGCATCCGAAGAACCTCAAGATTCAATAAGTTCCAAGCTCGATGCAATCATGAATGCTATCATTTCAAATCAAGAGATTAAGATGGAACTGAAGAAGGAACTTGAGGCGAAAGATAAAGCTAATGAAACCTTGGCAAAGAAAGTGGGTCAACTCGTTGAAGAATTGGCTCAACTTAAACGAGACCAAGAGGTTTGGGCCAATGGTACAATAGTAGATGGTGATGTGGTGGAAGAGGTTATCGATCTTCCCGAGCAAGAAAATGAATGTTTGAACCGAGCGGAAGACATCACACCGCAAGACGGGTCAGAACCAAAAGAAGCCCACATTCATGCCTATCCTTCTCCCATACTTATCACTCCAACCAACAAAGTTGGGGATAAAGGTTCGGGTATAAGGATTCGAAGGGTGGCATTGCAAGACATTGGCCGGTTTGGTAAGAAGCGACCCCGAAGTTGTACGTTACGCATGCCGAATAGAAGAAAAAGAGAATGGATTAGGCATGCTAATTACCGAGCGTATGTTGGAAACTCGGTAGGCAAATGTGCACTTCGACCACCATGAGAGGTAAATCGGTTAAATGAACTTTGTGGGTGTGTTCCCTATATAACCCTCACGAGACCTCTCGTCCTCCCAAGCTATTGGGAGGTTTAAAAAGGACTTGTAACATTTTAGTTAGAATTGTGCATAATTTTAATTGTTTGTGTGTTTTTGATATAATCGTAATCGTTTCCTACTAACTTTGTTTGATTGTGTGAAGTCCGGACATCACAAACGATTCTTGAAGACGTAAGGTATGTTTTAGATTTCGTTTTGTGCATTGCGGACAATACACGTTCATTTTAGGGGGTGGTAGAATCGTTACGATTTTTTCGTAATTTTTTTTAAAAAAAAGTTTTGTAATAAAAATCACAAAAAGATTTTTAATAATTTTTAGGAATTTTATAAGTACATAGTCCCTTTATTAAAAATCCATAATTTTAAATCTATTTTTCAAAAAAAAAAAAAAAAAATTTGAAAAAGGTTAGCCGTCGGCGACGGGGCTTCAAGCCGTCGCCGACGGGCTTCAGAAATAGCCGTCGCCCACCAAATCCCGTAGACAGGGGCTTAAGCCATCGGGGACTTTTGCTCAAACCACAAGCCGTCGGCGACGGGCTATCAGCCGTCGCCGACGGGCTAGTTTTTGAAAAAAAAAATTTAATTAAAAAAAAAATTAATTAAAAAAAAAAAAAAAGAAAATCGTTTTTAATAAAAAAAAATTTACTTTTTAATAAAAAAAAACTTAAAAAAAAAAAATTCGTTTTTAATAAAAAAAAATAGTTTTTAATAAAAAAAATTCGTTTTTCATAAAAAAAAATTTCGTTTAAAAAAAAATAAATAAATAAAAAAAATATTAATGAAAAAAAAAATTATTAAAAAAAATTCTTTTTTAATGAATTCGTTTTTAATAAAAAAAAATAAAAAATTTAATAAAAAAAAATTCGTTTTTATAAAAAAAAAATTCGTTTAAAAAAAAAAAGAACTTCGTTAAAAAAAAAAAAAATTCCCAATAACCTTCAAACCTTCATAACTTCTTCAATTCTCACCCAAATCAGTTGATTCTTGAGCCTAAAGTGTGTAATTTTTCGAGAGGAACAAAACCCCCATAACGGTTTCCATCAATTCTTGCTCGTTTGCAAGATTTCTGGGTTAGGGTTTTGAAGAGGTATGGTATGTTTTGTGTTGTTTATTTTTTTTTAATTTTGTGTGCTTTATTTTTTCGTCTTTTAGTTGTTTTTCCACATAAATTAAAGTAAAATAATGCATGGCTTGGTAATAATTTCATAAAAATGGTAGAACTAGGTAACTAACAAATTTTGATGGTTGTGAGAAGCATGCTTCTACACAAGGGTTAGAATTTGTAGGTACATGATGATTCGTGAGACAACCGTTTTTATGAAGAGAAGAAGATATGGGCTTCAAGCGATAAAAATCAGGTGCATGCGTTTCCACTTTACTTTGATTGTTAGTGTGATAATAAGTGGATTGTATTTCGTATTTTGTATTGTTCCGGGGTGAACTTTGGGAGGGTTAGCCGTGTCACATCCCTTGTGCATTTTTAAAACTCTAGTTCCTACACATTGAGGACAATGTTTACCTCAAGTGTGGGGATGGGGGAGTAGTAAAAGTTTTTCGATTTTGACCCGTTCATTTAAATACTACACATTGAGGACAATGTTTACCTCAAGTGTGGGGATGGGGGAAAATTTCAAAAATTTTTCAAAAGTTTCTTGTTTCAAAAGCAATCTTAAAAGCACAAGTAACTAAGTCAACGAGAAATGACACAATCCATTTGGTCTTTTGTCATGGTCAAGTTCAAATTAATAGCATGAAGGGTATTTAACGGGTGGTTATTTGGGAATAATTCGCCTAAGAAAGTAGCATTTGATGCATATCACATATCATACCCTTATACGTAAGATTTTGAGCCACGTTTATACATCATATATACACATATTTCTTTGTTTGAGTGGACCATTAGTCATGTATTGTAGAACTTGCATCTTTTGATACGTTTGAGACCATAGACCGAATACGAGCACGAGAATGATTAAGGCATTAGGTAAACCTTTTTCCTTTTACACCATTCTTATACCCTTACCCAAAATTATCCCCTAGTAGCCAATTTTGAGCCTAAACCTTCGTTTGACAACCCACTTAGCCAACAACCATAAGCAACAACAACAACAACAACCATACCCAGTATATCCCACAGATAGCAGAGCTATTTATAGGGTCTGGGGAGGGTGGGATGTAGACAGACCTTGCCTCTATCCATAGGGATAGAGAGGCTGCTTCCAGAGAGACCCTCGGCTCGAAAGCGAACAGCAAACCAACATACCAAGCCAACAACCATAAGCCTTTTTGTTTAAACCCGTGTGATGGAAATTCGATTATTTAGCAAAGTTTGTATAATGTATTTGTTTGTTTGCATATAAAAAAAAATCCGAAAATGTTGCGAAAAAGAATGAAAAAAAAAACATTGAGAAAAATACAAAAATATGTGTTTCTATTTGTTGAATAAAAAAAAAATCATTGCCTTATAGTTGATGTTTGTAGTTTACTTAAGTTGGAATAGTTGTGTTGTAATAAAAATCGAATTTTTCATCACTTTAGCCACTTAAAAATATCCTATTTCCTACCCTTAACCCTAGCCCCGTTACAACCCTTACAAAGACCTTATGACTTGTGCTTAGTATTCGTGATCGTTGGTGGAGAATGATTGAGTTGCAAGCATATGCGGGTACGTGTTCTAATCGGTTTTGAGCGATTAATTGTTAAAGTGCTAATACATTACACATTAGCCAAATGTTAAGCCGAGTGGAGAGAACATTGTGAGGGATATGTATAATTTGTTAGTTTTACGGGCGAGTTAATCTTGGATAACCATGGTATATGTGATTGTTCATGTTATCGTTAAATAAGTTGTAAATTGTAAAAGGTTTGAACTTTTGTATGACAATAGACCTTAACCTTTGTCTCGGGAATGGGAAGTGTATTCGTTGTTCGACCCACGTGAAAGTGAAAAAACAGATTTGCTTGAGGGCAAGTAAAAGACAAGTGTGGGGATGTGATGTGTGGTCAAAAACCGGTGCCTTATTATGCTTAACTTAATGTTTTTACATATGTTTAATCTCGAATAGCCTACTTGTAAAAGGAATTATGTTTTGTAGGTCTTGTGAAGATTAAGGAGCTAATTGGGAGCTTTACGGGTCACCGGGATCAAACATCATCAACCGGGGATGAAAAATGACAAAGACCGGGTTAACCACGAAGATTAGATGTGCTTTAGGGAATGTTAATGGAGTTAACATGAAGACATTGGAAGATATTATGATAGAGGCCGGAATTACGAGCACGTGGGCGAAAACGGTGCGTAAAACGGAGAAGTTATGAAGAAAACAGTTTCGGACAAAACCGCAAAATCTAGAGGTCGTCGGCGACGGGCAAGGACCCCGTCGGCGACGGGCAAGGGAAAACCACTCCGGGAAACTTTTTCTTGGATGCTTTTTATTGATTGGAACTTGTTTGTTTTGGTCAACTACGGGTTTTAGTCTTTGGGGGGACCAAGAACATTAATCATAAGCAGGAATTGGAGAAAATAAGCAGCTCTAAATCCCTCTAGCTTACATATTCACATGGAGAAGGTGATCAAAGTCCACCAAGGAGTATGAATGCTCCATGTTCTTGAAGAAGTAATAAATGCTCTAAGACTTCCATGGCTATATAATGAAGATCATCATCAAAGAAGAAGATGTCGAAGGACCAACGACGGTTCACTATCACCCACTTCCAACATAATCCTTCCACCACCATCTTCCATCAACATTCATCATCTATCATTCTCCATCCTCCAAGCTCCAACATGACTTCCGTCAAGGTTCATTCTTCCGGTGATCAAGCTCCGGCAACCATGAGTGGCTAATCATCTCGGTTTCACCCCGGTGTAGGTAGTTGTTTAATTTATGGTTTTGAATTGTTCTTGCTTCAATTTGTGACAATTTGTGTGTGATTTTAGAAACCTTTGGCAATAGCTTACATTTGTTTCGAATTCATAAACTGTTGAGCGATGTTAAAAGTTATGACTTTATGAAATGGTTATGTGTAATATGCGTTGTCTTGGTTAGGATTTACTTGTGTTGATTACAAAGTGTATTCTTGTCCGTTCATTGAGCGTTGATAGTTATTAGCACCTAAGTCACGGTACACTAAATCCGTTAATTGTATGCATTTGAATTGAAGCCTTAAACTTGTAGAAACCATAATTTAGCAACTACCGAAACCGGGTGTGATTCCTTTACTTGTTATTGTTTAGAAATCTTATATTTATCACCATTGATAACTAGGAATTTGTATTCAAGTAAGTGCTTATATTTATCTAAAATAGAACTTTCACCATTTTTATTATACATACAAGTTAGATATCTTTCATCAAAAACAAAAACACAAAACTTTTATTAGCAAGCTTCATAAATTGTGACAAACATTTTAGTCTTAGTAAATCCATTCGCAAACCACATACTCTTCGTGGATCGACCCCTTGCTACCACTAGCTATTTGTTAAGGGTAATTTGGGCATATAAATATTATCTTTGACCGGAGCGCGACACTCCGATCAAGCTCCTTGGAAGGAACTGTGAGGGTCTCATCTGACAGACACTTCTTCAGATTTGACATGTGGAAAACGTTGTGAACTCCACTGAGTTCTGCGGGTACGTTTAGTTTGTAGGCCACTTTGCCTATTTTCTTAATGATTTCGAATGTTTCAACATAACGCGGGTTGAGTTTGCCTTGTTTGCCAAAACGAACTACACCTTTCCAAGGTGAGACTTTGAGTAGCACTCGATCCCCAACCTGTAACTCGAGTGGTTTCCTGCGCTTATCAGCGTACCTTTTCTGACGGTCACAAACTGCCGCCATTCGTTGTCGTATCTGAGCAATCTCCTCTACTGCGTGTATGACAAGTTCTGAGCCGTTGGTTTGGCCGTTTCCGACTTCTACTCAACAAAGAGATGATTGGCACCTTTGCCCGTACAAGGCCTCGAACGAAGTAGCCTGAATGCTGGTGTGGTAACCGTTGTTATTCGAAAGCTCCACTAAAGGGGAGGTGTCCTCTCCGACCTTTGCCAAAGTCGATTTCATGTGCTCGAAGCATGTCTTCAAGAGTTTGGATGGTGCGTTCAGTCTGCCCATCCGTCTGTGGATGATATACTGTGCTCATGTCTAAACGCGAGCCAAAGGATTTGTGCACCGCTTGCCACAAATCAGATGCAAATCGTGGGTTGAGATTAGAGGTAATGAAGGATGGCACCCCGTGCCTAGCAACCGCTTCCTTTAGATAGAGGACTGCAAGTGTAGAGACTTATCCGTTTCTTTGATGGCTAGACAGTGTGCTGGTTGCGCAAGACAATCAATGAGTATACAGGTAATGTTGTTTCCGTTTCGAGTTGTAAGTAGACTATCGACCAAATCCATGGCAGTCCGTTTTTATTTCCATGTGAGTGTTGCTGGTTGCTGATGCTACACCTTGACTATACACAAGTCGATCCATCATTCACATACTTAACTAGATGAGCCTTCATTTCGGATTACCAGTACAAGGTTTGTAAATCCTAATGCCTCTCCTCAAACCCCAGGCGGCTACAATGTCGGAGCTGGCGTGCTTGCTCAACGCGAGTTCCCTACAGTTGCCGTGTAATGAGACCCACATTCGTTTCATGAAGTAGCGAGTATCGTCCGACTGGTCAAAGGTTGCTTCTCCATGCCCCGCATGGGTTCAACTTGAAGATTCCTCTTCCTTCAGTTCTCCAGTTTGAACAGGGCGAGTCTGATACTGATAAGTTAGGGTCGATAGCGAGCTGTAGAGCTCGTGTACGTTCAGGTTTCGCAGTCGTGTTAATCCAGAAGTTCCATCCAGCGATGTCATTGCATGCTTTAGTTCTTTCGAACATCGGCACATGGGAGGCCCTTGTGATCGGTCTAAATAACGCATCTGGTACCGTCCAAGTGATGCCTCCATCCAAAATCCCAAAGCCATGGTTTTCACCGTCAGTCGAGTGTGTCGCTCGGTTCCTCTTTGTGACTCTCTCACGTATGCCATCACTCTCTCGTGTTGCGTCGTTATGCAGCTGGGACGCTGATTCGGACCATAAGGATATACTACTGAATCACCCGCATCCTCGGGTAAAACGATGCTCAGTGCATTGCAGAGTGGGAATTTGAAAGCTGAAGGGACGTCCTCCTGTATTGTCTTTCACGAACACAGCACCCTGCTGTGCTAGAGAGATTTAAGCTGCGCGACCTCCGCAAATCCTGTGATTTATCTGCGATAGAATCAAGCGAGATCAAGAAATTGTTGTATCCACGAAGGACTCTTTGATGTTGATCAGTTTCCAACCAAGACGGATCTTAGCGAGATCCACATGCATTCCCACTTCGCTGATTATATATTCAAAAGGTACACCTCGAACCCAGAAAATTACATTCAACAAGACTTTGAGCGGAGTGTCTCTTCCCTCAGGAGTTCTAAAATAAGATATAAATGCCATCCATGGCGTTCCGTTCTCCCAGTCAGGATTCAGAATGTTGTCAACAAATGCGATCGATACATGTGATCTCTGAAGCTGCTGGTGTGTTGATCAACCCAATGATCATGGTGCATAACGTTGAAATGGCTGCATTACATTCGACATGCTGTTCTTAAGAGCATTCACCCCTTGGATTCCTATCTGTCGATAGTTCGTTCACTAGCCAATCCCCGAATGGAAGCTTGTTCCTTGCAGCTGGTCGACGGGTTGTCAATACGTGGTCGATGCGAACGGTTCCTGATTGTCACCTTGTTGAGTTCCTGATAATCAGTACACATACGAAAAGGCTTCTCTTCATGGGTATAGCGAGGGCTTCTTACAGCAAAAACTAGATCCGATGAAACTCAAGTCCAATAATTCCTGAAGTTGGTTAGGCAGTTCCTGCAACCTTCCTGGTGTAAGACAATAAGATTTACTAGTAACAAGGCCTACCTCTGACATGATACCGATATGATATTCCACCTGACGATGGGAGGGTAAACCTGACAGTTCTTCTGGTAGTACTTAGGGAGAATCACGAGCAATTGGTGGATCCTCGATCCTCCTTTCCTTAGCCTTGACATCAGTAACAAGTGCTATCATTGCGGGGTAATCCTTCCATAAACGCTCCTAGATTTTCTTGCTGAAATGACGCTAACCGCTGTACCACTCTGGCGCGTTAGAACAGATAACAATCCTCCACGAGGGATACGCAGAATTGTCCCCTCACAGGGTACATCTGTCAAGAATAACAGAAGAAAGGTCGATGCCGAACACTTGTCCCACAAGGTCATGTTTGCATCCTAACGATCATATGAGGTTTCCATTGTCTAGCCATCGACCGATTTCACAACAGGTTCAAACTCGTAAGAGCATATGGGTCAAACGGAACAGAGTCGAAGTGGGTTGCTACTCATACTAGCTACCATGCCGTGAAAGTCCTGACGTCGCCCACGCCAATTCTAAATGTCCTTCCCAGAGCATCATTTCTGGTGTTGCTGTCTTCATTACTAGGATTTCAAATACTGTCGTTGTTCCTTTGGTCATTGTCCTCTTATCTTGACCACGAAAAATGTAATTTACCCAAAATCATATATTGATGGTCTCAAATTTCAACATACACGCGTCAAATTTATAAGGAAAAAGCCAACCAAATTCCAAACCGTGTCAAGTGGAGTCAAAATTGTTTAAAATGTTAAATTCAAGGCCAATAATTCAAATTCAAAACTTGAATAAAATAAAAAAAAAAAATGGTGTTTTCTTGCAGATGTTTCTCCTTCTCATTTGGAGAAGAGATCGAAGAATACGAAACCCGAATTGAAACCAAATCGACTTCCATCGACACTTTCTACACTGCTTGTTCTGATTTCAATGGCTATATAGCCGATTCACAAGCGCCAGATTTCCAAAATTTGGCTGGAAAACCGAGCAATCTGAGGGTTTTCACAGTCGCCGAACTTAAGTTTGCGACTAGAAACTTTTGCACGTCTTTGAAGATCGGAGAGGGTGGATTCGGGAGCGTGTATAGGGGTGTGGTTAAGAGTTTGGAGTATCCGTTTGATGAGATTCAGATTGCTGTTAAGCTTGCCAATGGCGGATTGCAGGTAAGATTTCAGGCCTGTAAATGAAACGAACGGACTCGTTTTATAAGTCATCTTTAGACCTCTAAATGAACTGAACGAACACATGTGGGGAGTGTCGGACCCAGAAATTATTTGCTGGGGGTGGGATGAGTGGTTCAAGCGTATTTTCAGGGGGTGCAGTCGGGTTTTTTGCCTAAAAAATACGCTATTTTTTTTTTTTCAAGGGGTGCGCCCGCCCACCCTCCCTGGGCTTCACCTAGGTCCACCCCTGTTCATTTCACTCTATTTGGAAAAGAAAAAAAAAACAAACAAACATGAATATTTAAACGAACGGATATTCTTGTTCATGTTTGTTTGTTAAGAAAATGTCGAAATGTTTTGTGTTACGTTCGTTTGTTTGTATTCTAAATGAACGTAAACCAACAAACATAACGAACATAATTATTTTTTTAGCAACAATTTGTACACTTAAATACCAGGTAAGCATTTGAACCCACACCACTTTTATGTGGGTAATTCGTTAGCATAGGTGGATGTACTCCTCAACTTTTCCGGCGAAGTACATTTTTTTACGTTTTTTATATTACGCTACCCCTTAAATAAAATTACGCTACTCAAAATTTAAAAAGCCCCCAACACCCTTATCATCTCAAAGTTTTGTTAAAAGCTCACTACACAATTTATAAGTTAAAAGCACAATTAAAATGATAGATTAAAGCTAGGGGTGCAAACGAGCCGAGCCGAGCTGAGCCCGAACTCGATCAGGCTCAAGCTCGAGCTTGGTTAACTTATGAGAGCTCGAGTCGGCTCGGTATGAGCTTTGTTTTCAAAGCTCGAGCTCGGCTCGTTTATTATCTATTAATTAGTATATTAAATAAAATAATATGAAAATAGACTTGTTTAGGCTCGCGAGCTCGATAAGTGAAGCTCGGGTTCGTTTACCAAACAAGCATATTTTTAGGTTCGGGCTCAGCTCGTTTATCATTGTGATTTTATTTTTGTTTCGTTTACATTGTATGGAAGTACGGTAAAAAAAAATTTTTGAACGTTACCCCTTTAAATTTTGGTCTAGATCCGCCACTATTCGTTAGCCTATCATTTGCTCTTTTTTATGAAAATTGGTTATTGTGATGAAGGGACATAAGCAATGGGTGACTGAGGTCAATGTTCTGGGTGAAATTGAACATCCAAACCTCGTAAAACTGATCGGCTACTGCGCAGAAGACGATGGAGATCGAACCCACCGGGTGTTAGTTTACGAATATATGCCGAACGGAAGTTTAGCAGACTGGTTATCGTCCGAGTCAGTTGCACCTCTGTCCTGGCCCATGAGACTAAAAGTGGCTCGCGACGCTGCGCGTGCGTTGGCGTACTTACACCAACAAATGCCGAGCCCGGTGCGTTTATTTGATCAACTGTATTGTTATAACTTATGTGGTTGTGTACTTGCATTCATTGTTTTGTATACGGAGCTTTAACTGTATCGGTTTTTGTTTATGTTTGCAGATAATCTTTCGAGATTTCAAACCGTCCAACATTCTGATAGACGACGATTGGAATGTTAAGCTTTCGGACTTTGGTTTCGCTCGGTTAGGTCCTTTAGATGGCCATACCCATGTCACAACGCGGGTATGCACATGTTTTTTTTATAAAGTTAGAGCACGATTATAACGGGCCATTTTGACCCAAATGGAAAATTTTGGGCCAATTTGGGCAGAACGGGCTAAAACTAAAAACTGCATACAATGGCCCGTTCTGTTGATCCGCTAACACATTTTTTCTTTTGTTTCTTAAAATGGCCCATTCTGACCCGAACCTTTTTACCCGTTATCCACAACTAAATAAAACTAGAATAATTTTTGTTGTAGGTTGTAGGAACATATGGATATGCGGATCCGGAGTACGCGTGGACTGGTCATTTAAGAACAGACTGCGACGTATGGAGTTACGGGGTGTTTCTATACGTACTAATCACGGGTAAACCCCCTATTAATCTTGATCTCCCTAAAAACGAGCAACATCTTTTGGAATGGGTGAAACCGTTTCTACGACATGGTAAATTCAAACTCATTGTTGACCCGAGGATCAACGGTCAATTTCCTTTGCAATCAGCAAAAGAACTAGCGACTATAGCCGAGAATTGCTTGCTAAGAAACCGAAATATGAGGCCGAAGATGAACCATGTTTTGAATAAGCTTAATGAGCTTATAACGGACTCGTTGTTAGAAACAATCCCACCATTAGTGCCGATTGTTGATCGTGAACGAGTTACTGATCGATGGAAAGTTTCTCATGAACAACAAAGTTCGACGATAGTGAAGATCAAACGTAAGAGAAGGTTTGTGTGTCTACCTAGTTTAGGTTTTTACAAGAAATAAGACCAATGTGACTTGTATAGAAAATTCAAAGTTAAAGATATAATCTTTCTAGAGTTATTTGACTGATTCCGCTTACTTTAAGTCTTACATAATTTCTATAAAAGTCACAATGAACACTTATGTGATGTTCTATATGACTGATTCCAATGTGATTTATATAGAAAATTCAAAGTCAAAGATATAGATGATATAATTTTTATATCAAGTCTTGCATTAAACACTTATATTATGTAGAGCTGTCGTTTTTTATCCGAAAACCGACCTGAATTCGAAATCACTCGAACCCGAATTAGAGAATAACCGAAAAAACCCAAACTCGACCAACACGAACCTTAAATGGGCCGGTTATCGGGTCACTTTTTCCCAACAAAAAACCTGACACGAAAAACCTGAAACTCGAAACCCGAATAAAAATCCGAACATTAATTCTTATTTTATAGATGCGATTTGATTTGGAGTGTTTTGTATTTGAAACATTAAGTTTTGAGAGTTTTGAATATTATCATACCATATTGTTAAATGATTTTTGAATTGTGATGATATTTTTTAACAACATGATATATTTTGTGAAAAAAAAACATCCTTTTTTTTCATTTTACATCTAAACCCGAAAACCGAACAACCCGACCGGAACTAACCCGAATAACACGTATCCGAACAACCCGAACTTTAAATGGGTCAGTTATCGGGTCACTTTTTCCTAGCCAAGAACCCGAAATCCGAAAAATAACCCAAAGGACACCCCTAATGTCATATTCTATTATTAGTTAGTATTAGTGTGACATTATACAAGCGGGGAGGAACATATTAAACCGATTGGGTAGTTAAGTTTTGGCGGGAACAACCGCGAATAACGATTGTGTAACTGCCAAGTTAGAAGGGTATAAATACCCGAAGACACTCTCGTTTGTATATATGCATAGTGTGTGTTTTGTATATACTCTCTCTCTCTCTAAGTTGGTATCACTCGAATCCGATTTACTCTCAAATGGAAAACTCCAATTCTATTAGTTCCTAGCGGCAGTGTCTAGATTGTGTGGATGTGCGTTTTTAAAATAGATTATGCGTTTTTAAAATAGATTTTGCGTTTTCAAAATCGCGTTTTGAAAAAGCATGTAGGTACATGCTTCTTCAAAACTGCTTTTTGGAGACAGATAATTACTTTTTCATCCAAACACTTTTTTAGATTATTTATGTTTTACAAACTCAATAATCATATAATCATTTCAAAACGTAATCACAAACACCCTCTTAGTCTCAAGCAAAACCGAAATTCGGTTAGATTGCCGGCTTTCGGTTCGGTTTTATTTTGGTTAATAACCAAAACCAAACATGGGTTTTTTTTTTTTTTTTTTGAGATGTATATAAAAGAGAGGTATAAATACACCAATGAATATAGAAATACATGAACACTGTGTTCCCGAGTTTCATTAGACGAGAGAAAAGAAAAGATTTGGAAATAAATAATTTTTAGTTGTGTTCCAGAGTTTCACTAAAGGAGAGAAAAGAAGAGAAACTAAGAGATTTTTTTGCCTAAAATTAATCTTTCCAATTTGGAAAGAAACGGAGAGAAAGAAAAGAAAAGGAGAGAATCCTTTCTTTTCTCTCTTTAACTTAACTCGGGAACACAGTGGAAATGAAGCTATCAATATATGAAAATATGAATGGTTCGGTTAGTTAGTTTCAAAAAACCAGGGGTATGAATGGTTCGTTAGGTTAATTTCAAGAAACCGGGGGTACAAAAAAATCCCGAAAACCGATTTTTGGTTAATTCGTTTTTTTTTGTTGATTTCGATTAAGTTTTATCTGTTTTTGGTTCGGTTTCTTTTTACGGTTTGGTTATTGTCACAAATTATATATACGATTTAAGATGGTCTACATGTTGATGTAAATATAAAAAAACGCTATTTCCACACGTGCTTATTTTATGTACGAAACCTGACGTATTCGCAAATGATTCGGGTCAGATATAATACGTTTTCATGCTTATTTTTATGTACGGATTAATTTGGTCTATGTTTTTGTCACAACCCCCGATCCCTGTTTCCCGGGAACGGGCGGACGTGATCACAGAGTTTGGTGGTATCAGGTTTTATTTAGTCTTGCAGCGGAATTTACATCAGGACCGTAGTTAGGAAATGTTTATCAGAGTAAAACCACCATATTTTATAATATTTAAACAAATGGGATGAAACCCAAATTCATAGTACACACGTTTTCATAGGAATAAATCCTATTTTATTTAATAAAAACATCTATTTTATTTTATGTAACTTTATTGCCACTTTTCCAAGCCTTCAGTGCTCTCCAGCTGGCTTTTATTGGCTTCACACTAAGTTACCTGAAACACGTGTTTAAAACATTTTATCAGTAAGAAATACTGGTGAGTGAATCCCAGTTTAATCAAGTTTACTTAAAAACTCATTTCACAGTGAACAGTATTGAGGGCACATCCGCAATTACATTTGTTTCCAAGATATACCAATTAACATCAGTGGTACTGTCATACTCAACTTGTGGAAATGTTACTCCTTGACCAGGTGGTAACAAATTTTGTATACAAAACCCCAACATACCCACTATAATTGTATTCTTACAAATACTCAATACGGTTTAATGTTACTCCTTGACCAGGTGGTAACAAATTAATTATGTGAGGTTTTGTAAAAACAGTTAACAAAAAGGAGATTACTCACAAAAATGAGTATATAAAAAGAAAGGATTAACTCACATTGCTGTCTTAGGCTTTTCGTAAGGGTTTCCTGAGTATAATCTATAATTTATACAAATGTACATTGATTAGTACCATAACCCCCGAGACGGCATTCCAACAACTACGTCGGGCAAAACCACGACAGTTGTTACGGAACCCTAAATCGATCGGGCAGCGTAACTATTATAAAACTGGGGTTATAATACTTACAACGGAGCAGAACCTTGCTAATTAGGGGTATAATACCCGAGTATTATAACACTACTATAGAAATTGAGAGAAAGAAATGAAAGTTGAACGATTGAAATGGACAGCCGATGCGTTCTATTTATAGTGCTGATATTGGACTCTCTCGCGGCCCGCTTTAGATATAGCGAAACCCAACGCGGCCCGCATTGACTTCGGTCAACTGCGTAGCTTAGTCCGGTCATCAAGTAGACCGCCACGATCATGACACGTGTCGGCTTCTCAGGGTATCCGCGTTTCACAAGCACTCGCGGCCCGCATCACTTTACGCTTAAGTTGAAGCGGCCCGCCTTGACTTAAGAAATCAGCTGAGTCAAAGTTTGGTCATAATTCGGCCCGCGTAAGGGTTTGGGGTGGCTCACACGGCCCGCCTCAGCCCTATATTTAAACTTTTATATTTTATTTACATACTATATTGTATCACGGGCTTGGTTTTCGCATACGTGGTGTATTTCAAGATATATAAGGGTATTTAAGATATACTGGGGTGTCGAAAAATATTCGAGGGTGTCGGTTTTCTTGAGGGTTGTTACATTCTCCCCACCTTAATTTAGAGCTCGTCCTCGAGATCTACTGAAATAAATGCGGATATTTTCATTTGTAGAAAATGAGCTGACTTGGTTAGCCTATAAACTTAAAAGTACGTGCAATTGCTTTGCATTATCTTCTTTATTCTTAGAGAAAATTAGAATATCATCTATGAATATAATTATGAATTTATCCAAATATGGCTTACATATTTGGTTTATCATGTCCATAAATGCAGCTGGGGCATTGGTTAAACCAAATGGCATGACAGTAAATTCATAATGACCATACCTTGTTCTAAATACGGTTTTAGGAATGTCCTCTTCCTATACCTTTAATTGATGATATCCTGACCTTAAATCGATCTTAGAGAAAAATCGAGCTCCTGGTAGTTGATCAAACAAATCATCGATTCTTGGAAATGGGTACCGATTCTTAATCGTGACTTTGTTTAATTCACGGTAGTCAATGCACATATGCATTGATCCGTCCTTCTTTTTAACGAATAATATCGGCGCTCCCTATGGCGACGAACTCGGTTGTAAGAATCTTTTCTCCAACAATTTATCTAATTGTTTCTTTAATTCCTGCATTTCGGCGGGTGCCAAACGGTAGAGTGTTTTGGCAATTGGCAATGTTCCTGGTAGCAGGTGAATTCTGAATTTAACTTCTCTGTCTGGAGGTAGTCCTGGTAATTCTTCTGGAAAGACATCTGAAAACTGAGATACTACTGGAATGTCTTTTAGTTCTTTTTCTTTAGGGTTAGTGACTATAGAAATAAAATACACTATAGAACTTTTTCTTTTAGGACTTGCAGTTTTCATCACAAAGATGAATTTTGTGAATGTAGATGGCTTATTTCCTTTAATTGTGATCAATTTACCTTTAGAGGAATTTACTTGAATTGACTTTTGATCACATGAAATATTGGCTTTATTGGTTATTAACCAATCGATTCCTAAAACAATATCAAATCTGACGAGATTCATTGGATAAAGGTTTGCCCTAAACGTTTGGTTTAAAATTTCTATTCTTGCTCTCTGCAAGATTTTAGAAATCCTAATGGTTTTTCCATTAGCTGTCTCTATTAAGCATTCGTGTGGTAGTTTAGTTAATGACTGATTTAGAAATTTGCAAAACGATGTATTAATAAAACTTTGGTTTGCACCAGAGTCAATTAATACTTTTAGCAAAAACATCATTAACTAAAACGTACCAGTGATGACATCTGGAATCATCTTGGCTTCATCTGCAGTCAGAACAAATGCTCTAGCATTTTTAGTATTCTTGTTGTTCGTAGCTGGAGCCAGTTTTGGACAATTTGGCTTGATATGACCTTTTTCTCCACAATTAAAACACAATCCATTACTGGATTTCCTCCTGCAGTTCTCTTCATTATGTCCTGGTGCTTTGCAGAAATTGCAGTGGGTAGAGCATTTTCCAAAATGCTTCTTTTTGCAGATCCCGCAATACGGTACAGAGGTAGAATCTACGTTCCTATGATTGAAATTTCCAGAACGAAATTCTTGAGTAAGCCTTTGGGTTAAGTTTCTCCTCTGATCTTCTTCTCTAGTACGAACTAGTTCATCAGTCAAGGTATTGGCTAGTTCTACGGCTTCTTCTATAGTTTGGGGTCTGGCTGCCTTGACTACATGTCTAATTTCTCCAATTAATCCCCAGATGTAACGGGAGATTAATACCGGTTCTGGTGATGCAAGGGCTGGCACTATCCTAGCATATTCAAAGAATATAGTAGTGTACCCTTTACTATCTACACCAGTCATCCTAAGGTTGAGGAACTTGTTTGCTATCTGTTCCTTTTCATTGGGTGGGCAGAATTTCCTTTCTACCTTTTCTTTAAATTCTTCCCATTCCATATTATAGGTTTTATCACTTCCTCTTGTCTGAAGGATAGTGTTCCACCATTCTAATGCTGCATTCTTAAACAGATTAGAAGCAAACAATATCTTGTCTTCTTCAGCACACTTACTTATCCTTAAGACTGCCTCAGTCTTCTCTATCCAGCGTAAAGTTGCAATAGCCCCTTCATTGCCTGAGAATTCCATTGGTTTACAAGACCAGAATTCTTTATAAGAACAACCATAAGGCATGGTTCTTCTTCTTTTGGGAATAGGCATTTGAAATACTGGTCCATTGTTTACACTGTTTTCAACGGGTCGCTTACTGCTATGTTTACTTTTATTATCAGCATCCTTAACAGTTTGAAGAATAAATGGCATAGCATCTATAATTCCCTGTGCCACTATGTGTTGAATAGCACTATTATCCATTTGATTTCCATTGTTATTGATACTCGGATTATCATTAACCACGTTAATGTTACTCTGGTTATCGTTATTCAGATTTCCTTGATTTTCTTCATCGGCCATCTGAATTTTAAACATTTATCCCATATTAATATCACAATTAATATCTTACTACATAACACGCATTTTTGCCAAAAGCGTCTATCATTGCGACTATACTCTTTTCATATACTATGCGTCTATTACACACTAGTACTGAAATAAAAATTATAATACCAACAGAAAAACACATTAATTATAATATGCGTCCGTACATATATTTTATTTTATTGTTATTATTACTGCCATTCATTTTATCGCATAGATTGATAAGATTTCTGAAAAAATCTAAATTCATAATTGACACCTCTGTTCGTAATTTATTTCTCATTATCAATTATGAGAATCTTTTGGATTTCTTCATAGACATACATGTCTATATAATATTTCATATACTGTAGTATGCACATTATCCATAATGTAAACAGATTCACAAGTCAGACATCAGGTCACAACATTATTTAGGGAATTCCATTATTATAACATATACCTCATCTCACCCGGTCTTGCCGGAGAGGTAATCTCATCTCACTCAGTCTTGTCGGAGAGGTAACCCCATCTCACCCAGTCTCGCCGGAGAGGTAACCTCATCTTACCCGGACAAGCTGGAGAGTCTACCACATCATGTCCAGTTTTACCGGAGAGGTCATAATCACAGTATTTTCCATCCATAAACTTATTTCAAATCATGACTTAAAAACATCATTTACATCAAGAAATAAGGAAATTAGTATTCTCATGAGGAATCATATTCTAGAACCGAGTAGTATCAATAAACAAGAAATAACAGTGGCCAAGTGTTATTGCTTATTTATCATACAGGCACTGTTCTAGTCATTATCCTCACAGGATACCAATAACCATCACACTTTATTTATGCAAGCAATTGGTTTATCTCAAAGCTTCATATTAAGGCATAGCATAAAAAAATTCTCTTGTATTTCTAGACCTTTATTCTAGTTTTCTTGGTTCACTTTTGTTGTTCATCCGAATGTTTATTTATCATAAACAAATACCTAGTACAATTATACGAACAGATTGATTAAAATGAAATATTGTGATTTATATATTTTATTACAAACTAGAACTGAAATTCGAAATATATTATTAGTTTATACATCCGTAACTTATTTTAGTCTAACTAGGAATATTATGCTCAACACACTTTATATAAGGTTTATTCTATCTCTTTCTTCTTACTAGGTTATTATCAAAGGAACGAAGTTCTTTTAAAGTTTCTAGCTCATAGGTGGCATAAATGCTGGCACTGGTTTGATAATTCAATTATAAGTTAACATTTACTGCTGTAGTGGCTAACATGTAGAGATTTGCCCATTTTTCGTCTAATTTATCTTCCCAAGGTGGGTTACTGCCTATTTTCTGGTTTTCCTGAGACTTTTTCATATTCTCTTGACTTTTTCTAAGAATCCGACTTCTTTTTCTAGGGGTAAGTGGATTTTCATACTGTGCTTTACGGACAAATATTCCTTCCTCAATATCTGCTGAATATCCTGAGAATTTTGTTTGGGATGAACTTCCCTTTTCTTTGGGTGAACTATCTAGTTTATGATAGATGTCCGTAATTCTTCTCTTACTCATACTGTAAACTAACAAATAGTCAATTAATATAAAACACATAATCACATAAATTATTTCCTAACATAGAATTTAAAATTTAAGTGTCAGCAGAACACTTCTTTGGCTTGAGCCAGTGGCTAGGCTCTGATACCACCTTCTGTCACAACCCCCGATCCCTGTTTCCCGGGAACGGGCGGACGTGATCACAGAGTTTGGTGGTATCAGGTTTTATTTAGTCTTGCAGCGGAATTTACATCAGGACCGTAGTTAGGAAATGTTTATCAGAGTAAAACCACCATATTTTATAATATTTAAACAAATGGGATGAAACCCAAATTCATAGTACACACGTTTTCATAGGAATAAATCCTATTTTATTTAATAAAAACATCTATTTTATTTTATGTAACTTTATTGCCACTTTTCCAAGCCTTCAGTGCTCTCCAGCTGGCTTTTATTGGCTTCACACTAAGTTACCTGAAACACGTGTTTAAAACATTTTATCAGTAAGAAATACTGGTGAGTGAATCCCAGTTTAATCAAGTTTACTTAAAAACTCATTTCACAGTGAACAGTATTGAGGGCACATCCGCAATTACATTTGTTTCCAAGATATACCAATTAACATCAGTGGTACTGTCATACTCAACTTGTGGAAATGTTACTCCTTGACCAGGTGGTAACAAATTTTGTATACAAAACCCCAACATACCCACTATAATTGTATTCTTACAAATACTCAATACGGTTTAATGTTACTCCTTGACCAGGTGGTAACAAATTAATTATGTGAGGTTTTGTAAAAACAGTTAACAAAAAGGAGATTACTCACAAAAATGAGTATATAAAAAGAAAGGATTAACTCACATTGCTGTCTTAGGCTTTTCGTAAGGGTTTCCTGAGTATAATCTATAATTTATACAAATGTACATTGATTAGTACCATAACCCTTTGAAATTATTAGTAATACCCTCCCCGAGACGGCATTCCAACAACTACGTCGGGCAAAACCACGACAGTTGTTACGGAACCCTAAATCGATCGGGCAGCGTAACTATTATAAAACTGGGGTTATAATACTTACAACGGAGCAGAACCTTGCTAATTAGGGGTATAATACCCGAGTATTATAACACTACTATAGAAATTGAGAGAAAGAAATGAAAGTTGAACGATTGAAATGGACAGCCGATGCGTTCTATTTATAGTGCTGATATTGGACTCTCTCGCGGCCCGCTTTAGATATAGCGAAACCCAACGCGGCCCGCATTGACTTCGGTCAACTGCGTAGCTTAGTCCGGTCATCAAGTAGACCGCCACGATCATGACACGTGTCGGCTTCTCAGGGTATCCGCGTTTCACAAGCACTCGCGGCCCGCATCACTTTACGCTTAAGTTGAAGCGGCCCGCCTTGACTTAAGAAATCAGCTGAGTCAAAGTTTGGTCATAATTCGGCCCGCGTAAGGGTTTGGGGTGGCTCACACGGCCCGCCTCAGCCCTATATTTAAACTTTTATATTTTATTTACATACTATATTGTATCACGGGCTTGGTTTTCGCATACGGGGTGTATTTCAAGATATATAAGGGTATTTAAGATATACTGGGGTGTCGAAAAATATTCGAGGGTGTCGGTTTTCTTGAGGGTTGTTACAGTTTTGACGTAAATTCAAAAAAATACGTTATTTCCTCACGTGCTTATTTTTATGTACATGTCGGTATAAATTCTCGTTTTGACATAAACGGTATACATTCACATTTCGACTGAATTTTTTTTTTCTTTTCCGAAAACGAGTAGGGTCAAATATAATACGTTTTCATAGTACATGTTTTCAGTTAGTCTACATTTTGACATAAGAATTACTGTACGTTTTGAAACAGCTAAGTCTTTATGCAAAGGTAAGGGTGGTGTAGTGGTTAGGTCGAACCCATTAAACAAACCAACCTGGGTTTGATTCCGTTTTTATACAACATAAATTCGATTTACTTTACTTTACTTTTTATCCAACCGTAATACTTATAGATTACATTGAGTTATATCAGATACGTCGAAGAACGTATGGGTGATGCCCTACACTTGTAGAATCCGCTTGCTTGGAACCTTCGTTAGTTCCTTCTTGTAAACAAATTAATTCAGTACAAAGAAAGACTTTCAACAGAAATCCTCCAAATTTCCAAAACACACCTCATTATCATCTTCATAAATTAATCACAACCAAACAATGGTGTTTCACTTCCGACGTTTTTCGATCGAATACAAAACCAGAACCCACACAACTACAAAATCATCTTCCACCGGATCTTTCCGCACAGCCGTACCGAGTTTCCCTGCAACAAGATCATCACAAGTCTCAAATTCTACTGAAAAACCAACAAATCTGAGAGTTTTTACAGTCGCTGAATTGAAACTAGCGACTAAGAACTTCTGCAAGGGTTCGAAGATCGGTGAAGGTGGGTTTGGGAGAGTATATAAAGGAGTTGTTAAGAGTTTGGAATACCCTGGTTCTGAGATTCAGGTGGCGGTTAAGTATGGTGATGGATTATTGCAGGTGAGTTGACCTTCTATTAAAGCATAAAATTCACTATTTTTAGATGATATTTTGGGGAATATTAGAATTTTGTGCGCTAAAAAGGGAATACCGGTGGGAAATGACCGGGATTGGATCCTTGAGTCAAACGGGTTTTACCGGTAGTTTCATCGTCATGTCTATGGTTGGGTGGGTTACCGGGTTTTCCCCAGAATCGGTGGTGGACTCGGATTACTCTCGGAGTACTCCGTTTGTCCGGTGGATGCCCCGAAAGTGCTCGAGATTAATTCTGTTCTCCGGTTAAAAAAAAGAATTTAGACTCAACTGGGTATTTTTTTGTTGATTGACATTGGGATCGGAGCCCTAAAAATGGAATTTAGATTTAGACCCAATTTTTTTTTTAACAATAAACCTTTACATCAATCTGTTTTTGATGGCCTCGAACCCTTGATTTTAAAGGGAGTAAAATTTAAGGGCTTTACCATTTCAACCCAACCCCCACCCAGATTTAGACCCAATTGGGTATGTTTTCTTGATATTTTGGGAGTTTAGACGTAACTCCCGCCCAGATGATATTTGGGTAGGGGTGTAAACAAGCCCAGAGGCTCGAGAGCTACTCGTGATCGGCTTGGTATAGATCAAGTGGTGGAAGGTTTGCATTTCTCTTGAAAGATACAGGTTCAACTCTCACTTCATGCAGAGTGAGGCACCGGTGGGCAATGATAGGAGACCCAGGGAAACCTGGGTTGGATCCTTGAGCCAAACGGGTTTTACCGGTAATTTCACCGTTACGGGTGGGTGAGTTACCGGGTTTTCCCCGGGATTGGTGGTGGACTCGGGTTACTCTCGGAGTACTCTATTTGTCCAGTGGGTGCCCCGAGAGTGCTCGGAATTGATTCTGTCGGCCGTTCAAAAAAAAAATAGCTCGAACGAGCCTGAGCACGACTCTAAAATAGAGCTCGTTTAGCTATCGAGCCCGAGATACAAAGCTTGATTAGGCCCGCGAACCTAACCGAGCCCAAACAAAGTTCTAGTTTTTTTATATATGTAAAATATTAATAACGATGATAACATCGGTAAGATGAGCTCGAGCCGAGCTTTTAGCTCGTTTGAGGTTGTTCTCAAAATAACTCCAGCCAAGCTCGAGCTTCGGGTTTTACTCGCGAGCCTCAAATAAGTAGGCTCGAACCGAGCCGAGCTCGAGCCTCATAAAAACATCACAAGCCAAGCTTGAGCCTAGTCATGCTTGGGCTCAGCCCAACTCGTTTACACCTCTATATTTGGGATAATATTGGGATCAGAACGCTAAAATGTGGAATTTAGACACAACTAGTGGGATTATCGTGGTTTGTGGTGGGAGTTTGATCGGTATCGGATAGTTCGTTTTGTTACCGGTACAGTACCGGTAATTGGTGTAGTTTATGACAAAAAGCTAATTATTAACGTAATTCGGTTTGTTATAGTACATGTACTCGTAAATTGTAGTTTATAATTAAATAAATATTTTATTAGTTACGACGGGTTTATTACACAAAAGTTATCAAATGTAACAAAAAAAAGTTGTTTTTATATAGACTGAAAAGCATAGAAAATAATATCGATACCGGTTCCCATAATATCAACGCTTGTACCAATGTTGTTCGGTTGATACTAGTTTCAATTGTCATGGTATAGGTACTATTTCGAACACTCTGTTTTCATCAAAATTTATGTTGGAATACACAGAGAAAAAAAAACACAACTGTGTATTCAATCTTTTAAACTAATGAACGCAAGTTATAAGAGAAAAATCAAATTTGTAAAAAAAATGGGTTAAAACTTAAAAGCTTGTAAAATATATAGTACAAAGGTGAAAATGAAAATTTAATATAAAAAAATAAATTTACTATTTCTTTCAGTTTCTAATTGTAAATATATAATTGTGTTTTTTTTTTTTTTTTGTGATGACTGATGATATTTGGTTATGTGAAACAGGGGCGCAAAGAGTGGTTAACAGAGATAAATATTCTTGGGGAGGTCAAACATCCAAACCTTGTGAAATTAGTTGGTTATTGTGAAGAAGAAGAAGGTGAATTAGGAACCAAGCTGTTTTTGGTATATGAGTATATGCCAAATGGAAGTTTGAGAGATCATTTATCTTCAAGGTCCAAAGAACCTCTACCATGGACCACAAGGCTTAAAGTGGCTCATGATGCAGCTTGTGGCTTGACGTATCTACACGAAGATATGAAGTTTCAGGTTGAGTTATTTTATACGTGGTTAAGCGATCAAAGGTTCATAGACAAGCATGCTTATGTTTGGTGTAACTTTGGTTTTATGTAGGTTATTTTGAGGGATTTTAAATCTTCCAACATTCTTCTAGATGAGCATTGGAATGCTAAGCTTTCGGATTTTGGGGTTGCGCGAAAAGGTCCTGAAGAAGGACTTACTCATATCTCAACCAATGTATGTTACTTTGTATGTTTGTAGCGTTATTGTATGTGAAATGTGATTAACATACTTTTAGTATTTGTAGTTAGAGTAAAATGTCATTTGACGTTTGGCCAGTTTTGCGACTTTCATCCAAAGGTTTGTTTTTTCGAATCTAGATCCAAAAGGTTTGAAAGTTTGTCATTTTCATCCAGCTCATTAACTCCATCCATTTTTCTCCGTTAGGGGTATTTTCGTCTTAAAGGGCAATTTGGTCTTTTGAATACTTGTGCATCATGCTAAATGCTTGTACATAAAATGAAAAATATCGAATTGTCATTTAAGTTAGCAAAAAAGACAGAAATATCCCTGACTTAACGGAGAAAAATGAATGGAGTTAATGAGCCGGATGAAAATGGCAAGATTTCAAACCTTTTGGATCCAGATTCGAAAAAACAAACCTTTTGATGAAAGTCGCAAAACTGGCCAAACCTCAGAGACGAAAATGGCATTTTACTCTTTAGTATCTATAGTTATTTTTTGATCTGATTAGAATAATGTTAACAGTTCGCTGGAACGAGGGAATACGCAGCGCCAGAGTACCTTGCGGTGGGGCATCTCACATCCAAGAGTGATGTATGGAGCTTTGGGGTGTTCCTATACGAACTTATCACGGGTAGGCGCCCACTGGATAGAAAGCGGCCTCAGGAAGAGCAGAAGCTTCTAGAATGGGTCATACCCTACACCGACACCGAAAAGTTCATGCAAATCATCGATCCAAGGCTCGAAGGAAAGTACTCGTTAAAGGCAGCACAAAAGTTGTCCTATATCGCCAATCTTTGCTTGTCAAAGGACCCAAAGTCAAGGCCGAAGATGAGTGAAGTCCTAGAAATGGTTAGCAAACTCATTAAGGTTCCTTCGCAAGCAACTGCTCCTACTCCTGCACCGACCCTGATCCTAGAGGAGCCAAAGAAAGAGATTGTGGACCCCACCGAGGGTGAAAAAACTCATGATGACGTAAAACACAAAGGCAGAATAAGGTCTATGGATAGAGAGTCTGCTTCCATTCCTCGACCGCGCTCTTTGAAGCTCTTGAAATCTTGTTTTAGATGATAGTTTATGTTGTGTGTACAGAAGCTTCTTACACAAGAAATGCTTTTGAACATTCAATTGAGTAAAGAATTATAGAAGTATAAATAGTTTTTTTTCAGCATTTTCTCATTGTTTTTTTAAATATCTCGATATTATAAGAGGTGTTTCAATCGCGGTCTGAACAATGGTAGTTAGGTTTGTTAGTTTCCGACGCTGGTCTTGAACGACTGGTTCGGATTCTGAAGTTATGTGGCAAAAGTATGAGAAATAGAAGTTTGGAATATGGGTCACTGCTTTAGTTTATGATGAGGGTGCTGAGTGTAAATTGTCAAAATGTAAAAAAGGTTTCATCATTTGTACATTACTTGTCTTGACATAATTACAAAGATGTAGTCACTTTCAAGTTATTGGTCTGTATAAACATATTATCTTGATCCTTTATAGGATTCTAATGAATATCTAATATGCTTTTGCAAAATTATACCAAAAGACATGCTTTGGTAATTCTATCTATATCTTCATCAAGGGAGCTCTATAAATAATCACTAGACACAAACTGAGAGCTTCTATAGTTCTATTATCATGAGACTTCTAGCAAACATAATTAAAATGATGGGCGGTTACAATAATGTTTCATCTGAACCGAAGTAGTTGGTTGTCTAAATGGCATATAAAAATCAAACAGGCCGACCCGAAGACAACACGATTTTAAGTACGCATAATTCAATGCGATACGACACAACAATACATATATAGCTCGTATATGGTCAAAGAACTCAACCCAGTCATATCATCACCCAACTTGATTGAGACCCTAATCATTTACTTACAAGTCTTTTTCTTGCATGCAGTGGCGCGTGTCAGAAGGGGCCGCGCGAGCGCGCGCGCGCGCGGGGGGGGACCTCCCGAACTTTTCGCTTAGTAGTGTTATGTATGTAACTTTCGTATAGAAATTTTTGGGTATATACGTTTTCGACCCCCTGGTTCTATAATTTTTTTTGGGTATATAACTTTTCGACCTCTGGCGGAAATCTCAAGCTTCGCCACTGCTTGCGTGGACCCCATTATTTCTCCCCTATTGACTTGGCTTCAATGACCCATGTCATTGTAAAATTTCATAAACAATCACAATAATTGTAACGTGTATATATGAAACTCATGGAGAGAAGAAAGGATTTAGGACTACATTGTGAAATGTTCTTTTTTTTTTTTTTTGTTGTGTATAAACTCAGTACAATCCATTGCCATTTAAAGGCTTACAAAATCTAACAATATGGAAGCAAATGAAAATGTGAACATAAGAATAGGAGATATGGAAATGTGAACATGCAGAGAATGGGGAAATGGTGCGTGAGACTTGGTCCACCGCTTCACAAAACATGCAGAGTTTTCTTGACTCATAATTGGCCACACATCATTAGAATTGGAGACATATTTCCAATAGTCATACTCCACCCTTGACCCTCTCCACTCACATTTTCCAGTTTTTGGTTGTGGGTGTTCCAGTTTTTCATCATTTTATTAGTCACATGACTTAACCTCTCTCTTTCTCATGATCATGTGCCTTTTTTTCTTCTTCTATTTGAGGAATATTGGGGGCATCTGATCCTGTGCAAGCAAGCAGATTGAACTTTAGCTGAGTAAAGGTGATTACTTTTTCTTCATTTTTCTAAGTTTTTTTTTTCACTATGGTAACCTGGTTTGATAGATTTGTGATTGATTCAATCTGGGTTCTTTATCTTTATTGAAAATTTTGAGTTTTTAATGTTGTGCACAAGTTATAAAAGCTTGAATGTGTATGTTGGTTTCAAGATTCTTGCTTTAAAATTCAATCTTGATCACAATCACCCCTCTTATAGAAGATAAATTGCTAACTGACCAAGTTTAAAAATACCTTATTTTTTTATGATTTATGTTAGGAAATTTCAAATTGCATCAATGAAATTGATTTGGACTTTTAAATAGTGATAAGGGTTTTAGAGTTTCTTGATTTTACTGCTAAATTGTACTTCATAGGTGTGGACATAGTATTATATAAATATTATATGACCTTAAGATTAGTTCATGAAAAAAGAATAAAAAAACAAACCTTTATGTTGTATGATCAAGATTTCTTGATTCATCATCACAGAGCAAAATGAAAAACAAAAAAAAAACATATGTTTTTCCTCGTTATTGGGGTGGCGAAGTGGTCAATGGCGCCGTGCATGGGAGGCTTTGATGGTGTGCGCGGAGGACCTCCGCACAAGGCCCGTGATTTCGAGGGGCATGCGATTTAAAAAAAAATCATATACGTATATGTTATTTTTTTTAAATAGTAAACACATACCACTTCCAATATAGGCCCATTCACAAATCTTTTTTTATGGTTTAAAATTTAGCCCACTTGGAATTAGGTTTATTGAACCCAATACTAATTTGATTTTTTTAAATAATAACAAAACATAACGGAAGGACACATTTTTTCAGTTATTTCAGTTTAGTATTCTCAATTATTCGGTTTTCCAATCACCTTGTTTTCCCTAACTACCTTATTTAGATTATCCTTGTTTAATATGCACTTGTGTTGAATCCTAACCAGCTGTCTTGAAATCAACTGTTTGAAGAAACAATGGTGTTTCATTGCCGATGTTTCTCCTTCTCATTAGAAGAAAACGAAGAGATTGAATACGAAACAATAACTCAAACAAACTCAACCATGACAGAAACCTTTCATACCGCTTGTTTGGATCTTAGTCTGTCTGTATCCAACTTTCATTCAAAAACTACAGAATTTCCAAATTTGGCTGAGAAACCAAGCAACCTAAGGGTTTTCACAGTCGCTGAGCTCAAGGCGGCGACTAAAAACTTTTGTGGTGAGTATAAGCTTGGCGAGGGTGGATTTGGGAGCGTATATAAGGGTGTGGTTAAAAGTTTAGAATACCCTTTTCATGAAGTTCAGGTGGCGGTGAAGTACGCAGATGGTGTACTGCAGGTAGGGGTGTTCAAGATCGGATTATCCGGTTTTCAAATATGAAAATTTCGGATAGTGAATATTAATATCCGTATCCGAAATTTCAGATATCCAATTTTTGGATACGGATTCAAATATCTAAACGTATATCAGAATTTATAAAAAAAAAATTAAAAAAATGTTTTTCGTGCGTAGATTAAAACTAAAAACATTCATAAATCCACATCCGAATCCGATTATTTACTATTTTTTTACTATACTTCAACCTAAATATAATGCTCGTATACTATATATATTTATAGAATAGAGTTAATGCCATATTAGTTCCTGTGGTTTGTGCTATTTTGTCAGTTTGGTCCAAAGGTTTGAAACATTGTCATTTTAGTCCAAATAGTTTCAAGCGTAGCCATTTTAGTCCACTGGGTTAACTCCGTCCATTTTTTATGTTAGCTAGAGGGGTAATTCGATCATTTTATATGGTTGAATTGTCCTTCTAGTTAACAGAATTACATATAAAATGACTGAAATGCCCTTCTAGTTAACAGAATAAAGGGATGGAGTTAGGCCAGTGGACTAAAATGGCAACATTTAAAACTATTTGGACTAAAATGGCAACGTTTCAAACCTTTAGACTAAACTGGAAAAATGACCCAAACCATATGG
This sequence comes from Helianthus tuberosus, assembly GCA_030545235.1. NCBI lineage: Eukaryota > Viridiplantae > Streptophyta > Magnoliopsida > Asterales > Asteraceae > Helianthus > Helianthus tuberosus. The sequence continues at coordinate 183,196,845 of CM060412.1, forward strand.
ACTAAAATGGCATTTAACTCTATAAAAAAGTATTTTTCGCATATCGGATTATCCGAATCCGAAAATTTGGATATCCAAAATTTCGGATCTGGATTTTTTTAACACCCCAAATTGCAGGCAAGTTTGTCTTCTTCAACTTAAGGTTTGTAGAACTGCATGGAAGTAGACTGTTAATCTTGGTTATGTGCAACAGGGACACAAAGAATGGGTTACAGAAATTAGTATTCTTGGGGTGGTTAAGCATCCAAACCTTGTCAAACTACTTGGTCACTGCATAGATTACAATAAGAGAGGAATACAACTGCTTTTAGTTTATGAATATATGCATAATAGAAGTGTGAGAGATTATTTGTCTTCACAATCAAAAACACCGCTCTCATGGAACAGGCGACTCAAAGTTGCGCAAGATGCTGCTCGTGGCTTGACATATCTACACGAAGATATGGACTTTCAGGTATCTTTAACTTTGAAAAAAATTGTTTCATGCTCACTAGACCATAAACTTTGGTTTTGTGTAGATTGTTTTCAGAGATTTCAAATCTTCCAACATTCTTCTGGATGATGGATGGAATGCTAAGCTTTCAGATTTTGGGTTGGCTCGATTAGGTCCTCGACAAGGGCTCACGCATATCACAACCATGGTGTGTTACTTTACTTACTTTGTAAATGGCTTTTAGTTTTCGTCTGCAAAAACTGTGGTGGAACCAGAACTTTGAGTTAACTGCCATTTACGTCCCTGTAGTTTGTTCAATTATGCTAGTTCAGGCCAAATTTCAAATTTTTGAAACATGCCAGTTCCGTCCAAAAAAAAACATGAGTTAACTGTCATTTTCGTCCATGTGGTTTATCCATTTATTCGATTCAACCTTAGTTTATTGGACGAAACTGGCATATTTCAAGAATGTCAGGGACGAAAAAGGTACAAATTTGAAATTTGGCCTGGGCTAGCATAATTGGGTAAACCATAGGGACGAAAATGGCAGTTAACTCCAGAGCTTTTGAGTGGGGACGGGGGTCACTATAAGGCTCTCTTCAATTCTTTACCGGTTACATCTAGGGCGTCAAAACTCATTTTACTCGTAAAAATGAACTCAGAACTTTATAAAAAAAAATCTAATAAATTCTGGTGACAGGAGGTCAGCGGACCCTCTTGATCCCCTCTAGTTCCACATCCCTGTGCAAAAACGATCCATCTTATCTATAGATTGATGTAGCTAATGGACATATACAATAACTTGAGTTCTTTTTTCACATAATAACTACATTTCCCCTTATATAATGTCGGCTTCAGTTCGCTGGGACGATGACATATGCAGCTCCAGAGTACATCGAAACCGGGCATCTTTCAACTAAGTGTGATGTATGGAGCTACGGGGTGTTCCTATTTGAACTTATCACTGGTAGGCCCCCACTGGATAAAAACCGGCCACGAAATGAGAAGAAACTTCTAGAATGGGTGAAACCGTACCCAGACGTCAAAAGGCTCAGGCTAATTATCGATTCAAGGCTTGAAGGTAATTACTCGATTAAATCAGCACAAAAGTTGTCCTATATAGCTAGTCGTTGCTTGAGTAAAGACCCGAAGTTGAGGCCAAATATGAGTGAGGTCCTAGAAATGGTTAACCAACTTATTTCGGTTCCATCATAAGAAACCCATCATGCACAACCATCTTCTTTTTTGAGATATGTGTTATGCGTATCACCCGATAGCTTGTATGGTTATGGGTGAGATTCTACTGGGTAATAAGGTATTATTGTTGTTGTTATCATGGCTGAACAGACTCAACATAACTCATTGTATAAAGGTGAAAGTGGGTCCATCGATATCTACTCTAGCCTATTGAAAACTTTGTTTACAAAAGTGTGTTTCATTTTGCATCACTAAAAATGTATAGAATCGTTTACTCTAGACAATGGTGTGAGATAAATAGCCATTTCATGAACACCCATATTTTTTTTTGTATTTTCATATCTGACATACCACAAACAGTATTTGCATAATTGCACGACCCAATCCGGAAAGATTGACACTACTAGAAAATACACATATCTTGACACGCGAACAATGACACACGATCATTATATGACATTCGAAAGCGTGTGTCAAGAAAAAAATGTCATGGTTTAAAAAATTCAATAAAAAGATATACACAAACGAGTGTCATGTTATTTTTATGACATGCCCTTCAACGACATTTTTTTGTGACCCATAAGTATCCTTTTATGACGCGCAATGCGCATTAAGAAATGTGTTTTTCTACTAGTGTGACGTGTCACTGTTATTACCCAAACAAGAAGTATCACGTTATTATTCCATAAATAAACCAAAGTCTTACAATAGTGATTTAAAAGTAAACATAGAACACATAATCAAGTCACTTAATACATAAGATTGTGGTTTAACTAAAAAATGTCACGGACCCAAGTGAAGCGGTGAGGGGCGACTGCCTCCTGTAAGTTAGTGTATTTTATAGGTAAAAATCATGATCACACCCTTTCAAAGTTTAGTTGAATCCTTCGTTTGTACCACAGAAAATAAATCCTGAATCCACTATTGAATGTATCTATAATTTCAAGTAAACTTCAAGAACATGCACCAAATACACTCTATTTATTTGAGAGTTTCTTCTAGTTCAAAGAATGAGTATTCTATAAATAAGTTTAGCGACTTAGATTTTTGTGTGTGTTCTTTTAAGTGGAAAATATTGTATAGTAATATGAATAATTTAAAACTTGCATGTTTTGAGATTTGGATTTACAACATGCTATAACTAATCAAATTAGAAGTTATGAATAAGAAGTTATATTTTCAATTATTTTTCGTAAAATAACTAATCAAATTAGAAGTTTTAACAGATGTTACATTAATACATCATTTATTAGAAATAGGGAGAACCTTTTTTTTTAATCAAAGTCTTAAATTTTGGAATTTATCCTCACTTAAAAGGCTATTATAAAATGGTTGATTTAAAATACAAAAACACGTCGTTAAAAAAAAAACCAACAACCATATATGGAATTTTTTGCTTAAATAGGTGGTTTGAGCAACAAAAGAGTGGTATTAGGTGGTCAAACTATTTATTTTCAGATTTAGGTAAGTTGCTGTATGAAACAGCGACTTTCAAACAAGTTTTCTGCAAATTCTGCCAACTTCTGCAAAAGCTGCAAAACATATAGAAGGTCGCTGAATGAATAACCAACCTACTGAAAGTCGCTGAATGAATACCCAACCTTGCAGAAAGTCGCTGTATGATCAAACAATGTTGTTTAAGGTCGCTGAATCATCCCGCTTTGTTGCAGAAAGTCGCTTTATGGTCCAGCTTTGTTGTTTAAGGTCGCTGAATGATGATACAATGTTGCTGAAAGTTGCAGAATGATATTACAAACTTGCTGAAAGTCGTTATATTATCAAACAATCTTGTTTAAAGTCGCAATTTGATAGTGCTTTCTTGCATAAAGTCGCAGAATCATATAGTTTTGTTAATAAAGGTTGCAAATTGATATAACTTTCATGTTTAATGGTGCATGGCAGTGTCACATGTGAGGTATGAGACTGTAGTAAGTGTTGAGTTGTAAGTTCTAGCACTTAAGTGGATATTTTATTTGATAATATATAACGATAAAGATGCAAATTTGATTTATTAGAAGATAAGATTCTAACTAAGGGGATAGGGGTTCGACCCCCACTAACAGGGATTGTAAGAAAATAAGCCGGTCTCAAAAAAAAAAAAACAAGCTTCATCTATAAGTGGTTATTATTTGAAAAAAAAACAAAGATAAAAATTTGTCATCCGGTAAATTTTTAACTTTTTTCTTTGGATAACATCATATTTAAAAAATAATTTGGATAATAATTTGTCATCCGGTAAATTAGAACTACTTAAAACGAATGATAAAATCCGAATAATTGACAAGTTGAAACAAACGGTGCCGTATATGTATTTTTTACTTTTTTCTTTGGATAACATCATATTTAAAAAAGAATTTGGATAATAATTTGTCATCCGGTAAATTAGAACTACTTAAAACGAATGATAAAATCCGAATAATTGACAAGTTGAAACAAACGGTGCCGTATATGTATTTCAAGTTGTTTTAAGAGAACTTAGTTTTTAACTTTTTAGAATATTAAAAAATAATTATTATATGTATATTAACCCACAAGATTGTTGGCTCAACGCACAATCTTGTTCCTCCAACACTATAAATACCAATTGGATTAGGTTGTCAAACCACACTAAGTTTCTTTAAAACATATAGATACTAAACGAAATCCAGCTTACACAACCCACTCATCCTTAACATTTCTTAAGAACTCACTTTCTTAGATCATGGATTCTTTTCGGCCATACCTCGTAAGACTATATTGGGGCGGTGTGTTTTCCTTTGTTAACGGGGCTGTTTAGTTTGACCAATCCATGCTAACAACCTCTTTCCTTATGCGACATAAATCGTCGTATGACCAATTGGTGGATTCAATCTGTAATCATGTTCAAGTACAGAAAGAATCGGTGCGCCTTTCATTGTTACTAGGGTACACGTTTCAGGGCATATCTCAGACAACAAAAATTTTCAACGATGATGGTGTTGAAACGATGAACTATTTAGCAGAAGTATCGGATGGCAACTTCATTGCCGAGATCTATGTTCAGTGGGAGGCAGTCAATCCTGTCGAACACATGAGTTTCACAAACCTTCTGCATGACATTACACAACGTAATGTTATTGACACCCAAGATTCCGATGAAGATGACGAGGGATACGGGCAAACAACACAAGAACACCACTTAATGCCTCCTGTTGATAACATAGTAGGTCCGTCCTCCCAGTTTCTGGTCGGTGACAACAATAATGACGGTTTTGATGATTCCCAAAGTTGCAAAGTTCTGAAAGTGAAGAGGCACCAGCATCCGACGATGGCACTTCTGACGACGAGGCTGCAGTCAACCAACACACTGAGTTGACCCTGGCTCAGCCGAGGCCTATCATTCCAGGGACACATGCCGACCAAGACGAGGACGAGGAAGTTAGGGATTACATGTGTCCGGATTATGAAGATAATCCAATGGACGTATGGAATCCAAAAGTAAAACAGATACGTCTCGGCATGTATTTCAAATCTAAACAGGAGGTTGACCTTGCTGTCCGAGAATGGAACATTCGCCGTGGAAGGGAAATTTTTGTGATGGACAGCAAACCAACTTTATACAAAGTTAAATGCTACACCAGAAACAAAAATTTTAAAAACCCTTTCCCTCATGGTCCTTTGTGTGAATGGCGTGCAACGGCATCAAAACAGAAACACCAACACTTGTGGCAAATTACCAACTGGGCGCCTGATGCGTGTGAAGTGTTATATATATTAGGTGTATATTTTAAGCCCCTTTAACACTTATTTTAGCCAAGTTTTAAATTTATAAAACACGATATTTCACTAACACTAAACACACATATGGGCAAGTGCACCCATCGTGAGCGTAGTATAGTGTTGGTAAGATACCGAGGTCGTCCAAGGACACAAGAGCTTTTAGTACCGGTTTATCCTCAACGTCTAATCAAAATAAAAAGTTTAGAAAAAAGGTTTTTAACTAAGAAAAATAAAAACTAACTAAAATGCTGAAAATAAAAATAAAAGAAAAAACAGATAGACAAGATGAATCACTTGGTTCCGACTCGTATCTAGTGTAACCTTTGATTATTTCCGCACTTTTGCACATAATTAAGAGATTATCTTAGTTATTGTAGTAGGCCCCTCTTTTGAAGGTGACGTTACCCTCACCCCAGTAGTTTGAGTCAGCAAGGATACAATCCTAAAAGGGTGGATTATTGGAAGATAATGAATTAAGTTATTAATGCAATATTGTGGTAGGCCCCGCTTTTGGCGGTGACGTTACCCTCGGCTAAGTAGTCTGAGTCAGCAGGGATACAGTCCTAAATAGCCGGGTTATAGTATTAATAGTAGTTAACTTATGAGGGGGTCAAAGAGTTTGGACCCCCGCCATCCAATACCGTGAAGCATTGAAGGAGGTCCTACTAAATTTGACCCAGGTCCATTGCAGGACCTCTAAACGCTGAACAATGGCAAGACCTTTACCAAACCGTTCCCTTAACCCCCGACCAGGTAGCCAACATACCTCCATATAGACCGTGGAGATATGAATGGTGAAAATCTTTTATTTTATATAGACAGTAAAATAATTTCAAGACACCACGGACAAACGATAAGGAAAGATCACCTTCAACATAAGTAACTAGTTATTAAAGTCATTAATACAAAACCAAATAAAAAGTGCAAAAGATTAGAAATAAAAAGTATTACACTAGACACTTTGTCTTCACCAAGTGATGTAAGAGACTTAGGCAAACATGGCCTTGATTGTCAAGAACTCTTACGATCAATCTTGGATTCCGAGACGACTCACACACTCTACGATGGACAATGGATGATGGTGGTGGATGATGGTGTTATGGTGGTGGTGGGTGGTGGGTGAAGTGTGAGAGAGGTGGTGTGCCAAGGGATGGTTTGAGCTTGAGCCAAGCACATCTATTTATAGGCTGAACAGAAGCTCGGGCACGGCCCCGTGTCCAGTGGGCACGGCCCCGTGTCCACATCCTTCTCTTTCTTCATTAAATGCAGCTTTGTCTTATTAGTTGACCACGCCCCCGTGTCCGCTGAGCACGACCCCGTGGTGCAGAAGAATCTTTGTACTATGCAGATTTGCTGGATTGTGCGAATCTTATAGTTGACCACGGCCCCGTGTCCGCTGAGCACGGCCCCGTGGTGGGCAATAGAAGCTTCTGCCACTTTGTCTTTTCTGCTGACACTTGGGCACGCCCCCGTGCTGGCTGAGCACGGGGCGTGTTCAGTCTTCTGTTTTCTTGTTTTGCTTGGGAAGATGCTGTCGTGGGGTCGGGCATGTCACATCTTGTTCCTTTTCTTGTATTTATGTCAGATTTTGATGTCTTTTTGCTTCTTTTGTTAATTTGAGCTCATTTAATCCTGAAAATACAAAAGGAAGACAAAAGCACACTTTTTCCAACATTAGTACTAAAAAGGGGTTAGTTTTATGCCTCATTTGAAGAAATTTATATGTTAATATTTGAACACATCAAATACCCCCACACTTGAATCTTTGCTTGTCCTCAAGCAAAACTCTTTAATTTGTGGCTATTACACACCCAAATGGAATGGGTAGAGAAGAAGGTTTTTGGGCTTGTCGTAGAGTGTCGGGATTTCCAAGATTCTTTATTTAATTTTATCTTTATTTATTTACAATCCTATTCGTCATGATTTATTTAAAACTTTTCATAAGATAAATTACTTATTAGGGCATAACATGCCTTTGTAAAATTCTATTTATATACAAGTTCACATACCTCACGGGGATCACTCAACACTCGGCCGAAAATGTATTTTTGTGGATCACTCGAGAGCGGCATGGGACTTACTCCTACCATAGGCTTGCCAAGCAATCAATCCTCCTCCTTTTTAACTTATATACCTTTGTAAATATCAAGAGGACTTTGTGGGTTAAGGGTTAGGCTTGGGTTAAAGGTAGGTGGTTGGGTTGGTGGTTAGTGGTTTAGTAAAAAGGGCGAAAAGCGTAACAAGTGTCGGTTTTCATATGACTTCCTATTTTTGTAACTTTTATTTTGATGAAGCCATTTATTCAAACAAAGTTGTTTTTGATGAACTTGTTTGTTTATTTTATTTTGCTTCATCATTAACAACAAAGGGTTTTTTTTTTTTTTTTTTTTTTTTTTTTTTTTTTTTTTTTTGAAGTCATTTAAAGAACCGAACTTGTTACTAAAACAAAGGGGTAAAAATGAAAAAAGGTTTTGGTGGGTAAAAAGGGTGTTTGGTTTGGGTTATGAAATGAAAAGGTTTAGGCTCAAAGGGGCTAACTAGGGGGATTTTGGGTAGGTGGTGAGAGAGAAAAAAAAAATAATGGTGTAGAAATAAAAAAAAGGGTTAGTCCTAATGCCTCCATCATTTACTTACTCGGGTTTAAGTTGGTAAGGACCGGGAATGTATCGTCATGGCAAGTTCTAGAGTCGTAAGAATCAAGCGGCTATTCACACAAGAAACGAAAATGAGCATTTAGTTAAATGATATGTAAGTGTTTGCTCAATAAAGGCTCAAAACTCACTTTTGTGGGAATGGGTTTTTATGTGATCAAGTATATATAATTAAATTTTAACTAAGCTTGTCATGCCTTTTCATAATTTTCTTATGTTGGTTCTTTTTATCACGACGCTATCGGTTGTAAATTCGTAAAAATATAACCTTTTTTAAGAACTTGAATTTCCCGAATTAAACCTAGACAAGTAAAAAATGAAAATTTTTGAAAAAATTTGGGGTGATTAGCAATTCCAATAGAGTTTTGTGTAAGGCTTGTATTTAGGACTTGCAAGATTCAAGGTTTTAGCATCCCCCCCCCCCCCACACTTAAATTACACATTGTCCTCAATGTGTCCCAAAAATAAGTTTTTAGGTTGATTGAATGTGTAAAAAGGTGTAGAAAGCAAAAATTTTGTGTTACTGGGCACTGAACACGGCCCCGTGTTATCCGGGCACGGCCCCGTGTTCAAGTGCCAGAAACAAAATTATAACAAGAGAAACAGAAGTCTGGGCACGGGGGCGTCTTGGGTGAACACGGCCCGTGTCCAGTTACCTGAACTGGGTCTTTTTCTGCAGACTGTGCAGCACGGGGCCGTGTTGGGTGGACACGGCCTGTGCTGAACTTACTGTAAACGAAGAAATTTGTCGGACGGTTCTGTTTTCCTGCATAGAGTGCCGGTTCAAGTTTCCCTTGCATCCTTTGCCATCTCAAGTGTGTTTTATTCATTTTAACACCATCCATAACACCAAATTAACTAAAACCATCATTCATTAATCATAGAGAGAATTACATAATAGTCCTAAAAATTAAAATACTAGCTAGTTAGGTCAAAGAAACACAAGAAATCCAAGAAGTTTCTAGCCTACTATTTATTCTACTTAGCAAAATTTCCGAAAAGATAGATTTCTCGGTTAAAAGGGGCTTGAAAACTTCTCCCTACGGGTATGGGTTCTTCAAACATCGGCGAGCCACTCTTCGATCTCCCTAGGGAGAAGAAAAACGGGCTCATGAGCATCGGGTTGAGGAGGTGTAACTTCCACCGGAATTTCTTGAAGTTCTTCGAGAAGAGGTTCCGCCGGAATGTCGTCCCAACCGGTAGGATTTTGAATTCCAAGTGCGAGGTTCCAATCCTCTTGAGGGAGGATTGGTTCCATAGGAGGTGTTACCAGAATGTTTAACCTCTGGTGCAAGAGGTTTATTTCCCGGAAACTGTTTTCCAACCCCACCGAGAGATAGTTTATACGGTCAATGAGGACCTCCTCTACTGAAGTCATCTCGTCAAGTGCTTCACGTAGCGCCATTACGTACCTTACGAGAGTTGCTTCAATCGATGGCCTCCTTTCCCGTCGGCTGTTCCTTGAGTGCGCAGAAGAGGTTCCGCTGTTTTGGCTAGACATTCTACGAAAACAAACCAAAAACAGTTCGTTTTAATGAAACAGTACCACGGGCACGGCCCCGTGCTCAATGAACACGGCCCCGTGTTCAACTTTCTGCAGATTTCTAGAACAAGGAATCTTGGGGTTTCAAATTATTTTCTTAATTTATGAAGCATTTTTGAGCAGAAATAACTTAAAACAATGTTGTGTAACTTATTTTTAACAAGATTCCTTGAATAGAAATTCAATAAACACCACAACAAAGCTTGAAATCAAGCTTTTAATGGAGTTCTTGGTGCAAGAAAGATGAAGAAGAAGGCAATAGATAAAAGAGGAAAGGACAAGATGCTTGTAGGAACCTTCTTTTACAACATACCTAGGATGGTAAGTCAGAAAATCCCTCCAAATCTCTGTCCCTGGATGGTCCAAATGTGCAGGGTTCTTGGCTGCATTTATAGAAAACGACAGCATGCTGGACACGGCCCCGTGTCGGCTGGACACGGCCCCGTGTGCAGGCAAGATCCTGACACGTTTTGTCCGTATTCTGACAAAAGTCAGAAGGGAATCTTTTGGTGGACACGGGGTCGTGTTGACCTGGGCACGGCCCCGTGTCGGAAGGCTGTTTTATGAAGTTCGTCTATTTTTAAGGAACTTTTCCGGATCGGGCGGCTCCTTACTGGATGGAACAACCCCAAAGTGCCTAAGATACCTTAATTGATCTAGATTAAGACAAGAACGCAAGAGGTTGTCGGTGAGGGTGATTCCTATGCTATATGTAGGTGGACAAGTCCAACCCTTTTCCGGGCTCTCGTTAAAGAAGGTGTATGTCGAATCGCTCAGGTCTATGTATGCATCGAACGAAGTCGATGGGGAGTCCTTCACGGCACAATCGACACAGGGACGACTATCGCTCAAGTCCTCACTAGAGTTAGAAGTATCATTGGAAACAATGAAGTTGTTTGAATGCGGTTCCAACCCCTCTTCTTGGTTATTGTCTTGGAAAAGATTATTGAAATCTTTTCTAAGTTCTTTTAACCAATTTAAAATTAGATCTTCTAGTTGAAATAATTCATCGAGAAGCATTTCTCCTAGAATATCTGGTTGGGCGCATTCGAGGGAGCGATAGGGATTATTTTTACTTTCGCCCCTCTTAAGGATACTAGGAAATGATGGGTCTATATAGTGGGGTTTATAATTTAGAAAAAAGCATTCTAATTCTTTATGGTTACCACCACATAATTGACACCACATAGTACCATAAGAGTGCCGAAAGTAAAAAGTATCAGTATCACTCATGGTTGTGTCAGAAATTACCAACCGTCGGGACCTTACGGTTCTGTTTTCAGTAACTGAAACTTGGGCACGGGGGCGTGTTGAGTGGGCACGGCCCCGTGTTCAGCTTACTGTCTGACTTAAAACAGGATTGCCAGTTCCAATGATTGGGCACGGGGCGTGTTCAGCGGGCACGGCCCGTGCTGAGTTCTGCAGAAGCTGAGAAATCTAAAAAAAATCCTAAAAAAATGAAAAATAAGAAAAACGATTAGGCCGTTGATTCCTAACTTTCTTAAAATCCTTGTGTCCCCGGCAACGGCGCCAAAAACTTGATGCGTGTGAAGTGTTATATATATTAGGTGTATATTTTAAGCCCCTTTAACACTTATTTTAGCCAAGTTTTAAATTTATAAAACACGATATTTCACTAACACTAAACACACATATGGGCAAGTGCACCCATCGTGAGCGTAGTATAGTGTTGGTAAGATACCGAGGTCGTCCAAGGACACAAGAGCTTTTAGTACCGGTTTATCCTCAACGTCTAATCAAAATAAAAAGTTTAGAAAAAAGGTTTTTAACTAAGAAAAATAAAAACTAACTAAAATGCTGAAAATAAAAATAAAAGAAAAAACAGATAGACAAGATGAATCACTTGGTTCCGACTCGTATCTAGTGTAACCTTTGATTATTTCCGCACTTTTGCACATAATTAAGAGATTATCTTAGTTATTGTAGTAGGCCCCTCTTTTGAAGGTGACGTTACCCTCACCCCAGTAGTTTGAGTCAGCAAGGATACAATCCTAAAAGGGTGGATTATTGGAAGATAATGAATTAAGTTATTAATGCAATATTGTGGTAGGCCCCGCTTTTGGCGGTGACGTTACCCTCGGCTAAGTAGTCTGAGTCAGCAGGGATACAGTCCTAAATAGCCGGGTTATAGTATTAATAGTAGTTAACTTATGAGGGGGTCAAAGAGTTTGGACCCCCGCCATCCAATACCGTGAAGCATTGAAGGAGGTCCTACTAAATTTGACCCAGGTCCATTGCAGGACCTCTAAACGCTGAACAATGGCAAGACCTTTACCAAACCGTTCCCTTAACCCCCGACCAGGTAGCCAACATACCTCCATATAGACCGTGGAGATATGAATGGTGAAAATCTTTTATTTTATATAGACAGTAAAATAATTTCAAGACACCACGGACAAACGATAAGGAAAGATCACCTTCAACATAAGTAACTAGTTATTAAAGTCATTAATACAAAACCAAATAAAAAGTGCAAAAGATTAGAAATAAAAAGTATTACACTAGACACTTTGTCTTCACCAAGTGATGTAAGAGACTTAGGCAAACATGGCCTTGATTGTCAAGAACTCTTACGATCAATCTTGGATCCCGAGACGACTCACACACTCTACGATGGACAATGGATGATGGTGGTGGATGATGGTGTTATGGTGGTGGTGGGTGGTGGGTGAAGTGTGAGAGAGGTGGTGTGCCAAGGGATGGTTTGAGCTTGAGCCAAGCACATCTATTTATAGGCTGAACAGAAGCTCGGGCACGGCCCCGTGTCCAGTGGGCACGGCCCCGTGTCCACATCCTTCTCTTTCTTCATTAAATGCAGCTTTGTCTTATTAGTTGACCACGCCCCCGTGTCCGCTGAGCACGACCCCGTGGTGCAGAAGAATCTTTGTACTATGCAGATTTGCTGGATTGTGCGAATCTTATAGTTGACCACGGCCCCGTGTCCGCTGAGCACGGCCCCGTGGTGGGCAATAGAAGCTTCTACCACTTTGTCTTTTCTGCTGACACTTGGGCACGCCCCCGTGCTGGCTGAGCACGGGGCGTGTTCAGTCTTCTGTTTTCTTGTTTTGCTTGGGAAGATGCTGTCGTGGGGTCGGGCATGTCACATCTTGTTCCTTTTCTTGTATTTATGTCAGATTTTGATGTCTTTTTGCTTCTTTTGTTAATTTGAGCTCATTTAATCCTGAAAATACAAAAGGAAGACAAAAGCACACTTTTTCCAACATTAGTACTAAAAAGGGGTTAGTTTTATGCCTCATTTGATGAAATTTATATGTTAATATTTCAACACATCAGCGCCTGCCCACATTTGTTATTCCACGGTGGTACGCAACAACAACAGGTGCCTTAGATCTAAGGATATCGCTGCACACATCCTGCCACAAATTCGTACAGACATTGCGTTGAAGGTGAAACACATCAGGACACATATAAAGCAAGCGATGTCTGTCGATGTTACGTATACGAAGGCGTGGCGTGGACGAAGAAAGGCAATTGAGAGGATATATGGAACCTGGGAAAGCAACTTTAATGAGCTGCCAAAGTACGTGTTACGGCTTCAGTCTCGAAACCCTGGTACAGTGGTTTCATGGTTTCATCACCCCCACTCGGCTCCAGGTCATCCAACATTCAAATATGTTTTTTGGGCATTTGGTCCTTCTATTCGCGCGTTTCATCTTTGCCAGCCTGTCATCTCTGTGGACGGCACACACTTGAAAGGAGGGTACCGTGGTAAGTTGTTGGTTGCGGTAACCAAAAACGCCAACAACTACATAATGCCAGTTGCCTACGCTGTAGTTGACGAAGAGACGGTTCATAGCTGGTGTTGGTTTTTCCAAAATTTGAAGGAATACGTCACTAGAGACACTAGAATTTGTGTTCTATCAGACCGTCATGCCGGGATAATTAATGCGATGGAAAACCTTGTGGATTGGAGGGAACCAAACGCCTACCACCGTTATTGTCTTCGGCATGTAAGAAGCAATTTTAGTGGTAGGTTCAAGACCAAATCTCTTAGGAAGCTGTGTTGGATGCTCGGGAGCACAAGTCAACGCAGAAAGTATCTTTGGGCTGTGAGGGAAATGCAGATGTTAAATCAGGGTGCTTGGAACTACCTGAACGACATCGACAAAAGCAAGTGGACTATTGTTCATGACCGCGGGAACCGTCGTTGGGGTAACCTTACGACGAACATATCCGAGTCTATGAATAATGTCTTACGTGAAGCAAGACTGCTGCCAGTAAAAGCCTTGATTCATTATACGTTCACCAAGGACGTATCAGAGTATGCTCGGCACGCGCAGATGGCCCAATGCTGCAATACCCCTCTTCCCCCTTGAATTTGGTCCAGGTATAACAAGTTGCATTCCGTAGCCATGCAACATGAAGTGTCGGTCTACGATGTCAGAGAAGGTTGCTACGCGGTAGTCTCAAAGGAAGAAACCAATGATGACGGTGGAAACGAGTACACCGTTGAATACAGACGGAGGCGCTGCTCATGCAGGAAATGGCAAATGCTTAGATTCCCTTGTTCCCATGCTATCGCCGTTTGCGCTTGGAGGGGTGAGCAACCACATGACGTTACCCACTCCATATTCCACACCACCACCTATCAGGAACAGTACAACGGTCATTTTTTCACCCTGGGACACAAAGATGAGTGGGAAGAAGCGGACTGGACAATTCAAGGGGACCCTTCGAGGGTCACAACACATCGAGGCAGGGTTCGTTCAAGAATAATTCAAAATGAGATGGATGTTAACTACCACGATGAACCCCAGGCACGTAGATGCAGCAGATGCGGAGAAACCGGGCACAACAGGAAGACCTGTGGCCGACGTTAAGTTAGTATCTTGTTGTGGTTTTTACTGTTAACTGTTAGGTGTATCCTCCTATGTTTTGTGTGTGGTATTTCTGTTTGAATTCTCAATTAGTGTAATTTAACAATTAAGACATTTGTTCCAAAATTCACTTAGAAACATTAAACACAACAACACACATATTATTGAATTGAAAATACATAAGACAGCAGCTAAGGTAGAATATGGTGGGGGTTCAAAAAGATGAATCAGATTCGCTATCATAATTCTGATACTGCTCCCATGGATCATCACTAACCACTGCGTCATCTGATAACGCGTTTGAGTCTCGATCGCTGTCGGATGGCTCAGTATGCCTACAGTAGTAGTGGTTTCCATCCCTGCATAGTCTTGTCAATATGGCTGCCCCCCTTTCCACCACTGAGATGTACGGGCTGCTAGGGTTTTGTGGTGCTGCCATGAAGGATGTTTGATTTTGATTTTGCTGACTATGATGATCTGGACGGTAACGACGTTGTTCTAGCGTTGAAGGTCTGGGAGGGGCCTGCAGCTGTTCAGTGGAGGGGAGCACATAGTTAGGGTTTGGTTGTTGAGCAATATGGTTACGGTTGGTTTGGGGTTGAAGAAAGTTACGGTTGGGTTGTGGTTGAACAGAGTTACGGTTGGGTTGTGGTTGAACAGAGTTACGGTTGGGTTGTGGTTCAATATTTGCAGGGTTTGGCTCCCCTTCATGTATATGCAAATGAAAATGAATGTGTAATTCGTTATCACCATCTGCCATTCGAATGTCTTTTGAGGTGAGGTGAAGATGTGAAGACATATTGGTGTGATAGGAGGTATTTATAGACAGGAGAAGTGTAGGGGTGGGTACTTATTATAATACTAGTAAACATAACCCACTAATACAATAAACGAGAAAAACCAAATGAGGACATAAAGTGCTGATACAACAAACGACAAAAAACATTAAACTAAACACCACTACAACAAACATCCTGCATGAAAACGAGCAACCCTATTTCCAATGGCAGTCACCTCTAGATGATAGTTCCGAGTCTGACTCTTCTCCAGAATATGGGTTGTGCCAAACGCAGGACCAATCTTCTTCTTCTTCCTCATAGTTCCAAGCATCCTTCAGGACTTCAGGGTCGTAATCCTCCTCCGGGTTAGGGTTGAAATCAAACTGTTGATTGTCATAGGTCCAAACTTTTTTAACAACGGGGATTTCTTGAACCTGTTTAATTTTTCCATGAACGTCCTTCTGTTTCGCCAGTTGATGATTCATAACAGCACCGGAAGACGATCCTCCTTCCTCGACAGGTTCCGATTTTTTTGATTTCTTTCCATCATCCATATCAGGAAGCTTTGGGGGTAGTACCCATTCCAAACAAGCTTTGATGTCTTCTTCACTCATGCAATTGTTTTGAAAGTGGGAGAAAGGAGGTAACCGTTTCTTACCGTTGCGCTTATCCATTACTAAGAAATGGTATTGCAAAGAAGAGTGATGAGGACCAATGGAGGGGTTCATGGTGCCAAGGGACTTTTTATAGATGAAACAACGACCTATTATAACATCTCTGGATGAAACAACGACCTATTATAACATCTCTGGATGAAACAGCGACCTAGTATAAGATCTCTGGATGAAACAGCGACCTAGTATAAGATCTCTGGATGAAACAGCGACCTAGTATAAGATATCTGGATGAAACAGCGACCTAGTATAAGATCTCTGGATCAAACAGCGACCTAGTACAAGATCTCTGGATCAAACAGCGACTTTACTACTTTGATTGTTCAAACATAAATAGTCAGTCATACCCCCATCTCGAATTGCACCAACCACACACAATAAATGGGGGACCCGGAAGACTCGTTCTTGGAGCTGGAGGAAGTTCCCGATACCCCCCCTGAAAAGATCCCCAGAAAGACACGCTGGTATTATTACCCAACAGAAGAGTCTAGATCGTGGTCAAAAAATGTAATGGCGTTCTATCATAACGGAGATTCTTCTTTCTGTTATAGCGGATTCCTTGGAAGGAGACAACTCGGGTCCGAGTTCTGGGGTGCCCTACTTGGGTACGAGAACTACGGTTACTTGACGCCACTGGTAAGGAGTACAAATATAGGTTTACCTAAAATGATGTTTTATTCTTATGTTATAAAACTTTCACCGTTGTAGCATGTGTGTGGGTGGGTGATGAGAATGATGAGGTTCAGATGGATTTTAATAAAAAAATCCAGAAGACCAGAACAACTGTTTCCATGGACGATTCTCCGACCGCAATTTCTGGACCTTTTGGATGAGAATCCTAACCATCGTGCGTTACCTTTTGCCATTGGATTAAAGGAACATTACCCTTCATTTTGGGACATCGATACGGTAACACGTACATACTCCACTGTTTATGTTAAACCAAATATGTTTAACTTATTTATTTCTGTCTCAGGTTTATATTCCAATCTGTGTTGACCTTCAAGACTGGTTCATGGTTCGTGTTGATATGCGGACACTTCACCTTACCTTGTATTTTACTGGGACGTGTGGTTCAGGCGGTGCTGATGGGTCAAGCTTGATTCAAGTTAGGGTATACCCAACCCTAATAAAATTTGAATCGTTATTCAAAACATTTTTGGAACAAATCGCCTACTGGGAACATTCTGGACGCCCATATGTGGAAAAGACAATGGTGACACATACTGAAGTTTGCCAACATCAGAAGGAAAACCCAGGACCTGATTCAGGGGTGTTACTTTGTATGTTGTTAACTAAACTGGTTAATGACGAGGAGGTCGGGATTGGGGGAGATCTTGTCGAGGCTTGCACGAAATACAGACGAAAGATGGCGGATGAGTTTTATGCTGGTCGTTTTTCACCCCCACCCCGACCCCCAAACATGTAATAAAACATGCAATGGTTTATCGTACTAGTATTAGTTTTAAATTATTAAATATCGTCTTCCGGCACTTTTTTTTATATAAACACACCAAACGAGAGGAAACGACCTCCGGCGAGACAACGCCAGTCGCCCAAGTCCTTAGTCACCCTAGCATAGGACACGGAGAAACCCGGTGACGAAGAGCTGCGACGCACCAGTGAGATAACAGGCCCAGAAATGTGAAGGATGGCATTTTTGACAAAAACTAAAAATTTGGTTTTTGGCCGTTTGCCCCCCCCCCCCAAAACGAGAGGAAACGACCTCCGGCGAGACAACGCCAGTCGCCCAAGTCCTTAGTCACCCTAGCATAGGACACGGAGAAACCCGGTGATGAAGAGCTGCGACGCACCAGTGAGATAACAGGCCCAGAAATGTGAAGGATGGCATTTTTGACAAAAAACTAAAAATTTGGTTTTTGGCCGTTTTGCCCCCCCCCCCAAACGAGAGGAAACGACCTCCGGCGAGACAACGCCAGTCGCCCAAGTCCTTAGTCACCCTAGCATAGGACGCGGAGAAACCCGGTGACGAAGAGCTGCGACGCACCAGTGAGATAACAGGCCCAGAAATGTGAAGGATGGCATTTTTGACAAAACCTAAAAATTTGGTTTTAGGCCGTTTTGCCCCCCCCCCCCCCCCAAACGGGAGGAAACGACCTCCGGCGAGACAACGCCAGTCGCCCAAGTCCTTAGTCACCCTAGCATAGGACACGGAGAAACCCGGTGACGAAGAGCTGCGACGCACCAGTGAGATAACAGGCCCAGAAATGTGAAGGATGGCATTTTTGACAAAAACTAAAAAATGGAGTTTAGGCCGTTTTGCCCCCCCCCCCCCCAAACGGGAGGAAACGACCTCCGGCGAGACAACGCCAGTCGCCCAAGTCCTTAGTCACCCTAGCATAGGACACGGAGAAACCCGGTGACGAAGAGCTGCGACGCACCAGTGAGATAACAGGCCCAGAAATGTGAAGGATGGCATTTTTGACAAAAACTAAAAAATGGAGTTTAGGCCGTTTTGCCGCCCCCCCCCCCAAAACGGGAGGAAACGACTTCCGGCGAGACGACGCCAGTAGCCCAAGTCCTTATTCACCCTAGAAAAGGGAATGATGGCCCTTTGTTGACAAAAAAACATAATTGCAATAATATGAGGAAACATTAAACTTTTATTATAAAGATAGTATGAAACCACAATTCATAAACCCAAACAACATTCATCCTACATACAACGCCATCTATAAAGCTCGTTAGCCATGTGACGACGGTAGTTGATACAAGCCTCTTCTACGTCACTTTCATCAATGAGCGACTTGCCTCTTACAAGGTTCTCCATCATCATACAGACAAGCACCCCTGAATTACCAATGTTACCATTGTCCTGAGGTACACCATCTTGAACATAACTAAATGAAACTTTTTTCTTTGTGCAGTATCTTGAGTTTCGCCAATACTGGATTTGGTCAAGAAAATGCTTGAAGAAAATTGGAAAAATGTCCATGATGTTTTCAACCACCTGTCGTTTTTCATTTCCCCATCTTTTATCAGTCCAATATTGTGTTATTTCCATGTTAAACATATCAACACGGAATAGTAACTAGTCCTCCTGCTTAATCCATATCGGAATATACAAATAATCAACCTCCCAAAATGGAGGGTACGGTTCCTTCCTTCCCGCCATGTCTACCGCTCTTAAACAATCCTTCGTATAACACACGTCTTCAAAAAATTGCGAAGGTAAAACCGTCCAACGCAATTTCCTTGACGGGTCTTTTAAAAGTTTAAACTGTCGTAGCCGCATCAACCTTAACGTCCACGCTTGAACATGCTGCCATAAATTTAATTTATCTAATTAGTGATTTGTATAATAAAAACTAATAGTGGTAGGATTGAAATTACAATGTCATTTAGGCATGCATTAGATTCGTAGCCTAGTAGGCTATGTGACACCCCAGGAAAATCAGGAAAACAACGCAACTTAACTAGCTTCCTCAGTAACCACGCGCTAAATTTCGGGACGAAATTCTCTTAACAGGGGGAGAATGTGACAACCTTCAAATTCCGTGTATTCCGTACAAATTATTAATGATAATTAAAGTGTTTGACGATTGTGTGGAATTACTTAACTGCTTTCTGATATCTGTGATATGCTTACATGTGCTTGTCAATATACTAATAGTGTACAGAAAGGTCACTAAATAGTCCGTTATATTTTCCTGAGTGTTAAAAATTAAAAACGTTACAAAAATATATACATAGGACACGTTACGAATTAATTTAGCACTTTAACGGAGTAATATCCAACCGTACAACCGGACATAACCCGGGACATAAAAATATTGTCATGGACATAGTTTTTCTTTTCTGAGCTAGTTAGGGTCCCCGAATACCCTAACCCCCGTTATATTATATAACACTCTAATAATTAATTTATTATACCTAATTAACTAAATATAACTAACCTATCTAGTTGAAATTCAACCATGTATCCACCCCCCCCCCCAAACGATCATTTCCCCCTTGTGAGACACACCACACCTTTTTCGATTATTATATTGATGGTTGTCCGAAATCTAGCAAACATATGATCTAGTGGTTAATTATATTGAATGGTTTATAAGTTTGGCCAAGAGCTCATCATTTCCTTAAAGACACTTTACAAAAAAAAAAATTCATCTTTCTCTCCTCTTGCTTGTGTCTCCGGCCGAACCCACACACACCCATCTCTCCATCATTCAAATTGTTCTAGCAAGTTCCACTTACATACAAAGGTGAAGGATCTCATACAAGGAAGCTCGGTGCACTCGGGAACACAAGGACCTCTTCACCACGCTATTAACCACCCGTTTTTCGTCTAGTTTCTTCCCTAGCCTCGAGCTAGTGGTAAGTGACTCTAAATACCCTATTGTTCATATCTAAAGTGGTTAATAAGAATTTTGTCGGATAAAAATCATGAACACTAGAGTTTAAAACTAAAAGTCCACTAAAAATAATAAACATGGTGGTTAATGAATGAATGTTAGTGTAAAACTTTTGAAACTAGTTTTGTTATGATTCTTGGTTGATTATCTGATATTTTTCTGGTTAGTATTGATGTTTGATGTTGTTGTGATCAATAAACTTGCTAACGGAATCAATCGAACACGAACTAGGAAGTTAAATACTAAAAATAGAATCTGTCCAAGTTTTACAGCCAACTTCAGTTAGCTGTAAACAGGTGATAAACTCTACGAAAAACTGATATTTTGAGTCTAAAACGTGTTATTATGAAATACGGTTCTAATGGCACCGGAATCGTAATTTTTGGACTCCGTTTACTATTTTAAAAGCGTCTTTTCGTAACAGCAGCTAGAGCTGCAATTTTTCTGCTGAAAAAGTGCGTCTTGTTTTCTGTTATAACTTGTAATCTGTGTGGAGTCTGATCACGAAATTTATACCATAGTTGACCACCGATGTATTTGTAATTACCCCACTGGAATTTCATAAATCGGACGCTCGATGAATTTTAAATAAAATATCTCGTGGACTGTGGTCAGAAAAATATAAAATCTGAGTTCAGTCCGGAAAATGAATTTTTATAAAATATTGGTAATGAACCGGACCCCGATATTTTTACACAATAAAATTTTGAACGTTTAAGACATTCGGTAATAATTTGGGAATTTTTGGAATAATTAAGCTATTTTATTAAAATGTCCGAAAACAGCCCGGTTTTGAATATTTAAGCTGAAACGACATAAGTTGTGATTTGCATGTCTGAATGTCGGGTAGGTTATCTGTGAATGATATACCATGTTATATGTGTTATGTGCATTATCGTATGTTCGTTTATGAGTGGGGAATGGATGGGAAACTTATATGGGCATAAACTGTTAAAGTGATGCATGTTATGTGATAGATACGTGTAGGAGCTTTGTGCTATATTTGAAACCACTAAATGACTAACTGGTAAATCATACTAGGACGTGATTGACCGACCTTGACTGTTAGCTATATTTGAGAATCTAACCGAGCAAACCGAGGTGAGTTCACACTTTTCTACAAAGCATGGTAAATTCCCGGTGGGAATGGGAATGGGTACAGGAATAGGGATTCCTCGTCCTTTGAGACGTGTTCAGGAATGTAAATTCCTCGTCCTGTTGGGACGTGTTAGACTTACTGGACTAGAACTCTATCAGCGAAGTCCCTCCCTTTTTGTATCGACTTAATCGCCGAGGCTATGGCGAGCGGGTCATTAGTTAATAGCGCTATTAGGTTTAACAAACCTCACACCGTGCCAGTTGGACGGGTGTGTACTAATGGACTATGGCACGTCGGTGGTGATAGAACACCGACGCTAGGGCACAATTGATTTTTGTTAGTAGTCGATATGATAAACGAGTCTGGTAGTTTAAAATACTGGGGTAGCTCCCCACGGCCAAAGTGCCGGGCTGGATAGCCAGGGAAGGTGGACATGGGATGGTTAACAAATAAACGTTTTCGAACTATGGGGTAACCCCCACGGCTGGATAGCCGAATGAGATTAAACTATGTTTTTGGAAACGACTCTAAAATGGACAACCAACCGTGAACTCACTCAACTTTGTTGTTGACTCGTTATTACATGCTTTGCAGGTCATTAGATGCTATGGAGCTTGCATATGGAGGTGGTCGTTGTGGGATGCGAACTGATATGTCTCGTACTTAATGAATAAACTTCATGAACTTATTAAACCTACGTTTTGGACTTTAAACTTATGAACTATGGACTTATGTTGCGAACTTATGTTTTATGCTTCCGTTGTTAACCTAAAATCGGTTTACTTCCTTTTGGTCACCAATCGTATTGTGTTTGGTTTTATTTACTTAATTATGTTGTTCAATATGATTGGTGGCTCGATCCTGGTCACGTCACGCCTCCAAGCGGTGATGCTCCGCATGGTGGATTTTGGGGGTGTGACAGGCTACCCCAAAAGGTTCTAGGTAGTTGTATTTCCCCTAAAAAGCGAGAATAACAAAAAGGGGAATCCCCCTTTAGGTAAAAATCTACAGCGTCCCTTGACCAATTTTCAGACTCTTCGGTTGGAAATGCAAAATTTTTCCTTTCTGGAGGGCTGCCACCAGGTTTACTCAGCTGAGCGGACGACCCGAGCTTATTTAGGATAACGTTTCGGGTCGGCTTTGGAAAAGACAAAGTGTTAGAACGACCGCTTGGACGTCTTAGTTTGTTTAGAATCGAAAATGAGGTTTTCTGGACCACATGCGAATTGTTTTGCTCATCACCTTGGTTTGCCATAAAGGTGGTTGTGGTTTTTGTGGAGTTCTAATTCCATATGGTGGGGGTATTTATAGTGGGTGGGAATCAAATTAAACATCATTTTTATTTTTAAGAAAAATGCATAATGGTTAAAAATTGTGAAATGTCCTTTATACCCTTAATGATAAACAAATATAAATACCTCATTCCCAAAAACGATCCAACCGATTTTTACTTCTCTTCTTTTGAAGTAAATGATGTATTTTTTTGGTTAAAGTATCAGTTTGCTTTGAACAATAAAATAAACGTAAAATATATTGCACAAATAACAACAACAAAAAACACACTATATTTATTCAAAAATGTGTTACACTATGCAAACTATGGGTCATTTGGTGGAAACATGTTCAAGTCGAGAGTCCAGTCTAAGGGGTTTGGTTCAACATTTTCATATCGGTTCCGGTGATCTTCGTTACTTTGGCTTGGGGCCCAGTACTGAAAGTCTGTTTGCGTCTCCGGCATAAAGGTGATCATCTGTGACGCGGGGGTAATAAACCCTGCCTGACTTATGTTGTGGTCCATGATATGTGGCGAGGGGCTAAAAAACCCTGCCTGACTTATGTTTGGATCCACAAACTGATTGTTGTTGTTGTTACCCATATCATTTTCTTGGACCTCCAATAAGTCGGTGACGTCAATACCGTCGGAGTTGACGGCCGTAGCCAACAATGACTCCCATGGCTCAGTATTAACATTGTTTGCCGCTAGATTAGCGTCCGCAAACATAGTGCCAGCGTTTTGTGACCCACCAAAGTTTCCCGGAAAATTTTCATTTTCGTTGACACCGGATCCTGACCCCCCCTGTTTCGAAGTTTGTGCCCCAATTTGATGGCCCGGGCTCTTGAACGTTTCTACCACACGACCACGACGTCGTGGCCTCCCTAACCTCTGTGTACGAGGATATGAAACAAGGTCCACCGGCTCCTGTGTCAGATGAGTCGGATATTGTGTGTATTCTGGAACATTAGACATCTCAAGGGCCCGATACGCCGCACCCTGAATAACGTCCAGATCTTGAGATCGGTGAATTAGACCCATCGTCTCCGACTGCAAAAAAAATTAAATTAATAATTAATTTTTATACTAACAATAGTAAAGGTAACTTTGAATAATTTTAAAATTGTATATACCATCATTTGGACCCTTGCTCCTTCGTCTTGAAAACCCCTCGTAGGGCCATCTTGCAACTGTGGGTTCGTCAGATATAACACGGTATGTTGCACGTACCATGTCATGTAATCATTGGCAATGGGATGAGATGTGATGAGTTCCCCGTTGACCAAGGTTAGATGACGTGCCTCCCACCCACGAACATACGGTGCGTGACGAGTTAACCAGTTCCACCCGGTTTTCCCGCTCCGGTTCATGGAATGAAGCCTGGCATGCTCAGTACTATCTATGGCAATTGGGTTAGGTATATACTGGAACATGCCAAACTGTCTCATCACTCGTTGAGGATAGTGATGCTCTACAACCGAGTAGTATAGCAGAGGGCAACAACTCCGCCAAATTCCCATACCACTCCGACATATATCGGGGAGTCTACCCACAATGTCGTCGTATGGTCTCTAATTAAACTGAAACAAAAAAAATTCAATCTTTAGAAAGGTGTTCAAACAAACTTTAATTTTTTATGTCAACAACTAACAACCATACCGTTGGCTCGGTCATAAATTGCAGCTGAGATCTATATGTTCTCAGGCAATGTGTGGAAACATCTGTACACGTTAAGCTTCCCTTCCACCTAAAAAGATAAATAATAAATTAACATAGTGTTATATACATACCAAATAATAAATTTAATTATTTCCAATTCAGACTACCGAGCAGCTAACGGGGCATTGTAGTGGAACCCGGCAATAGCAGGAGCAAAACAACGAAACCTCTCCCAAGCCCACACTTGTAGAAGCGCAACTGGGCCAGTAACGGCTATAGCATTAGGTGCTGCAGCGTTACAAAGGTTTCTGTAAAGGTGAGCTAACACAGCACTGCCCCAACTATATCCCGAACATGCGGGCAAGTCTACAAGAAACTCTAAAAATTTGACATCAATCAGGTGGTTTGCATTATCAGGTAAGACTATGCACCCTATCAAATAAAATATTATTTGACGTGCATGAAAAATGCAGTCTTGATCTGATGCTTGGTTTTCAGAAAAATTCTTTATTTCTTTTAAAACTCGCGTGGACTTAACCCTTTTGCCCCTCACTTCATCTTCCAAAGGGGTAAACCCCAACACCTCTTGACACTTGTCTCTTACAGTATACATTGCCATACCGGTGTCAGCCCCAGATATAGGCAACCCATCTATTGGTAGCCCCCACAGCACGTTGACATCCTGTAATGTAACAGTGGTTTCGCCAAAAGGAAGGTGAAACGTGTGAGTTTCTGGCCTCCACCTCTCAACCAATGCAGTTATTAAGGCGTGGTCTACATACCGGTACCCAATTTGCAGTATCCCGCTGAATCCTGCTGCACGTATTAAACCTTCTACCCTTAGACCAACCGGATTTTCTTTCATATGCTGCCAGAACGCTCGATCTGATCGTCTAATATTTATTGGCTCATCATACTCTGCTGGATTTTTGAATACCTCAAACGCCCGGTGATTCTTGTTCAAGAACAACACCGATGCATCAAGAGGACCAGGATGACATTCAAGACTCATCTTCGGCGGATCAAAGTTGACTGAATATTTATCCGTAATGAAAGGATTGAAGCTTCGTTTGATATTGAAAATGTATCTCGAGTGCTTTGCTTTATGCTCAATTTTAAAGACTTCATTCTGTGCATCAGTTTTCGAATTCATATTGAAGCACAATGTTTTTCTTACACTACACAGTTGATTTCTTACACAAAACTATTACACTTTGCAGGCTTGATTCCATATCATGTGAGAGACCCTATGGTTTAGTCATAGCATCTATACATGCAAGGTTACTGTATGGCCATAAATTCTATTTCACCACTCACATTTCCTGCTGCAAAAATACAAGGTCAAAAGCAAACAAAAGTTGCATGTAATCCCGTAGCCCCAATTTAATATTATAACACTCACATGTGATCCCTGCCATAACATTAAAGTTGAATTTGTCAGCGATTTTCAGCAACAAAGCAATCCGAAACAGCGACCTTAAACAAGGTTGTGATACCATTCAGCAACTTTGTATGACGAAACAGCAACTTTCAGCAACTTTGTATTACCATTCTGCGACCTTAAACAAGGTTGTGATACCTGTTTTGGTCAAAAATCAGACGAGGATAATGCAACCAAACTCTTTGTTACGGGGTATGATGCTTGAATTGATGAACAATAATAAGGATCACTATGAAGTATGATGAACAAATGACACGAAGATTTATACGGGGAAAAAGCCCCTGATCAAGAGTTGATCTCCGGCACAAAAAACCCCGGGTGATGGAAACTACCGATCACCAACTTAAATTAAACAAATAATCTGTTACAACTTCGGATGATAGCGAGCTAAGTACAAGGATCAATATAGTGTATCGTGTAGAAAATGTGTGTAATCGCCAAGTGTGTTAACGAAAGTTGATGAGAGCAGTTGTATGAGTGTGTGTGTAGCCAAAAATAGCCAAAAAGTGTTGTCTAATTAGCTCGCTACCCCTTTTAAATTAGAAAATATATAGCCTAACTAATTGTCCGCAAATGATGCAAGTCCTCCACAACTCCACAACGTCCATTTCTGACCAAGCACGTGCGGAATAGACGTGGAATATTCTTCAGGAACGTTACCAAGACTAAGTCCAAGCTGATATTCCTGCAAAACAATATCGAATTTAAAGCAGACAATCATTAGTATAAGGATCCTTAGGATGATCCATGATCCTGAAGCACTTCTGAGGATCACTAACTGACACAGAAGTAAGGATCACCAAGCAGGATAATAATTGAGGATCACGGGTCATTTAGAAATCCACCCCTAACAATTGCCCCCAAAATATAAGGAGTTATATTGTAAATAAACGAGTTGTATTTTGTTGATCTTATCCGCAACAAACTAACGGATAACTAGCCGTTGAAGACGGACTAGCCGTTTCAAACCTGACGTCACCGAAGTGACAATCCTGCAAATCATCATTATAAATAGGAGTTAGAGATAGGATCAATTTGCATTTAAATCCAAGAGAACTCCCCTTTAAATTCTCAGCCGAAGATCAATCAGGTATCTCTTTTCCTACTTCTCCTTCTCTTACTCTGTTTTTCTTTCTTTACCAACATCACGTTAAGAATGATGCTCCGGTCCTCCCCTGCCAAGGATCACCAGAAGGATAGCCCCTTGAAGAGTCAAGGGATCATCAAAGACTCAGCGAATGAGAGGTGTTGCTTTAACGATGCACAAGTAGATAAGATCCCGCACTGCTTTCCGGCGAACGCCTTTTTCAAACCCTTTGATCCCACTGTTCTGAGCGACTACATTTCTGAGACATGGGTTGCCTTTCCTGTTACCCCATTCACCATAGGATACACCTATCCTTTTCCAGCTTTTACCCAATCCTTTTTCTCCCTAACCGGCATCTCCTACATCCAAGCTATGCCGATGATCTGGAGGGTCTTGTATACCCTTGAAAGGATCATAGAGCAGGAAGGGATTGATTTAGGAATGTCGGAACTGTCAGAGATGTATGATCTCACAACGTTTGGATCCCACCGATATCTGTTTAAGCGAAAACCCGGCGAAGAACATCCCATTTTTAAGGCCACCAAGAACGATACAAACTGGAAACGACGCTTTTTCTTTGTCAGAAGGGATACCATTCCAAACGGAGAGGATCTACCAAGGAACTGGTCCACCCATGGTAGGATAGAGGATCTTGAGAAGGATCACCAGGTAATCTTGCTCTTGTGATAGGATCACTAATTCCCTTTTGTTTTATGTTATGCAGCTGTCACTGTTTCACACCTCATACCATCTCCTGATACTAAAGAAAGGCTTGCTGTTTTTAGAAGACTCGGTCCTGAAACAAGATCGTTTAAGACAATCACCCAGGACTCTCAAGAGGTATCCTCAGGCTCAGTCACCATGTCAAGTAAGTATCCTGCTTTTTATATAGTTAAAGATTTAAATAAATAGTTAAATAAGAATAGGGTAAGGATACTTATCTTGCTTTGAATGTGCAGGTGCCGGAAAAGCTTCCAAGCCTGCCTCCCAGTTCAACATGGCCGACCTTGACACTGTTCGATCCAGAAAGAAGAAGGCCATTGCCAGCCCTAGTGTCTCCATCCCCAAGGCACCCACTAAAGGAAGGGGTGGCAAGAAGAGGAAAAACTCTGAGATAGAGGACCTACAAGGCCTGCCACTGATCCGCCACCAGTTCCTTGAATACTTCAATGACGTGAGGATCACCAATTCTGCCTAGGTATCCTACTTATTTGAGGATCACCGGATTTTGAATTGCTTTGTCTCTTTTGCAGAAATTTGCTGAGATTGAAGACTACGTAGGGAACGTTGAGGAGCTGGATAAGAAGATTGCTGACCTCCAACAAGTTGCAGTGCTCAAGGATCTTAAGATTGCTGATCTCGAAAAAGCCCTTCAAGACGCCAAGACTAAGACAGCTAAGATCTTGATCGACATTGACTACGAGAAGCATGATCTCATAGAAGGTGCAAAGGTCTCCGCTGCCATCACAATGTACAAGACAAAACTGAAGATGGCCGAGGAGGCTCAAGATCCTGACTTCGACAGAAGCAGCTGGGATGTTAAGGGCTGGAAGGCGAGGTTAGCTGATCTGGAAGATGATGAGGAGGCCGAGGAGGTTTTGGCGATTGAGGCTGGAAGCAGTGGAAAGGATTTGGTGAAGGATACCGAAGCTGGAGGGGATGAAGATGCAGGGAAGGTGTAGGTTGCATGATTGGGCGATGATGGACATTCCTAGACGTAGCCGGAGCCCAATTTTTAAATTTGGTAGTAGTTTTTTTTCTTTTGATGATGTTTTGATGAACAATGGTTGGTCTGTATTCAAACAATAGTAACTAGGATTAAGGATCATGGATGATCCTTTGAACAATAGGTAGGATTACAAATGGTGGAGGGATCCTCTGTTTGGGGGATGAAGCCATTGTGATCCTGCCGTCTTTTGATTCCTGCACTTGAAAAACCTATGAACAATGGACACCCTTTACCTACCCCAGCGGACGGGCCACGTATTGCTGGTAGATGCTCGGGGTAGGTAATTTTGACAACCTTAAAAGGGTTTAAGCTTTTGTGAATAAAATGACTTTAACTTTTTGGCTATATCCTGTGTTGATATCCTTGTTGTTATTTTATTTTTCAATTGTTTTGATGTACACTTGTCTGTGTAAGAAAAGTTAAACAAATTAGATAAAGAAAATATTTAGGATATGATTCAGGATCAAATATTCTATAGTTGAAAAATTCCAAAAAGTAGTATATTTTAAGGATCATGAGTTCAGTTGTCAAAGTATTAGGGTTATTCAAATAATCAGTGAATAAAATCAAAATAGTTAAGGATCATACCTGAGGATCCAAATTAGGATCCTAACCCTTAATATTATAACCAGGATAACCATATGACAGACCTTAGTAAGAAGTAAGGATCAAGGATCCTTGGTTGCTTAACTTTGAAGACCTGAAATAGAACATAACTCGGGACTAAGCCAATATAAGATAAAAGTTAGCAACTGGGGGCAAGCCCGAAGGATAACTGGGGACAAGCCCAAGGATAACTGGGGACAAGCCCAAGGATAACTGGGGACAAGCCCAAGGATCGTGTGTGAACTGGAGTATGGCCCTAACTGGCGACTATCCAAACTTAGTGGCATGAAAATGCCAAAACCTTAGCTAACGTGAAAACGTTAGAAACCTTAAGAACGGATGTATGGTACGTCTACCATTATACGTAGGATCCTAGGTATAGCCAGTACAATGGAATTATCAGCCCCTAAAACGAGTACTGGTCCCACTGGCATGAACTATACCAGGATCATCATGTGCTACTGGCGGAACTGGGGACAAGCCCAAACAACTGGGGTCAAACCCAAGTAACTGGTTGCTTTTGTGGATAATCATCCTTTTGCTAAGAGTACCTGAACCTTCAAAACTCAAAATCACGTGAAATGAGGATAAAGGATGCAGGATCCTTATCCTTTTGTGAGAAAGTAAGGAAATGAAATAGTTTAAGATTAGAATGTTACCCAAATGAGGATCATCTGTGCTTTAAGGATCCTTTAAGGATATTTATCATGTGAGGATCATGGATCCTTATCACATGAAGTATTTCTTCAAATGGACAGCATTCCAGGCTCTAGGTAGCAAATCACCTTCCATTGTTAGCAATCGATATGCCCCCTTTCCTGCCTCAGCTTCAATCAAGTAAGGTCCTTCCCATTTTGGTGCCAACTTTCCATCAGCAGGATTGGTGGTATTCTGAAATGCTTTCCTTAGTACCATATCACCAACTTGGAATTTCCTGATCCTGACATTTTTGTTGTAGGCTCCAGCCATTCTTTGCTGATAACTGGCCATCCTTATCCTTGCCAAATCTCTGATTTCTTCTATAGTATCCAGGTCTTGAACCAAGTTCTCATCATTTTTCTCAGGATCACGAATACTTGTTCTAGCAGTTAGAACCACCATTTCTGTAGGGATCACTGATTCTGCCCCAAATACCAAAGAGAATGGAGTTTGGCCTGTAGCATTCTTAGGGGTTGTCCTATCAGCCCAAAGCACATAAGGTAGTTCTTCTGCCCATTTCCCTTTCTTGGATCCAAGCTTCTTCTTCAAATTGTTGATGATGATCTTATTGGAGGATTCTGCCTGACCATTAGCTTGTGGGTGGACTGGTGTTGATGTTATCATCTTAATCCCCCAGCTGTCACAAAAGTTAGTAGTTCTGCCCCCAATGAATTGGGAACCATTATCACATATAATTTCAGAAGGAATACCAAATCTAGTTATAATATTTCTTTTAATGAAGGATATAACTTCCTTTTCTCTGACTTGGGCAAAAGCTTCAGCCTCTATCCACTTGGAGAAGTAATCAGTCATAGCAAGCATGAACACTTTTCCACCAGGTGCCTTAGGGAGCTTACCAACTATATCCATGCCCCATCTCATGAATGGCCAAGTGGAAGATATAGGATGCAATAATTCAGCCGGTTGATGAAGGATATTGCTGTGTCTTTGACAAGGATCACACTTCTTAGCATACTCCACAGCATCTCTCTTCATAGTTGGCCAATAGTATCCTGTCCTCAGGATCCTTGAGAATAATGCCCTGCCCCCAGTGTGGTTTCCACAATCTCCTTCATGGAAGTCTTTTAAAACTTCTTGGATTTCAGGATCCTCAATGCATCTTAAATATGATCCTGCAAGAGATCGTTTATACAACATATTATTTAAAATTGTGAATTGAGATACCTTAATTTTGAAAGCCCTAGGGTTTTCTCCTGTAGGAATCTCTCCATGTTGTATGTATCTCATGATTGGAAAGGTCCATGATCCTGAATGAGATTGATTATCATCACTAGGGATGATTGCAGAATCCTCTCCTATCTCCATAGCCACATGATCCTCGATAGCCGGGGTCAGGATATGGATAATAGGGATCTTGATATCCTCCGGGATCTTCAAGGATGATCCTAAATTGGCCAATGCGTCTGCCTCTGCATTCTCTTCCCTTGGTACCTGTGTCAAACTAAAGGATACAAAAGAGAGTGCCAATTCTTTGACTATCTCCAAATATTTGGTTAACTTCTCACCTTTAACGGCATAGGATCCATTAAAGTGATTAGTGATTAACAAAGAATCTACATGTACCTCAAGATACCTGATCCTCATGTGCTTAGCAATTTGCAAACCGGCTATCAAGGCTTCATATTCAGCCTCATTATTAGTGGTTTGGAACTCACAAGCTATAGAGTGGGGTATTATGTCCCCCTGTGGTGATTTTAGTAGTATTCCAAGCCCTATTCCTTTGACATTTGAGGATCCATCAGTATAGAGTATCCAAGGATCCTTGGTCTCCTCTAGCTGCTGGACTTCTAACTCAGCTTCCTTTTGCAAATCACTACTGAAATCTGCCACAAAGTCGGCTAATGCTTGGGATTTAATGGCTGTCCTGGGCTCATATCTTATATCATATGCACTAAGCTTCACTGCCCACTTAGCCATCCTTCCTGACATTTCAGGTTTCCTGAGGACATTCTTAATTGGAAAATTAGTTTTGACGATAATGGCATGAGTTTCAAAATAATGTCTCAATTTAGTAGATGCCATAATTAATGCAAGGATAAGTTTTTCTAAGTGTGAATACCTGGATTCAGCATCAAGTAAACTCTTACTTACATAATAGACAGGATGTTGTGTACCTTGGTGATCCTTAACAAGGACTGCACTTACTGCTTTTGAGGATACCGCCAAGTATAAGGATAACACATCTCCCTTTTCTGGTTTCATCAAGGCTGGGGCTGAGGATAGGTAATCCTTAAGAGCTTTTAAGGCATTTTCATGCTTCTCAGTCCACTCGAATTTCTTGTTCTTCCTTAGGATATCATAGAATTCCTTGCACTTTTCTGAGGATTTGGATATGAATCTGTTTAAAGCTGCAATCCTGCCTGTTAACCTCTGAACATCTTTAGCATTGGCAGGGGACTTGATGTTCACTATAGCTTTGATTTGTTCTGGACTGGCTTCAATACCCCTCTTTGTCACCATATATCCTAAGAATTTACCTGCCTTTACACCAAAATGACACTTAGAAGGATTAAGTTTCATGTTATATTTGTCAAGGATATTGAATGCTTCCTCCAAGTCTCTAAGGTGATCCTCAGCCTTTTTTTATTTTACCACCATATCGTCTATGTAAACCTCCATAGTTTGTCCAATCTGATCCTTGAACATCATATTCACTAGCCTTTGATAAGTTGCACCTGCATTTCTTAGTCCGAATGGCATAGCAATATAACAGTATATACCAGTTGGAGTCATAAAGGTTGTATCCTCTTGATCGGATGGTTCCATCTGAATTTGTTGGAATCCAGATGAAGCATCCATAAAAGTTAACAGTTCATGACCTGCAGTTGCATCCACCATGGAGTCAATGTGGGGTAACGGGAAAGGATCCTTGGGACATGCCTTATTTAAATCGGTGAAATCGACACATACCCTCCACTTTCCGTTTTTATTTTGAACAACAACCACATTGGCCAACCATCTTGGATATTTGACCTCTCTAATCATACCTGCTCGGAGTAATTTCTCTACCTCCTCCTGGATAATGGCATTTCTTTCTGGTGCAAATTTCCTCCTCTTTTGATGGATTGGTTTGAAGGACCTATCAATGCCAAGTTTGTGAGTGATTATATCTTTAGATATACCTGTCATGTCTTCGTGTTTCCATGCAAAGGTAGTCTTTCTTCTTTTGAGGAAGGATATGAGGTCTTCCTTTATTTCACCAAGGATCCCTGATCCTATATAAACTTTAGATTCAGGATCATCAGGATCCATAAGGATTTCTACTACATCCTGTTCTCTTGCCTCCAAGACATCCCTTGGAGGACGCTTTAATTGCTATTGCTCCCTTGACTTTGATGCTGGTTTCATTGATGAGGTGTAGCAGTTCTTAGCCTCTTGCTGATCACTATCAATCTTCACTATTCCCCAAGGACTAGGTAGCTTCACACATTGATGATAAGTGGATGAGACTGCCTTCATGTCATGTATCCAAGGCCTGCCAAGGATAACATTACAACAAGATAAACAGTCAATAACACAAAACTTTTGGTAAGAATGTAGGCCTTCGATATAGATTGGGAGTTTAATGTCCCCCAGAGTATTCTTAGTCTCGCCACTGAATCCTACGAGCACAGAGGATCTTGGTATGATATCGGATTCAGGAATATTCATCTTCTTGAGGAAATCAAGCTGGATAATGTTCACAGAGCTTCCTCCGTCTATAAGGATCCTGCGAACAAAATGGTTAGAAATAAAAAGAGTGATAACCAAACCATCGTGATGAGGATCCTGAATGTCAACGCGATCATCCTCATCAAAAGTTATAACTTTTCCTTCGGAGACACTGGATGTTCGAATGGGTCTATCTCCATTATCCATCTTGGTTTCCTTTGCATGTCTTTTAGCTGCAGAGAAGGATGTTCCACAAATGTCTGATCCTCCAGAAATAAAGTTTATAACTTGTGCATCTGCTGGAGGGGCTGGAGCTTTCTCTGGGATCCTTTCAGGATCCTGAGTCCTTGACTTCTTTCTCCCCAATAATTCTTTTAAGTGCCCCTTGCTCAACAAGTATCCAATTTCTTTTCTCAGTGCGATGCATTCTTCTGTGAGATGCCCAAAATCTTCATGATATGCACACCACTTTGACTTATCTTTGGTTGCAGCCGGTCTGTCATTTTTCCTGGGCCATCTAGCTTTATCACCTAAATTCTGCATCGCAAGGATTAGTTCATTGTTATCAACAGAAAAACAATATTCAGAAATTGGAGGATAATCCTCATCGTCCTCTTCTTGTTCAACGGCATGCACATTCTGGTTATCAGATTTGTTATAGGATCTAAACTTGTTGTTCTTGAATGAGGATCCTTGCTTCTCTTGCTTTGAGGATCCTGCTAACCTCTCCTGGATCCTTTTGTCATCCTCTAGCCGGATGAACCTAAGGGCCCGGGTTCTTACCTCATCTAGATTCCTGCATGGTGTCATAACAAGATCATCATAGAATAACGAATCCCTAAGCAATCCCATTTTAAAGGCTTCAACAGCCGTAGCTATATCCAGGTTAGGAATATCTAAGGATTCTTTACTAAATTTAGTGATATAATCCCTTAATGATTCATTATGACCTTGGGTTATCCTATACAGATCACTAGTTAAACGCTCAAATTTCCTACTACAAGAAAATTGGTTATTAAATAGGTTAACTAGATTATCAAATGAGGTAATAGAGTAAGGGGGAAGACTTAGCAGCCATTTAAGAGCTGATCCAGTAAGAGTGGATCCAAATCCCTTGCACAGACATGCTTCCTTTAACCTTTCTGGGATGGGATTGATCTCCATCCTTTCCCTGTATTGTGTTATGTGTTCTTCAGGATCTGTTGAACCGTCATACAACTTCATAGTAGGCACATGGAACCTCTTTGGTATCTCAGCATCGCAGATTGGTGGTGCAAAACGAGATATCTTGTGGCTCCCATCTGCAATTTCCGGGATAGGCTTGACCACTCCTGGGACACTTGATATCATATCCTTTAACTTTTGCAATTCTCTGGCCATGGCGTGATTGATACCTATATCCTGCATAAGGCCATGGTTAGTGGTATAAGAATTATTGAAAGTGTTACCTCCCATTGGATTCAAATTAGGAAGAGCGGATGTGAATCCATATTGTTGGGGCTCTGGAATGACCGATGGACCAGTAGAAGCAATGGTCTGCATTGGAATGAAATCTCCCTGATGGATATCGGAATTCCCTGATTGCAAACTCCTTAAGGATCCATGAAACTGAGAGGATCCTTGAACCTGTGAGGATCCTGGGACGTAGGATGATCCTTGAACCTGGGAGGATCCTTGAAACTGAGAGGATCCTTGAACCTGCGAGAATCCTAGAACATAGGAGGATCCTTGAACCTGAGAGGATCCTTGAACCTGGGAGGATCCTTGGGCCTGGGAGGATCCTTGAAACGGCCAGAACCCTTGAATCTGCTGCGCTCCTGAGTATCCTCCTGAGCTGGCGAAGGATCCTATATGCTGAGGATGGGATCCTGCTGGTTGGAAGTGTAACCCTGAAGCCTGAGTCATTGCTGATGATCCGTAATGCACTCCTTTTGGTCCTCCCACATATTGAACGTCTGGTACCACTGAAGGCTGAGAAGTTATAACCGGAGTATCGAAATTCAAAGATCTGGGCATCAGTGGGGAATGATCCTCTGCCGATCTCTTCTGTTTCTTGATGTCTCCAATCTCTCTGAGAATCCTTTCATTGGTCTTATCCTGCTGCTGTATATGCTCCTTCATCTGCAAAATCAGAGTAAACAAGTCACTAGTAGTGGGAGTATAAGAAGCAGAAGAAGTTGGAGGTTTTGAGAAAATGGGAGTTGGTTTCTTCTCGGCATTTTTCTGAGGTCCAGAAGGTGGTGGAGGCAATGGTGGAATGCCCTGGGATGAATTGACTGCAGACATCGCACTGGAGGTGTTCTTTGATGACGAAGCCATCTGCTTGGATGTAACGAACCGAAATGATCACAAAAATGAGAATTTCTTAGGAATGAAGCACCAATTGCCCCACGGTGGGCGCCAAACTGTTTTGGTCAAAAATCAGACGAGGATAATGCAACCAAACTCTTTGTTACGGGGTATGATGCTTGAATTGATGAACAATAATAAGGATCACTATGAAGTATGATGAACAAATGACACGAAGATTTATACGGGGAAAAAGCCCTTGATCAAGAGTTGATCTCCGGCACAAAAAACCCCGGGTGATGGAAACTACCGATCACCAACTTAAATTAAACAAATAATCTGTTACAACTTCGGATGATAGCGAGCTAAGTACAAGGATCACTATAGTGTATCGTGTAGAAAATGTGTGTAATCGCCAAGTGTGTTAACGAAAGTTGATGAGAGCAGTTGTATGAGTGTGTGTGTAGCCAAAAATAGCCAAAAAGTGTTGTCTAATTAGCTCGCTACCCCTTTTAAACTAGAAAATATATAGCCTAACTAATTGTCCGCAAATGATGCAAGTCCTCCACGACTCCACAACGTCCATTTCTGATCAAGCACGTGCGGAATAGACGTGGAATATTCTTCAGGAACGTTACCAAGACTAAGTCCAAGCTGATATTCCTGCAAAACAATATCGAATTTAAAGCAGACAATCATTAGTATAAGGATCCTTAGGATGATCCATGATCCTGAAGCACTTCTGAGGATCACTAACTGACACAGAAGTAAGGATCACCAAGCAGGATAATAATTGAGGATCACGGGTCATTTAGAAATCCACCCCTAACAATACCATTCAGCAACTTTGTAACATGAAACAGCAACTTTCTTCAAGCTTGTATTACCATTCTGCGACCTTAAACAAGGTTGTGATACCATTCAGCAACTTTCAGCAACTTTGTATGACGAAACAACAACTTTCTTCAAGCTTGTATTATCATTCAGCGACTTTCAGTAGGTTGGTTATTCATTCAGCGACCTTCTATATGTTTTGCAGCTTTTGCAAAAGTTGGCAGAATTTGCAGAAAACTTGTTTGAAAGTCGCTGTTTCATACAGCAACTTACCTAAATCTGAAAATAAATAGTTTGACCACCTAATACCACTCTTTTGTTGCTCAAACCACCTATTTAAGCAAAAAATTCCCATATATGCTATATATCTAAACAACACAAGTCATTTACATGTAACATTTTTAGAACCGCACCGCTTATCAAACCGATTATTTTACATGTTCCCTGTTTTAATTGGTCTCGAAAATTGGATGATCTCGTAAATAACTATATATAGAATTCATTATTTTAAAAACAAAATAGAGAATTGTTTTATCAAAAATATGTAATAATCACAAAATATGAGGTCCGGGAAAAAACATGAAATATGAGTATATAAGATTTTTGAAAGAAATATATAAAAAGATAAAAATATTTGAAATCCGATCCAACCACCCGTTCAGACAAGCAACTAACAGGTGTTAGGGCATGAATTTTATGCTAAGGATCATCTATCCTGAGACTAGGCATGGATCACGGATGCTTAATGGCTGATGCAGAGAGTCTGAGGATCCAGAGTCTGAGGATCACGAGTCTGAGGATCACGAGTCTGAGGATCACGAGTCTGAGGATCCAGGATCCTTAACAGAACTTATGTTTTGCACGTTTTTAATGTGTAAATGTAGGTAATGGACGTAGTGGACCACTTCTTTGCTGGAATCTCGTGGAATATGCTTTTAGGCACGCGCATATTGAAGAAATAACTGTTAGGGGAGGATTTTCTAACAATTAGTGATCCTTATTTGGTATCCTAACTGGTGATCCTTACTTCTGTGACAGGTGGTGATCCTCAGAAGAGCTTCAGGATCAGGATCATGGATCACTTTAAGGATCCTCATACTGACGATTGTTTACTCATGTTTTGTACTATCTCACAGGTATAACGAGCTTGACCAAGTCTTGGCGATATTCCTGGAGAATATTCCTAAGCTATTCTACACGTGCTTGACCAAAAATAGACGTTGTGGAGAACGTGGAGGCTTGGCACGAAAGTCGGATAGTTAGTTTAGGTGGTTATTTCTATTTTAAAAGGGAGTAACGAGCTAGTAGAAAACACTTAGTCATTTTTTGCAGTTACACACACTCGTACAAGCTCTCATACAAGCTCTCGTTCAAACACTTAGCGATTTCATACACTTTTTACACATTTCACCGTAGTGATCCTTGTACCTAGCTCGTTACTATCCGAAGTTGTAAACATTTAACCATTTATTTCAGCTTGGTGATCGGTAGTTTCCATCACCCGGGGTTTTTTGTGCCGGAGATCAACTCTTGATCAAGGGCTTTTTCCCCGTATAAATCCTTGTGTTGTTTGTGCACTTTACATTGAAGTGATCCTCATCGCTGTTACATATTTAAAGCATCATTCCCCTAAACAAAGAGTTTGGTTGCAATATCCTCATCAGATTTTCTGACCAAAACAGTTTGGCGCCCACCGTGGGGCAATTGGTGCTTCGTCCTTAAGAAAATACGCATTTCTGTGCTTAATTCGGTTCACTACAACCAAGCAGATGGCTTCCTCATCGAAGAATGCTTCAAACTTGATGCCCTCATTCACTTCTTCACAAGGCGTTCCCCCTTTGCCTCCACCACCTTCTGGATCCCAGAAGAATACTGAGAATGCTGCGAAGAAACCGACTCCCATTTTCTCAAAACCACCTACTTCTTCTGTTTCAACTAATCCTACTACTAATGATCTCTATGCCTTGATTTTGCAGATGAGGAATCATGCGCAAGAGCAGGATAAAACCAACGAAAGGATCCTCCGGGAGATTGACGAAATTAAGAAACAGAAGAAAACGGCAGAGGATCGCTCCCCACTGATGCCCAGATCTTTGAATTTTGATACTCCGGTGATTACTTCTCAGCCATCAGTGGCTCCAGACATTCAATATGTGGGTGGACCAAAAGGAGTGCACTACGGAACAACAACAATGACCCAGGCATCAGGCTCACTTTTCCAGCCAGCGGGATCCTATCCTCAGCATATGGGATCCCTCACAAGTTCAGGAGTGCAGCAGTTTCAAGGATCCTTCTTCGTTCCAGGATCATCCCAGGTTCAAGGATCCTACTTCGTTCCAGGATCATCCCAGGTTCAAGGATCCTCCTTCGTTCCAGGATCATCCCAGGTTCAAGGATCCTCCTTCGTTCCAGGATCATCCCAGGTTCAAGGATCCTCCTTCGTTCCAGGATCATCCCAGGTTCAAGGATCCTTCTTCGTTCCAGGATCGTCCCAGTTTCAGGGATCCTTCCAGATGCCAGGATCCTTGAGGAGTTTGCAAACAAGAAGTTCAGATGTCCATCAGGGAGATTTTATCCCAATGCAGACCAATGCTTCTACTGGTCCCTCGATCCTTCCAGAGCCTCAACAATATGGATTAACATCCATTCTTCCTAACTTGAATCCGATGGGAGGTAACACTTTTAATAATTCTCATACTTCTAACCATGGTCTTATGCAGGATCCAGGTATCAATCATGCCATGGCCAGAGAATTGCAAAAGCTAAAGGATATGATATCAAGTGTCCCGGGAGTAGTCAAACCTATCCCCGAGATTGCAGATGGGAGCCATAAGATATCTCGTTTTGCACCACCAATCTGTGATGCTGAGATACCCAAGAGGTTCCATGTGCCTACAATGAAGCTGTATGATGGCTCAACAGATCCTGAAGAACACATAGCACAATACAGGGAGAGGATGGAGATCAATCCTATCCCAGAAAGGTTAAAGGAAGCATGCCTGTGCAAAGGATTCGGATCCACTCTTACTGGATCAGCTCTCAAATGGCTGCTAAGTCTTCCTCCCTATTCTATTACCTCATTTGCTAACCTAGTTAACTTGTTTAATAATCAGTTTTCTTGTAGTAGAAAATTCGAACGATTAACTAGTGATTTATATAGGATAACCCAGGGTCATAATGAATCATTAAGGGATTACATTACCAAATTCAGTAAAGAATCCTTAGACATTCCTAACTTAGATATAGCCACGGCTGTTGAGGCCTTCAAAATGGGATTGCTTAGGGATTCGTTATTTTATGATGATCTTGTTATGACACCATGCAGGAACCTAGATGAGGTAAGAACTCGGGCCCTTAGGTACATTCGTCTAGAGGATGACAAGAGGATCCAGGAGAGGATAACAGGATCCTCAAAGCAGGATAAGCAAGGATCCTCATTCAGGAACAACAAGTTCAGATCCTACAACAGATCTGATAACCAGAACGTGCACTCTATTGATCAAGAAGAGGATGACGAAGATTATCCTCCAATTTCTGAATATTGCTTTAGTGTTGATAACAACGAACTAATCCTTGCTATGCAGAACCTAGGTGATAAAGCTAGATGGCCGAGAAAGAATGATAGGCCGGCTGCAACTAAGGATAAATCAAAGTGGTGTGCATATCATGAAGATTTTGGGCACCTCACAGAAGAATGCATTGCATTAAGAAAGGAAATTGGATATTTGTTGAGCAAAGGGCATCTAAAAGAGTTGTTGGGAAGAAAAAAGTCAAGGACTCAGGATCCTGAAAGGATCCCTGAGAAGGCTCCAGCTCCTCCAGCAGATGCACAAGTGATAAACTTTATATCTGGAGGATCCGACATTTGTGGCACATCCTTCTCAGCAGCTAAAAGGCATGCAAAGGAAACTAAAATGGATAATGGAGAAAGACCAGTTCGAACATCAAGTGTCTCCGAAGGAAAAGTCATAACCTTCGACGAAGAGGATCGTGTTGATATACAGGATCCTCATCACGATGGTTTAGTTATTACTCTTTTCATATCTAACCATTTTGTCCGCAGGATCCTTATAGACGGAGGAAGTTCAGTGAACATTATCCAGCTTGATGTTCTAAAGAAGATGGGTATTCCTGAATCAGAGATCATACCAAGATCCTCCGTGCTCGTGGGATTTAGTGGCGAAACTAAGAACACCCTGGGGGACATTAAACTCCCAATATATATTGAAGGCTTACACTCTTATCAAAAATTTTGTGTTATTGACTGTTTATCTTGTTGTAATGTTATCCTTGGCAGGCCCTGGATACACGATATGAAAGCAGTCCCGTCTACTTACCATCAATGTGTGAAGCTCCCTAGTCCTTGGGGAATAGTAAAGATTGATAGTGATCAGCAGGAGGCTAAGAACTGCTATACTTCATCGATGAAACCAGCCTCGAAGTCAAGGGAGCAATAGCAATCAAGGTACCCTCCAAGGAATGTCTTGGAGGCCAAAGAGCAGGATGTGGTAGAAATCCTCATGGATCCCGATGATCCTGAATCCAAAATCTATATCGGATCAGGGATCCTTGGCGAAATGAAAGAAGACCTCGTATCCTTCCTCAAAAGGAGAAAGACTACCTTTGCATGGAAACACGAAGATATGACTGGTATATCCAAGGATGTTATCACTCACAAACTCGGCATCGACAGATCCTTCAAACCAATCCATCAAAGGAGAAGGAAGTTTGCACCGGAAAGGAATGCCATTATCCAGGAAGAGGTAGAGAAATTGCTCCGGGCAGGTATGATTAGAGAGGTCAAGTATCCAAGATGGTTGGCCAATGTGGTTGTTGTTCAAAAGAAAAACGGAAAGTGGAGGGTATGTGTCGATTTTACCGATTTAAATAAGGCATGTCCCAAGGATCCTTTCCCTTTACCCCACATTGACTCCATGGTGGATGCAACTGCGGGTCATGAACTGTTAACTTTTATGGATGCTTCATCTGGATTTCAACAAATCCAAATGGAACCATCCGACCAAGAGGATACAGCCTTCATGACTCCAACTGGTATATATTGCTATATTGCTATGCCGTTCGGATTGAGAAATGCAGGTGCAACATACCAAAGGCTGGTAAATATGATGTTCAAGGATCAGATCGGACAAACTATGGAGGTTTACATAGATGATATGGTGGTAAAATCCATAAGAGCTGAGGATCACCTAAAGGATTTGGAGGAAGCATTTGATATCCTTGACAAATATAACATGAAGCTTAATCCTTCAAAATGTCATTTTGGTGTTAAAGCAGGTAAATTCTTAGGATATATGGTGACAAAGAGAGGCATTGAAGCTAGCCCGGAACAGATCAAAGCAATAGTGAATATCAAATCTCCGGTCAATGCTAAGGATGTTCAAAGGCTAACAGGAAGGATAGCAGCCTTGAACAGATTTATATCCAAGTCCTCCGAGAGGTGTAAAGAATTCTATGATATCCTAAGGAAGAACAAGAAATTTGAGTGGACGGAAAAGCATGAAAATGCTTTAAAAGCCCTCAAAGATTACCTATCCTCGGCCCCGGCTTTGATGAAACCGGAAAAAGGCGATGTGTTATCCTTGTATCTTGCAGTATCCTCAAAAGCAGTAAGTGCGGTCCTTGTTAAGGATCATGAAGGTACACAACATCCTGTCTATTATGTAAGTAAAAATTTACTTGATGCCGAATCCAGGTATTCACACCTTGAAAAACTTATTCTTGCATTAATAATGGCATCTACCAAGTTAAGACATTATTTTGAAACTCATGTTATCATAGTTAAAACTAATTTTCCAATTAAGAATGTCCTCAGGAAACCAGAGATGTCAGGAAGGATGGCTAAGTGGACAGTGAAGCTAAGTGCATATGATATAAGATATGAGCCTAGA
Source organism: Helianthus tuberosus (assembly GCA_030545235.1). NCBI lineage: Eukaryota > Viridiplantae > Streptophyta > Magnoliopsida > Asterales > Asteraceae > Helianthus > Helianthus tuberosus. Next base: position 183,239,392 of record CM060412.1, read on the forward strand.
ACAGCCATCAAATCCCAAGCATTAGCTGACTTTGTGGCTGATTTCAGTAGTGATTTACAAGAAGAAGCTGAGTTAGAAGTCCAGCAGCTAGAAGAGACCAAGGATCCTTGGATACTTCATACTGATGGATCCTCAAATGTCAAAGGCACAGGGCTTGGAATACTACTAAAATCGCCACAGGGGGACATAATACCCCATTCTATAGCTTGTGAGTTCCAAACCACTAACAATGAGGCTGAATATGAAGCCTTAATTGCTGGTTTGCAAATCGCTAAGCACATGGGAATCAGGTATCTTGAGGTACATGTAGATTCTTTGTTAATTACAAATCACTTTAATGGATCCTATGCTGTTAAAGGTGAAAAGCTAACCAAATATTTGGAGATAGTCAAAAGTTTGGCACTCTCTTTTGTTTCCTTTAGTTTATCACAGGTACCAAGGGAAGAAAATACAGAAGCTGATGCATTGGCTAATTTAGGATCATCCTTGAAGATCCCGGAGGATATCAAGATCCCTATCATCCATATCCTGACCCCGGCTATTGAGGATCATGTGGCTATGGAGATAGGAAATGATTCTGCAATGATCCCTAGTGAGGATACTCGATCCCATTCAGGATCATGGATCTCACCAATTATGAGATACTTACAACATGGAGAGATTCCTACAGGAGAAAACCCTAGGGCTTTCAAATCTAAGGTATCTCAATTCACAATTTTAAATAATATGTTGTATAGACGATCTCTTGCAGGACCATACTTGAGATGCATTGAGGATCCTGAAGTTCAAGAAGTTTTAAAAGACTTCCATGAAGGAGATTGTGGAAACCACACTAGGGGCAGGGCTTTATTCTCAAGGATCCTGAGGACAGGATACTACTGGCCAACCATGAAGAAAGATGCTGTGGAGTATGCCAGAAGATGTGATCCTTGCCAGAGACACAGCAATATCCTTCATCAACCAGCTGAATTATTGCATCCTATATCCTCCTCTTGGCCATTTATGAGATGGGGTATGGATATAGTTGGAAAGCTCCCTAAGGCACCTGGTGGGAAAGTATTCATGTTAGCTATGACTGATTACTTCTCCAAGTGGATAGAGGCTGAAGCTTTTGCCCAAGTCAGAGAAAAGGAAGTTATATCCTTCATTAAAAGAAATATTATAACTAGATTTGGAATTCCTTCCGAGATTATATGTGATAATGGTTCCCAATTTATTGGGGGCAGAACCACTAACTTTTGTGACAGCTGGGGGATTAAAATGATAACTTCAACACCAGTCCACCCACAAGCTAATGGCCAGGCAGAATCATCCAACAAGATCATCATCAACAATTTGAAGAAAAAGCTTGGATCCAAGAAAGGGAAATGGGCAGAAGAACTACCCTATGTGCTTTGGGCTGATAGGACAACCCCCAAGAATGCTACTGGTCAAACACCATTCTCTTTGGTGTTTGGGGCAGAATCAGTGATCCCAACAGAAATGATGGTTCCTACTGCTAGAACAAGTACCCGTGATCCTGAGGAAAATGATGAAAACTTGGCTCAAGACCTGGATACTATTGAAGAAATCAGGGATATGGCTAGGATAAGGATGGCCAGTTATCAACAAAGAATGGCTGGTACTTACAACAAAAATGTCAGGATCAGGAGGTTTCAAGTTGGAGATATGGTGTTAAGGAAAGCATTTCAGAATACCACCAATCCTGCTGATGGAAAATTGGCTCCAAAATGGGAAGGCCCTTATTTGATTGAAGCTGAAGCAGGAAAGGGGGCATATAGATTGTTAACCATGGAAGGTGATTTGCTACCAAGAGCTTGGAATGCTGTCCACTTGAAGAAATATTTCATGTAAGCAGGATCCTTATGGCATAGATGATCCTCATGATAGGGATATCCTTAAAGGATCCTCAAAGTATCGGTAATCCTTACTCAGGTAATATCCTAATCTTGAACTATTTCATTTCTTTATTTTCTCATATAAGGATAAGGATCATGTATCCTTTATCCATCTCTCACGTGAGTTCAAGTTTTGAAAGTTCAGGTATCTTTAGCACAACGTTGGTTATCCACAGAAGCAATCCGTCTTTTGGGTTTAACCCCAGTTATTTGGGCTTGTCCCCAGATTCCGCCTGTAGCGCACGATGATCCTGGTGTAGTTCAAGGCTTTGGGACCAGTACTCGTTCTAGGGGCTGATAATTCCATTGTTCTGGCTATGCTTAGGATCCTACGTATAATGGTAGACGTACCATACATCCGTTCATAAGGTTTCTAACGTTTTCACGTTAGCTAAGGTTTCTAACGTTTTCACGTTAGCTAAGGTTTTGGCATCTTCATGTCACTTAGTTTGGATAGTCGCCAGTTAGGGCCATACTCCAGTTTACACACGATCCTTGGGCTTGTCCCCAGTTATCCTTGGGCTTGTCCCTAGTTATCCTTGGGCTTGTCCCCAGTTATCCTTGGGCTTGTCCCCAGTTATCCTTGGGCTTGTCCCCAGTTACTAACTCTTATCTTATATTGGCTTAGTCCCAAGTTATGCTCTATTTCAGGTTCTTGAAGATAGGCAACTAGGGATCCTTGATCCTTACTTTATTCTAGGGTTTATCTTTTTGTTATCCTTATTATGGTTAGGATTCTAACTTGGATCCTCAGGTATGATCCTTAACTCTTTTGATTTTATTCATTATTCTTCTAAATAACCCCTATACTTGACAACTGAACTTGTGTTTCTTAAACTATATCACTTTTAGAACTCATCGGTTGTGGGATATGTGATCCTTGATCATATCCTAAACTTTTTACATATCTTTTTTAATTTATCAAGGTTTGATAAATATAAACAGAATGAACATTACAACAGTTGGAAAGTAAGATATTAAAAAGGATAACAAACATAATAAGCGACAAAAGGTTAAGTTTTTATTTATTAACATAAGGCTAACCCTTTAAAGGTTGTCAAAATTACCTACCCGAGCATCTACCAGCAAAACGTGGCCCGTCCACTGGGGTAGGTAAAGGGTGTCCATGATAATGTGTTCAAAAGTAGTGCAGGAATATAAAGGCGGCAGGATCACAATGGCTTCATCCCCCAAACAGAGGACCTCCACCAATTGCAATCCTGCCTATTGTCCAAAGGATCATGCATGATCCTTAAACCTAAGAACTATTGTTTAGAGTTATTACAGACCCACCATTGTTCAAAAACATCAACAATCAAAAAAACTACCAAACCATAAAAAATGGGCTCCGGCCACGTCTAGAAATTTCCATCATCGCCCATTTTTGCAGCTCACACCTTCGCTGCATCATCATCTCCACCAGCCGCTGCATCCTCAGCTTTATCCTTCAACCCGCTGCCACTAGCTTCAATTGCCAGAATCTCCTCAGCCTCCTCTTCATCACCCAATTCAGCCAGCCTTGCCTTCCATTCTTCAATTTCCCAGCTACTTTTGTCAAAGGCAGGATCCTGAGCTTACAAGGCCATTTGAAGCTTGGTTTTGTACATTGCTATGGCGGCAGAAACTTTAGCATCATCTGTGATCTCCTGCCTTTCATAGTCAAAGTTAACCAGCACCTTAGCCATTTTCTGCTTGGTATCCTTGAGTTCCTTCTGAAGATCAGCAAGTGCAAGATCCTTGAGCACAGCAACCTGCTGGAGGTCGGCAATCTTCTTATCTTGATCCTCAACATGGCCGACGTAATCCTCGATCTCAGCAAATTTCTGCAAAAGAAAAGGATAAAGCAGTTCAAGAGCAAGTGATCCTTAGATCAGCAGGATATACAAGCAGAGACAGTGATCCTTACATCATTGAAGTACTCGAGGAACTGGTGGCGAATTAAGGGCAGACCCTGCAAATCCTCAGCCTCGGAAGTCTTTCTCTTCTTGATTCCCTTCCCTTTGAGGGGTGCCTTGGGGATTGAGGCTGTCGGGCTAGTAGGGACCTTTCTTTTGGAGGACTTGACAGTAGTGAGATCGGTGACACTGAACCTTAAAGCAGCTTTGGCAGATTTTCCAGCACCTACACAACCAAAACAAGATAAGTATCTTTTCTTAATATTCATTTAACTATTTATTTAAATTTTAAACAAGGATACTTACTTGACATTGTAACAGAGCCTGAGGATACCTCCTGTGAGTCTTGGGTTATTGCCTTAAAAGTTCTAGTTTCAGGGTCGAGTCCCCAGAAAGCAGCAAGTCTTTCCCTGGTTGCGGGTGTTGTGATGAGATGTGAAACAGAGATGGCCGCATGACATAAGACAAAAAGGGTTAGTGATCCTATTACAAAAACATGACCATCTGGTGATCCTTCTCAGGATCCTCCTACCATTGGTGGACCACTTCCTTGGTAAATGCTCTCCATCAGGAATGGTATCCCTTCTTACAAAGAAGAAGCGGCGTTTCCAGTCTTTATCGTTCTTGGTGACTTTAAGAAGAGGATGTTCTGCACCGGATTTTCGTTTGAACAAGTAACGATGGGAACCAAAGGTAGTAAGATCATACAGCTCCGCCAGTTCCTACATTCCTAAATCAACGCCCTCCTGCTCAATGATCCTCTCTAGGGTATATAAAACCCTCCAAATCATCGGCATGGCTTGGATGTAAGATATGCCGGTAAGGGAAAAGAAGGATTGTGTGAATTCCGGGAAAGGATAGGTGTACCCTATAGCAAATGGAGTAACTGGAAAGGCAACCCATGTTTCAGAAACATAGTCGCTCAGAACAGTAGGATCAAAGGGTTTGAAAAAGGCACTCGCCGGAAAACGGTGACGGATGTTATCTACTTGTGCATCGTTAAAGCAACACCTCTCGTTCACTGAGTCCTTGATGATCTTTTGACTCTTCAAAGGGCTATCCTTCTTGTGATCCTTGCCCGGTGAGCTTCGGAGCAACATTCTCGAAGTGACGGAGATAAAGAAGAAAAACAGAGTAAGAGAGGGAGAAAGAGAAGAAGGAGATACCTGATTGATCTTCAACTGAGATTATAAAGGGAGTTTCTTTCGGATTTGAATGCATATTGATCCTATCTATATCTCTATTTATAATTATGATTCTGCAGGGTAGTCACTTCTGTGACATCATCATCGCAACGGCTAGTTCTGTTTTAACGGCTATATATCCGTTAGTTTGTTACGGATAAGATAAAGAAAACATAACTCGCTATTTTTACAATTTCACTCCTTATATTTTGGGGGCAATTGTTAGGGGAGGATTTTCTAACAATTAGTGATCCTTATTTGGTATCCTAACTGGTGATCCTTACTTCTGTGACAGGTGGTGATCCTCAGAAGAGCTTCAGGATCAGGATCATGGATCACTTTAAGGATCCTCATACTGACGATTGTTTACTCATGTTTTGTACTATCTCACAGGTATAACGAGCTTGACCAAGTCTTGGCGATATTCCTGGAGAATATTCCTAAGCTATTCTACACGTGCTTGACCAAAAATAGACGTTGTGGAGAACGTGGAGGCTTGGCACGAAAGTCGGATAGTTAGTTTAGGTGGTTATTTCTATTTTAAAAGGGAGTAACGAGCTAGTAGAAAACACTTAGTCATTTTTTGTAGTTACACACACTCGTACAAGCTCTCATACAAGCTCTCGTTCAAACACTTAGCGATTTCATACACTTTTTACACATTTCACCGTAGTGATCCTTGTACCTAGCTCGTTACTATCCGAAGTTGTAAACATTTAACCATTTATTTCAGCTTGGTGATCGGTAGTTTCCATCACCCGGGGTTTTTTGTGCCGGAGATCAACTCTTGATCAAGGGCTTTTTCCCCGTATAAATCCTTGTGTTGTTTGTGCACTTTACATTGAAGTGATCCTCATCGCTGTTACATATTTAAAGCATCATTCCCCTAAACAAAGAGTTTGGTTGCAATATCCTCATCAGATTTTCTGACCAAAACAATAACCATTAGTGGTGGTCATGGGTGACTTCCACCTTTTTCGGGAAGTTAGTTTTCCTTATCTTTTTAAGGGGAAACAAGCTCATTAGAGGCACAATTCGTACACACCACAAAAAAAAAAAAAACACTTAACACACGAATTCTCTGCAAACACTTAGCGAAAACACACACTTACACTAGAAATTCATTGTATTGAGCTTGTTTTCTTCCGAAGTTGTACAAGGATCACTGCTGTTTTTGCAATATAGTTGGTGATCGGTAGTTTCCATCACCCGAGGTTTTTTATGCCGGAGATCTTCTAAAGATCAAGGGCTTTTTCCTCGTATAAATCTCGGTGTTCATCGTTGATTTCATATACTTGTTGTTCATACAATTAACCAAGCATCATACCTCACAAAATCAGATTTGGTTGCATTATCCTTGTGTGATTTTTGACCAAAACAGTTTGGCGCCCACCGTGGGGCAATTGGTGCTTCAATTCTGAGAAATTTTGTTCAGTTCATTACCTTCAACCACATGGCTTCTCAGGGAAAACTACTCCAAGTTCTATGTCGACGGTCACTTTTTCACAGGGCATTCCGCCTTTGCATCATCTCCCCCTTGCATTCCAGAAGAATGCTCAGAATTCTCCAAAATGAAGGATCACATGCAACAGCAGGTCAAAACTAATGGCAGGATCCTTCGCGAAATTGATAAATCAGCAGAGGATCACTCCCCTTTGATGTCGAGGTCGCTGAATTTCGACACTCCGGTCATAACTTCCCAGCACTTTGCAGCTCCATATGTCCAATACCAGGGTGCATCAATAGGAATGCGTTCTGGATCATCGGTAATGTCTCAGGCTCGAGGATCCTCTTTCCAGCCTTTAGGATCCTCATTTCAGCATCAGGGATTCTTCACCAGTTTAGGAGGATGCATGGGGACGCAGCCAATTCAGGGATCCTCCTCTCAGGTTCAAGGATCCTCTCAGGTTCAAGGATCCTCTCAGGTTCAAGGATCCTCTCAGGTTCAAGGATCCTCTCAGGTTCAAGGTTTCTCCTCTCAGGTTCAAGGATCCTCTCAGGTTCAAGGATCCTCACAGGTTCAAGGATCCTCTCAGGTTCAAGGATCCTCTCCGGTTCAAGGATCCTCTCAGGTTCAAGGATCCTATCAGGTTCAAGGATCCTCTCAGGTTCAAGGTTCCTCCTTCCAGGTTCAAGGATCTTCATCTCAGGTTTCCGGATCTATGGATTATCCTCCAAGACCTACATTCACAGCACTTCAAGGATCCAACATCTTCCAGGATCAAGGATACTTAAGGAGTGTGCAACCCGGAAGTTCAGATGTTTATCTAGGAGACTTCATACCAATGCAGACCATTGCTTCCTCTGGTCCCTCGGTTATGCCAGAATCCCGCCAACATGGATTCACATCTAGAATTCCAAATTTGAATCATTCAGGAGAGATACCGAAGAGGTTTCAGACATCAAATCTGGTTGCTTGTGCAAGGGCTTTGGATCCACACTTACCGGATCAACGTTAAAATGGCTGCTAAGTCTTCCTCCTTACTCTATTACTTCATTTGCTAATCTAGTTAATTTGTTTAATAGCCAATTCTCATGCAGTAGGAGATTTGAACGATTAACTAGTGATTTATATAGGGTAACTCAAGGTCATAATGAATCACTTAGAGATTACATAATTAAATTCAGTAAAGAATCCTTAGAAATCCCTAACTTAGATATTGCTACAGCTCTAGAAGCCTTTAAAATGGGTTTGCTTAGGGATTCAATGTTCTATGATGATCTTGTCATGACCCCTTGCAGGAACTTAGATGAGGAAAGAAACAGGGCCCTTAGGTTCATCCGTTTAGAGGATGACAAAAGGATCCACGAGAGATTGTCAGGATCCTCAAAGCAAGACAAATAAAGATCCTATCTCAAGGATAACTGATCCAAGCAATACTCCAAGCATGACAACCAGAATGTGCATGCTGTGGAACAAGAGGAAGATGATGAGGATTATCCTCCTATTTCTGAATATTGTTTTCCTGCTGATAATAATGAACTAATCCTTTCTATGCAGAGTTTAGGTGACAAGGTTAGGTGGCCAAGGAAGAATGACAAACCGCCTGCCACCAAAGACGAATCGAAATGGTGTGCTTACCATGGGGATTCTGGTCATCTCACAGATGAGTGCATAGCATTAAGGAAGGAGATAGGTTATCTTTTGAGCAAAGGATACTTGAAGGAATTGCTCGGAAGGAAAAAGTCAAGGATCAAGTATCCTGAGAAAGTTCCTGAAAAAGCTCCTCCTCCACCATCCGATGCTCAAATCATCCATTTCATCTCCGGAGGTTCTCAGCAGCTAAGAGACGTGCAAAGGAAACAAAGATGGAGAATGGGGGCAGACCTGTTCGGACCTCCCTCCTTACCCAGCAGAAAGTGATATCATATGATGAGGATAACTGTGCGGACATTCAGGATCCTCATCACGACGGCCATGGATACATGATATGAAGGCAGTCCCCTCAACATATCATCAATGTGTCAAGCTCCCAACTCTATGGGATGTGGTAAAGATAGAAAGTGGTCAGCAGGAGGCAAAGAACTGTTACACTTCTTCATTGAAGCCAACCTCCAAGGAGCAAGACGTCAAGGATATTCTGTTGAACCCAGAGGATCCTAAATCCAAAATTTTTATAGGATCCGGGATCCTAGACAGTATTGAGCAGGATTTAATATCCTTCTTGAAAAGAAGAAAGTTTACCTTCGCTTGGAAACATGAAGATATGACAGGAGAAAGTTTGCACTCGAAAGAATGCCATTATCCAAGAAGAGCACCAGCCCTGATGAAACCAGAAAATGGAGAATCGTTATCCTTATACTTAGCTATTTCAGCTAAAGCAGTAAGTGTGATCCTAGTTAAGGATCATGAAGGCTCTCAACATCCGGTATACTATGTAGGTAATATTCTACTTGATGCTGAGGCCAGGTACTCTCATTTAGAGAAATTAATTCTTGATTTAATTATGGCTTCTGCTAAACATAGACATTATTTAGAAACTCATACCATTATTGTGAAAACTAACCTTGCTATCAAGAATGTTCTCAGGAAACTTCAAATGTCAGGTAGAATGGCAAAATGGGCAATCAAGTCCCAAGCTTTACTTGACTTTGTGGCTGATTTCAGTAGTGATCTACAAAGGGAAGCTGAATTAAAAGTTCAACAACTTGAGAAGACCAAGGATCCTTAGACACTCTTCACGGATGGAGCTTCAAATGTTAAAGGAACTTGACAAGGCACATTACCAAAATCGCCACAGGGGGACATTATACCCCAATCCACTGCATGGAATTCCAAACCACTAATCATGAGTCAGGAAACTGGCAGATTCTTTTGCTTTTTTCAGTCTACCACAGGTACCCAGGGAAGAAAATGCAAAAGCTGATGCTTTAACTAACCTTGGATCATTCCTAAAGATGCCAAAAGATGTGAAAAATACTCATCACCCATGTTTTAACTCCTGCAATTGAGGATCACGTAGCCATTGAGATAGTGGAGGATTCTGCAATCATACCTGGTGATCCTGCACAGTCGAATTCAGGATCTTGGATCCTTCCAATCCTAAGATATATACAACATGGAGAGATCCCTACAGGACAAAATCCTAAAGCTTTCAAAGTCAAGGAGACTGTGGAAACTACACTGGGGGCAGAGCACTATTCTCAAGGATCCTTAGAACAACATACTATAGGCCTACCACGAAGAAGGATGTTGTGGATTATGCAAAGAAGTGTGATGCTTGTCAAAGACACATTAATATTCTACACCAACCAACATAACATCTGCATCCTAAGAAGAAGCTTTTGCTCAAAGTCAGAAAAAAGGAAATGGCCAGTTATCAACAAAGAATGGCTGGAGCATACAACAAGAATGTCAGGATTAGAAGATTTCAAGTTGGTGATTTTGTGCTAAGAAAAGCATTCCAGAACACTACAAATCCTTCTGATGGCAAGCTAGCACCAAAGTGGGAAGACCCCTATCTAATTGAAGCTGAATCAGGAAAGGGGGCATATCATTTGTTAACAATGGATGGTGATCTCCTACCAAGAGCTTGGAATGCTGTTCATCTCAAAAAATACTAAGTAAGAAGGATCAGGGATCCTCAGCGATACCGGTATTCTGATTAAGGATCCAGGATCCTCAAAGGATATATGATTCTACATTTGGTAACACATTACTTTCATTTTCATTTTCATTCATTTTATACTTATTACTTATCATAAGTTAAAGATGTTAATCAGTTAACATCTATTTTCACAAAGTTTAAGCTTTTGCAGAGTTGTTATCATTTTACAGAAGATCAAAGTGGTTGGCCAACTCTCCAAAGTTTATGGGCTTGTCCCCAGTTATTTGGGCTTGTCCCCAGTTTCGCCAGTAGCGCACGATGATCCTGGTGCAGTTCAAGGCAGTGCGACCAGTACTCGTTTTAGGGGCTGACAATTTCATTGTACTGGCTGTACCCAGGATCCTACGTATAATGGTAGACGTACCATACATCCGTTCCTAAGGTTTCTAACGTTTTCACGTTAGCTAAGGTTTCGGCATTTTCATGTTGCTCAAGTTTGGATAGTCGCCAGTGAGGGCCATACTCCAGTTTACATCCGTTTATATGGGCTTGACCCCAGTGTACATCCGTTTATATGGGCTTGACCCCAGTTTACATCCGTTTATATGGGCTTGACCCCAGTTTACATCCGTTTATTTGGGCTTGTCCCCAGTTTATTTGGGCTTGTCCCCAGTTTGTTGGGCTTGTCCCCAGTTACTAACTCTTATCTTATATTGGCTTAGTCCCAAGGTGTATCCTATTTCAGGTTTTTGGAGACAAACGACCAAGGATCCTTGATCCTTACCTTCCATTAAGGTTTGTCTTATGGTTATCCTGTTTATAATGATAAAGGTTAGGATCCTAACTTGGATTCTCAGGTATGATCCTTAACTATTTTGATTTTATTCATTATTCATTTGAATAACCCTTATACTTGACAACTGAACTTGTGATTCTTAAACTATATCACTTTTTAGAACTTATCGGTTATGGGATATGTGATCCTTGATCATATCCTAAACTTTTTGGATATCTTTTTTAATTTTTCAAGGCTTGATAAGTATAAACAGAATGAACATTACAACAGTTGGAAAGTAAGATATTAACAAGGATATCAACACAAAATAAGCCAAAAAGTTCAAGTTATTTTATTCACAAAAGGTTAAACCATTTACGGTTGTCAAAATTGCCAACCCACGTTTCTACCAGCAAAACGTGGCCCGTCCACATGGGTTGGCAAAGGGTGTCCATTGTTTACGGGTCTTTGTAGTGCAGAAAATAAAAGACGGAAGGATAACGAGTGGCTTCATCCCCCAAACAGAGGATCCATCCACCACCCATTATCCTGCCTATTGTTCAAGGATCCCTGATCCTTCACCCTAGAAACTACTGTCTAAAGTTATACAAGTTCTGACGATAAGGATCCTTGATCCTAGAAGCTTTACTTTTCATAGTTTGCTTATTTAGCAATAATTTACAAGGATATAGAATCCTAACTTAGATTCTCTGGTATGTTATATTCTAACTTTTTCTAAGCTGTAAGTTGTCTCTTATCCTTTTTGGTTAGGGATCATTGATCCACATTTGTTCGAACACTTCAAGTTTTCTGTTAAAAGTTTTACATTATCATCAGATTTTCAATAACTTTCCAGTTGTTTGGTGATGATATTTTTGAAAATAGAAAGCATACATGAAAAATAAAAAGGGAAGAAACAACTATAGATGTAGCTAAAAAAGTTTAATGTTATTACCTATTCATTATGTATCAAAATCATCTGGCTTGGATTTCACCAGCAAAATCGTGGACCATCCACCTAGGCCGGATAAGGCTATCTAACAGTTAAAGTGTCTATGCAGAAATTAAAGTGCAGGAAGGTTAATAGCAAACTGTGTAGAAGGATTCATTCTCCACGAACGGAAGGATCTTCTGATCTGTAAAGGCACTTGAGGAGTTATCTCTAACTCTATATTCTGCAATGATGATTATAGCAGGTCTTATCAGTGACGACAGGCAGTGTAACAACTAGTTACCAGCAGCAACGGCTAGTCCGCTTCTGACGGAAATATGACAGTTGTGAATCCTTATCACAACTGCCATATTGGGGGCAATTGTTAGGGCATGAATTTTATGCTAAGGATCATCTATCCTGAGACTAGGCATGGATCACGGATGCTTAATGGCTGATGCAGAGAGTCTGAGGATCTAGAGTCTGAGGATCACGAGTCTGAGGATCCAGGATCCTTAACAGAACTTATGTTTTGCACGTTTTTAATGTGTAAATGTAGGTAATGGACGTAGTGGACCACTTCTTTACTGGAATCTCGTGGAATATGCTTTTAGGCACGTGCATATTGAAGAAATAACCGTTAGTGGTGGTCATGGGTGACTTCCACCTTTTTCGGGAAGTTAGTTAGTTGATGTTTCCTTATCTTTTTAAGGGGAAACAAGCTCATTAGAGGCACAATTCGTATACACCACAAAAAAAAAACACTTAACACACGAATTCTCTGCAAACACTTAGCGAAAACACACACTTACACTAGAAATTCATTGTATTGAGCTTGTTTTCTTCCGAAGTTGTACAAGGATCACTGTTGTTTTTGCAATATAGTTGGTGATTGGTAGTTTCCATCACCCGAGGTTTTTTATGCCGGAGATCTTCTAAAGATCAAGGGCTTTTTCCTCGTATAAATCTCGGTGTTCATCGTTGATTTCATATACTTGTTGTTCATACAATTAACCAAGCATCATACCTCACAAAATCAGATTTGGTTGCATTATCCTTGTGTGATTTTTGACCAAAACAACAGGCATCTAAATAGACTTGACAGGACAGGTTATATAGTTGGTACCTGTTAGATAAACTTAAGGGTCTCTCTTTGTATTCAAAAAAGATGTTTACATTTACTTGTTTACGTCGATGACCTGATTCTCACCGGCAATCAAGAACACACCATCAATGCTTTTATTGCTCGATTGCACCAGGAGTTCGCTATTAAAGACCTTGGCAAACTAAAATACTTTCTTGGTCTTGAAGTCGTCTATGATTCAAATGGCTTATTTCTAAGTCAATTGAAATATGCTCATGACATCCTTGACCGTGCTAATCTTTTAGATAGCAAACCAACTCCCACGCCTTTGGTTCCAAATGCTGTCCTAACTATCACCGGTGGTCCTTTTAAGGATCCTACACATTATAGATCTCTTGTGGGGGCTCTACAGTATTTGACAATCACTAGGCTTGACATTGCTTATGTTGTAAATCAGGTCAGCTAGTTTCTTCAGGCCTCAACTGTAGTTCATCTTCAGTATGTAAAAAGCATTCTACAATATGTTAACGGCACCCTTGCTTATGGGCTTACTTTTCACAAACTGAAATGCACCAATGTTATTGGTTACTCTGATGCAGATTGGGCCAGATGCATTGACACTCGTCGCTCTGCCTATTGTTATTATATTTTTCTTAGTGGTAACCTTGTCTCGTGAAGAATCACCGGGGTAACCCTTTACCAAAAAAAAAAACACCTTGTCTCGTGAAGTGCTAAGAAACAACCAACCATCTCTCATTCAAGTTGTGAATCTGAATACCGGGCAATGACAAATACTGTTGCTGAAATAGTTTGGGTTACAAATCTTTTACGTGAACTTCATGCTTTACCACCAGATCAACCGATTCTAATATATGACAACTAAAGTGGTGCTATTTTTCTCACCAAAACCCAAATTGGCATAAACGTGCCAAGCATATCGAACTCAACTGCCACTTCATTTGTAAACTTTTAGCCTTGGGTAAGCTCTGCATCAAGTTTATTCCTATCAAGCTTGAGATTGGTAGTATGAAATAAATACTAATAATTGCAAATTATAAAAATACAAACAAATCTTGGTTGGTAGCATGACTTAAATACTCTGTATAATTTTTTAATATATTTTGAAAGTGGTTGTGAGTAGAGGAGAGAGAAAATGTAATATATATTGAAAAGGAGAGAGAAAAAGTATTTGTTTTTAGTGGAAATATATTGATATATGAGTTGTTTTTTAGTGGAATGTATGTATATTTTTAGTGGATTGGATGTGAATGCTCTAATAATTGCAAATTATAAAAAAAGTTATTATCAAAAACTGGTGGGTGAACTACCTCAAAACCTCATCACCAATTCTCTGTGGCCCCTTATAATAATAATAATAATAATAATAATAATAATAATAATAATAACCAACAATAACAACAACTTTATTATTATCATCATTGTAATCGACGTTGTCAACAAGCACACAGGTATGAGAAGGAAATAAGGCTTGGTCTATTCGCACACGCTCTTTGTCTTTTTGCACACTCAAAGACAAAGAGCGTGGGCAGGAGTTTGTGTTGTTTTTTTTTTTAAATAGGTGAGATGTGGGTTAGTTTGGTAGTGTTTTTTGGAGGAAAAAATTGTATTTGAGTTTTATTATTATTATAAAATATTGGTTACATATAATTCATAGTTGTTTTATAATTACGTTTTTTACGTCATTATTTTTATAGAACGTATATAATATAAGTTCGTCTTTATAAACTGTTAACCTAGTTTATTTTGTTAAATTAAACGAACACGTTAAATAAAATGTACAGAAAGCCATAAGAATTAAACGTAAACAATCCAAAACCAACGTGATGTAAATAGAAGATTAACTGCAATATATATATATATATATATATATATATATATATATATATATATATCAGTTTGTACATACAAAACAAAAAGGTACAACTGAGTACATAATACATAACAAAACACTATACAAACAAACTAAGGTACTAATTCTCGTGCGGTGGGGACGGTGGGAGGGGAAGTGGAGGCAACCCAGCGAGCTCTCGTAGAGAAACGAGCGTCTCGACGATCCAGTCAATGCGTGCGCCCTGGCGTCTGAGGCGCCGGTCGAAGTCCCGAGCCACCTCACGCGCTACCGGAGGCAGGTCAGTGTAAACGTGCTGCGGGTACTGTGGCGGCTCAGGACCTGGCTGAACTGGTGGTACCGGGATCTCCTCGACATGCTCCTCCTGAGCCGGATCCTCGAATACAGGCTGAGGCTGAGCCTGAGCCTGATCCTGAGGCTGGCCCGGGTACTGATCGAGGCCCAGAGCCTGTAGCTGAGCCTGCCGAGCGGCCTCCTGAACATCAGGAGGGGCTAACACTCCAGGCCTCAACTCAATAACAACCGGGATGACCTCCGGTACCACCTCCGGATGCCAAATCAGCCCGTCACGGCCCTTAAACCTCAGACCAACATCAAAGGTACGGGTGATCTGCATGGCAGATACTGACGCGCGGCCCAACGTAGTCGACGGGATCGGGTCGGACAGCTCCGGATCACTCTCGGGCACGATCCCTAGCGAGCGTGCAATGGCGGTGATGTATGAGCCAGTGTGCAGGTACCCGCGGAGCTGCCGGTGGTATGCTGTGGCAAAGTAATCTGCCAGGCAGGCTGCTAGATCGCAGGGCTGGCGGCGAAGTAGGCAGTATAGAAAGAAAAGGTCACTGAGGTTGACCTTCTCCCTGCTGGTACCCCGTGGCACGATAGATGACGCGATAACATGGTGCAGGTATCGGTACAAGGGGTCTCTAATTGTGGTGGCCTTTTGCCAGGATTTCCCAAAGGGAACCCTGGAAATGGCCCTCCAGAAACTGATAAGCGTCTGCCTGTCCATCACCGTAACCGCCTGCGTATATAAATCAGTATCAAGCTCGGGTTCTGTGTACAAACCTGTATGGACAGCAAACTCCCGCACACTCATCTGAAACTGCTGACCGGCGAGACGGAATGTAACCTCGTGGACTGGAAAATCCGGGTCCTCCACTTAATCCGCCGGATGCGGCGCATATGTAAATGTAGAAAGAAACTCGACCGTAAGCTCAGGGTACGAGTCCTCTATCGCTATCTGAAATAGGCGCGACCAAGGAGTATCTAGTCCAACTATATCACGCGCCCGCGCGGCCTCTCCCACGGTCTCCAGCAGGTCCCAGTCTATCCCTACATGCCCCCCAATCTCTATGGTGCGCAACCTAACGCATCTCCCCCTCGCCCGTGACCCCTGCGGAAACTGCAGGTACGGACATGCCGGCTCTCCCTCCTCTCCCACCTCTCCCTCAGCCTCCAAATGCTCAATCTCGTCATCGGAGGAATCCATCCCTGCACGTTGAAAAGATAATAAATAAATAATATTATTTAAACAATTTAAATAAAAGATAATAAACAAATAATATTAAATATAAAATAATAAACAAATAATATTATTAAACAATTTAAATAAAAGATAATAAACAAATAATATTAAATATAAAATAATAAACAAATAATATTATTAAACAATTTAAATAATAAACAAATAATATTAAATATAAAATAATAAACAAATAATATTATTAAACAATTTAAATAAAAGATAATAAACAAATAATATTAAATATAAAATAATAAACAAATAATATTATTAAATAATTTAAATAATAAACAAATAATATTAAATATAAAATAATAAATAATATTATTAAACAATTTAAATAATAAACAAATAATATTAAATATAAAATAATAAACAAATAATATTATTAAAAAATTTAAATAATAAACAAATAATATTATTAAACAATTTAAATAATAAACAAATAATATTAAACAAATAATAAATAAATAAAAAAAAATAAACATGAACCAAAGCGCCCCGCTTTGGCCTTGGCGCGGCGCTTTGGTTCTTCATTCTGAAGAACAGAACCCAGCAAATCATCAATACCCGCCCCAATCAACACAAATTTCAACATGTACATTAAACGAAAACGATTAAGGGTGTTCGATCTTACCTTTTAGCGGTTGAAAGCTTGAAAACGAAGATCTCCGGCTCAAGTGTGTGAAATCGCACCTTTGTATGTGTTTTTGTGTTTATGGTTGAAATGGGAGAGAAGCTGCCCCGCTTTGGCTTAAACGAGGGACCGAAGCGCCCCGCTATGGCCATAGCGCGGCGCCTTGAGGTCCAAAGCGCCTCGCTTAGGTCAAAGCGGGGCGTTTAGGGTCTTTTTTTATTTTTTTTAAATTGTTTTTAATTCACAAACGCGTCGATAATAGTCTAAATTTTACGATTTTTCCATTATACATCATTTTTTAATATATATGGACTATACTGCAAGTTCCGGATCAAATCGGTTACGTGTGATGTCATATTCCATTATATCGTATCATTTTGGTTTGAAAGCACAAGGATTCCTATGAGTAGTGTTATGTGTATCAGCCGCCTACCGTAAATGAACATGACGTATTTTTTCATTAATTGTAGTATTATGATGTATATTGTCATTTTGGGTCGTACAAGTGCGTATTGAATCTGATTGGGTCGTGTCGGTGACATTCGGTTTTTAACGTGATGTAACGCATATATTGAACAAACACAAACGTGATTATTATTAAAGACATTTAACATACATCGTGAACATATGGGGTTACATTAAGGTCAGGGGCACGATACCTAAGCATTTCGTACGCGTTGATCTGATCCCTGTATAATGTATGCCAGGCTGCTGCGCGCTCTGTTATGTTCGCTGTCCAGAGTAGGTTTGGGGGAGGCATTGGATAACAACCTCCAAGCTCTACATGTATGAAATGCCCATCGTCGACGAACACAACCGCAACCACCAGGTGAGGTTCCTCAGCTTCGTTTGGCCCGCCCAGCAGAGGGAAAATTGTATCGCTCCCACGAGTGTCGAAGGTGTGAACAATCACACCGTATCGTTGGGCAATAAGAAACCCCGTCTCAGGCATCGACATGTAATTTTCGATACCTGCTCGTCCCACCCCCTTGAAATCGATCCGTCTAACCAGCGCATCATAATGTCCTATGTTTTCATGATCGAAAACCTGCCTCCAAAGCGATTCGTTCATACGTAACTCCTTTATAAGTTGTTTCCGGATCATCAAATATGAATTTTGTTTCACTCCTAACCCAACAGCCACCGATCGAAACCCACAATGACCATCGGGTTTCACGTCCTTTATTCTAACGATGTATGGATGGATCACTTTGGGAATCTGAGATGCGTAGTTGCGGATCGCTATATCCGTCTTAGGACCGAGCTTGATCATCGGGAAATCAGGGTGTAGGTTGAGCGGTTTGGTATTCTTTTGTCTTCTAGAATCTTCGGGTGATATGTACGAGCTGTGACGGGGAAGATCGTCTGAGGCCTCGACCCAAGTTTCTTCTGACGGAATGTACGAGCTTTTTCTAGCGGCTTCAACCTTTCTTTCTTCCTGCGTTTTCAATGTTGGGCGACCACGAGTTTTCTTCAGAACAGCAGGAGGTTTTTTGTTATTGTTCCCTGGATTGAGGATTTGCTGAAACTTTTCAAAGAAGCTCCTTTTCACTTGAGGGGGTGTTGGATCGATCTGTTTTTTCAATTTTTCAAATTCCGCGTCTACATCGATATCCTCTATCTTAGTCCTTGCAGGCTTGAAGTCAAGCTTCTTCCAGAACACGTCTATGTGTGTGATACGGATTTGCTGACCTGTGGACGAAAACAAATTAGGTGGCAAAATCATAACGAGAAAAGTTGGCAACCACAGCTTGCACCGTAGGCTCTCAACCCGTCTTCCTTACGTTTTAGTTCCATACTCAAAAGCTCAATCGCATATATTGAAACCTTTCTGAGAATATATGCAAGCATGGGCTGATTCTTGTGGTGCGTCATCACTTTTCGGAGGCTTGTTTCAAAGCTAGTAGGCGTATTGTCTATCAACAACATGATCAACATACAGTACAAGTTTATCCAGTGTGTTGCGATGACTTGGAAAGTGACTTTTTAGTGTTGCATGCATGCCCTCAACCCTGTTAGTCGTAGTTTGGTGAAAGTTAATAGTTTTGTTAATCCAGCAAGATACAAACTTTTCACGGTACAGATCCAACCAGGATTTCATCAAATAATCAAAAACCTCTGAAATTAAAAAACGTAAATAGTCAGTTTTTGTTATTATATAAAATTTGAACATAATTATGTAAGAAATACCCACGTTCACGGTCATCTTCTTTCAGCTGTGCTTCAAGGTTTTCCAAGTTATATGTAATGCCCATAAAATTAAAATCATTATTCTAGAAATAAAAAGAATAATAATAATTTATAAATTACCTACTAGAAAACCCTAATTAAGACACCCAAGTAATTCTGTACAAACCCTAAAATTTTCAGAATTTTCAGAATCAGGTTTAGGGCCCCTAAAACTCAGGGGGGGTATTACCTACTTGACGATTATCTTAATAACTTGCGGACGAAGTTGAAAATTAAAAATCTGTCGACTCAGCTAGGCTAGTCCCACACGTGGCAACCCTATGCCTAAAAATAATTCTCACGCGGGCCGCCTCAAGTTAGCTTAATTCTCACGCGGGCCGCCTAAGGGTCAAAATTCACCTATAAATACAGGAGCTTGGCACTTGATTCTGGGCACAAAAACGACGAAGAAATTCCACTTCTACACGGAGTTATGCTCTAATTACTTCAATTAACACACACGAAACACTAATTAAGTGTAGCGGGGTGCTGCAGAACAGGGTAATAACTCGATCGCTATTACGATTCATTGTCCGATCGATCAATATATCCAATGGATGTTTAAGTGCTGCCCACATTAGGGTTATACTTTATCGTTCGTCGTTAATTCGATGGATGAGTTTAAGTATTGTACTTTGTCGTTCGTCGTTAATTCGATGGATGAGTTTAAGTATCGCACTTTGTCGTTCATTGTGAGAATTTGATCTCGTGAGTTATCGTAAAGGCTGTATTAAGTTACTAACCTAGTTGTGTGCATGTTATTTAAATTAGGTTAAAAGACTAATCAGTAGTCTAAACTCTGCCCGTATAAATCTGAAAAATTATCACAAGGTAGCTTCACTTTGGAATTATTAAGGTACGGATCCTTACCCCACTCCTTATTGCTTCATATTCAAATTGTTATAAACCACTAAATTAATATATCTTTTAAAACTCCTCACGTCTTTGATTATCGATTCATTTGACAGTCCGTTCGAATTCTATTCTAATCATTTGATTTAAGTTTTCATGTCATGCGATAGTTTTCTGTTAAGTTATACTCATTATCGCATGTTCCAATATATGTTCCGTTTGGTTATGAAAATAAGTTTTATAAGTTATGTGAATAAGTCCATTTGTACTCTGATACCCTGAGTATCGCTTCTCGTGGAGTGTCCCACGAGCATGTTGTTGCGGCATCGACATCATGTGCTCCAACCGTGACGGAGAGATCAGTTCACGGCGTCTCTTAAGTACAAGTGTGGTACATATAAGCTATTAGGAGGCGTATGGATCGATCCTAGGATTTCAGTTAATGAGGTGGATAGAGGGTATGCCAACTCGCCATTTCGTGTGATAAGTATGCAGGAGTAGCTACCTGTGTATTGTCACGTTTTCAGTTTGCTCATGGGTACATCCGTAAGATATAATTATGAAATCATGTTCTTGCATCATATCATTTTCGCAATGAGTTTCCTCCGAATAACATTGCATATAAAGCGTTATTTGTTCTTTGAGCCTATAATTCCGTACTGAGCATTCGGCTCATTCTGTATAAATTTTGTATTTACAGGTCTGCATGTTACTTTGGGCGGGGAAAAGAGAGAAGAATAAAGCCTAGGATTAAATCTGAAGATGTTAGTTAATCAAGTCGAATGTCTCCACTTGTATATTAACCTTAAGTTAAATTGTTGTGTCGTTGTATCCTTATCAAATAAATAAATAAATGGAATTATGACTTTTGTTTATGATACTGTTATTGTGACACGTCAGCCCTTCCGGGTTGGGGTGTTACAGCTATGGTATCAGAGCAAAGGCTCTTTCCTGTAGAAAACTTGAAGATAGTAATTAAAACCTGTGAGGAATGGGTAGATATCTATGATAAGATTCAAATTGGTCTCTTATTTGGTTTAATTCCTATGTCTATTCGTATAGATATGCCTCCTCGTCGTCCGCTACGTAGGAGTACTCGTACTAACCCTATACGTAACAACACTTCTTCGAATGAGACTCCAGTTGATCCAGACGTAATTAATGCTATCAACCAGGCTGTTGCCGGGTTGCTTCCAAATCTTGTTGCTCAAACAGCTGAGGCCGTTATTCAACAAACTCGTCATCCAGAAAGTAATAACACGAATCCAGTCTCTGGTGAAGAAATTCGTGAGAATACCACGAACCATAATACCTATAATATAGACATATGGATCTCTAAATTCCAAAAACAAAAACCGAATCAAATTACATATCCTCTATGTAATACTTGTGGTAAGAGACATCAGGGCGTATGTCACCGAGGTACAGGAGCATGCTTTAGATGTGGCCAAACTGGACACAAGATCAAGGAATGTCCTAAGAAAGATACTAAGAAGAATAACCAACCCAATGTTGGAGGAAGAGTTTTCGCACTTTCTGCTAATGACGCTGCTAATGTCCCAGGTACTGTATCTAGAATTCTTCAGCTTGGTGAACGTAGTATCTATGTGTTGTTCGATACAGGAGCGACCCATTCTTTGGTATCTCATTCGTTTACTAAATACCTTCCGATAAGACCAACTCTCTTAAATCATACCTTAACCATTTCTACTCCCATGGAAAATTCATCCGTAATCACTCACGTATATAAAGATTGTCCGATCCGTATTGAATCTATTGTGTGTAAGGCAGACCTATTTCCAATACATATGTGTGACTTTGATGTTATTCTAGGAATAGATTGGTTGTCTCGACATCGCGTAACTATAGATTGTCATTCTCGCCGTGTTATTTTCGGCAATCTTCATCATCCTGATATTATATATCAGGGAACTCACGCTCATAAATCTCTTAAAATTATCTCTGCACTCAAGGCTCGAAAATTCATATCAAACGGCTGTGCTGGATTCCTAGCATCGATTAAGGATACTTCTGCTAGTGTTAAGAGTATCGATACCCACTCCGTTGTCCGTGAATATTCCGATGTATTTCCGGATGAACTACCGGGATTACCACCTGACCGTCAGGTAGAATTCACCATTGACTTGATCCCTGGTGCAGAACCTATTTCTAAAGCTCCATACCGTATGGCCCCGATGGAACTGAAGGAGTTGAAGGAACAATTGCAAGAATTGTTAGACCTAGGATTCATAAGACCTAGTGTTTCACCTTGGGGTGCTCCGGTCTTATTTGTGAAGAAGAAAGACGGTAGTATGCGTTTATGTATTGACTACCGAGAGCTGAACAAGATTACTATTCGTAATCAGTATCCTCTGCCTCGCATTGATGATCTCTTTGATCAACTTCAGGGGGCTCAGTTCTTCTCAAAAATCGACCTGAGGTCCGGGTATCATCAGCTAAAGATTAAGAATGATGATGTTCCCAAGACCGCCTTTCGTACTCGATATGGTCATTACGAATTTTTGGTTATGCCCTTTGGGCTAACTAATGCACCCGCAGTCTTCATGGATTTGATGAATCGCGTGTTTCACAAATTCCTAGACAAATTCGTTATTGTCTTTATCGATGACATTCTAGTATATTCTAAGAGTCACGAAGAGCATGAAGCACATCTACATGCAGTACTTGGAACCTTGCGACATGAGAAGTTGTACGCTAAGTTTTCCAAATGTGACTTTTGGCTTAGCCAAGTGGCATTTCTAGGTCATGTCATATCAGCAGAGGGAATTATGGTAGACCCAACAAAGGTTGAAGCTATTACAAAATGGCCAAGACCTACTTCTGTTACCGAAATACGAAGTTTCTTGGGTCTTGCTGGCTATTACCGAAGATTTGTTGAAAGATTCTCGGTAATTGCTTTACCACTCACAAAACTCCTAAGGAAAGGGGTGAAGTACTCATGGAATGAGGAACAAGAGAAAAGTTTTGAAGAATTGAAGAAACGACTCGTATCCTCTCCGATACTCGCTCTCCCTTCTGGATCAGGAGGTTACCAAGTCTATAGTGATGCCTTAAAGAAAGGATTAGGTTGTGTGCTAATGCAACATGGGAAGGTTATCGCTTATGCCTCCCGTCAGTTAAAGCCTTATGAAGTTAACTACCCTACACATGATTTAGAACTAGCTGCAGTCGTCTTTGCACTTAAGATTTGGCGACACTATCTGTATGGTGAGAGTTGTGACATTTTTACCGACCACAAGAGCCTCAAGTACATATTTACGCAGAAGGAGCTAAATATGAGGCAAAGAAGGTGGTTAGAACTTTTAAAAGATTACGACGCAAATATTCAATACCATCCAGGCAAAGCCAATGTTGTAGCTGACGCGTTGAGCCGAAAGAATTCCGGGACTATATCTTGCTTACAAATTCAGCCTCATATTATGAGGGATCTCGAAAGAATGAACATTTGGCTTCAGGTTAGTAAATCTGATGGATATCTAGCTAGAATGCAGATTGAACCCGACCTCATATCACGAATCAAAGATGCACAAAAGCAAGATGGAGAACTTTGGGCAATTGTGCAAAATCTTGAGGTGGGTAAGCAATCTGAATTTCGAATAGACCATCATGGGGTGATTTGGTGCGGTAAAAGACTTTGTGTACCCGATGACTCTAGCCTTCGTGAGTCATTGTTAGCCGAAGCTCATAGCTCACCATTTTCAATTCACCCAGGATCTACTAAGATGTATAGAGACTTAAGACAGAACTTCTGGTGGAATGGCATGAAGGAAGACGTTGCTCGATACGTAAGTAAATGCCTCACTTGCCAACAAGTGAAAATTGAACACAAACGAGCAAGCGGTCTGTTGCAGGCATTGGATATTCCCATATGGAAGTGGGATGAGATCACAATGGATTTTGTTACCGGTTTGCCTAAGATATTCAAGAAGAATGATGTTATATGGGTTGTTGTCGATAGATTGTCGAAGTCAGCACATTTTCTACCAATTCAGCAAGGATTTTCGGTTAATAAGTTATCCAAAATATTTCTTCAAGAAATTATTCGACTCCATGGCACACCATCTTCCATTAATTCCGATAGAGACCCACGTTTCACCTCACGATTTTGGAAAGGTTTTCAGGCAGCCTGGGGTACACGACTGAAGTTTAGTACGGCTTTCCATCCACAAACAGACGGACAGTCAGAACGTACGATTCAGACCTTAGAAGACATGCTCCGAGCATGTGCACTTGAATGGTCTGGAAACTGGGATGAATATCTATGCCTTGTTGAGTTCGCTTACAACAATAGTTGGCAAGTAAGTATTGGCATGGCACCTTTTGAGCTTTTGTACGGTCAAAAATGTCGCGCACCGATCTGTTGGGATGAAGTTGGAGAAAAGATTATTGAAGGGCCAGAACTAGTTCAGATTACAAACGAAAAAGTCACTATGGCACAAGAAAAACTGAAAGAAGCTCAGAGCAGACAAAAGAGCTATGCAGATCAAGATAGACGACCACTCGAATTTAAAATTGGCGACCACGTTTTCTTAAAGGTATCACCTTGGCGTGGCGTTCGTAGATTTGGAATTAAAGGGAAGCTTAGTCCCCGTTTCATCGGTCCGTTTGAAATCCTTGAAAGAGTTGGAGAAGTATCATATCGACTAGCTCTACCACCTCAACTCTCTCACGTTCATAACGTTTTTCATGTCTCCTCGTTAAGAGGATATAATTATCATCCACTCCATGTTATTAGTTATCCGTTACTTACAATCCACGAAGATTTATCCTACGAAGAGGAGCCAGAAGCCATCTTAGATCGACAAGAAAAGGTTTTGCGTAGGAAAGTAATTCCGTTTGTTAAAATCTTCTGGAAAAATCACTCTGAACGCGAAGCAACATGGGAATCAGAAGAATCAATTCGCTCTCTATACCCTAATCTATTCTAGCAATAGAATTTTAGTTGAAGTAACGGTAAATCTTTCTCTTTGATATATGATCATTTGTTTCTGTTTACAGTCATTCCTGCTTTATATTATGTGAATATATCTTAGTTATGATTAAGCATGATAGGAGATATCAGTACTAATAATCACTCTTGTTATCTGTAAATCTATGTTGATTTTCTGCATAATTAAACATGTTATTAAGATACGTAGTGAAAGAACCATTAGGACATGATGATAAGGTAATTGACAATTATGGTCATAAACGTAATTATAAATTTTAGATACACATGTGTGTTTAGGAGATTCTTGTTAGTAACTCTGCTATGAAAAGTTCCGTTACTTATACGATATGTTTGAAAAATTTCGAGGACGAAATTTCTTTTAAGGGGGTAATAGTTGTAATGCCCATAAAATTAAAATCATTATTCTAGAAATAAAAAGAATAATAATAATTTATAAATTACCTACTAGAAAACCCTAATTAAGACACCCAAGTAATTCTGTAGAAACCCTAAAATTTTCAGAATTTTCAGAATCAGGATTAGGGCCCCTAAAACTCAGGGGGGGTATTACCTACTTGACGATTATCTTAATAACTTGCGGACGAAGTTGAAAATTAAAAATCTGTCGACTCAGCTAGGCTAGTCCCACACGTGGCAACCCTATGCCTAAAAATAATTCTCACGCGGGCCGCCTCAAGTTAGCTTAATTCTCACGCGGGCCGCCTAAGGGTCAAAATTCACCTATAAATACAGGAGCTTGGCACTTGATTCTGGTTACAAAAACGACGAAGAAATTCCACTTCTACACGGAGTTATGCTCTAATTACTTCAATTAACACACACGAAACACTAATTAAGTGTAGCGGGGTGCTGCAGAACAGGGTAATAACTCGATCGCTATTACGATTCATTGTCCGATCGATCAATATATCCAATGGATGTTTAAGTGCTGCCCACATTAGGGTTATACTTTGTCGTTCGTCGTTAATTCGATGGATGAGTTTAAGTATTGTACTTTGTCGTTCGTCGTTAATTCGATGGATGAGTTTAAGTATCGCACTTTGTCGTTCATTGTGAGAATTTGATCTCGTGAGTTATCGTAAAGGCTGTATTAAGTTACTAACCTAGTTGTGTGCATGTTATTTAAATTAGGTTAAAAGACTAATCAGTAGTCTAAACTCTGCCCGTATAAATCTGAAATATTATCACAAGG
This sequence comes from Helianthus tuberosus, assembly GCA_030545235.1. NCBI lineage: Eukaryota > Viridiplantae > Streptophyta > Magnoliopsida > Asterales > Asteraceae > Helianthus > Helianthus tuberosus. The sequence goes on from CM060412.1 coordinate 183,265,484, forward strand.
TAGCTTAACTTTGGAATTATTAAGGTACGGATCCTTACCCCACTCCTTATTGCTTCATATTCAAATTGTTATAAACCACTAAATTAATATATCTTTTAAAACTCCTCACGTCTTTGATTATCGATTCATTTGACAGTCCGTTCGAATTCTATTCTAATCATTTGATTTAAGTTTTCATGTCATGCGATAGTTTTCTGTTAAGTTATACTCATTATCGCATGTTCCAATATATGTTCCGTTTGGTTATGAAAATAAGTTTTATAAGTTATGTGAATAAGTCCATTTGTACTCTGATACCCTGAGTATCGCTTCTCGTGGAGTGTCCCACGAGCATGTTGTTGCGGCATCGACATCATGTGCTCCAACCGTGACGGAGAGATCAGTTCACGGCGTCTCTTAAGTACAAGTGTGGTACATATAAGCTATTAGGAGGCGTATGGATCGATCCTAGGATTTCAGTTAATGAGGTGGATAGAGGGTATGCCAACTCGCCATTTCGTGTGATAAGTATACAGGAGTAGCTACCTGTGTATTGTCACGTTTTCAGTTTGCTCATGGGTACATCCGTAAGATATAATTATGAAATCATGTTCTTGCATCATATCATTTTCGCAATGAGTTTCCTCCGAATAACATTGCATATAAAGCGTTATTTGTTCTTTGAGCCTATAATTCCGTACTGAGCATTCGGCTCATTCTGTATAAATTTTGTATTTACAGGTCTGCATGTTACTTTGGGCGGGGAAAAGAGAGAAGAATAAAGCCTAGGATTAAATATGAAGATGTTAGTTAATCAAGTCGAATGTCTCCACTTGTATATTAACCTTAAGTTAAATTGTTGTGTCGTTGTATCCTTATCAAATAAATAAATAAATGGAATTATGACTTTTGTTTATGATACTGTTATTGTGACACGTCAGCCCTTCCGGGTTGGGGTGTTACATTATACATGTATATTTCCTCGGTCGTAGACTCGCACAATGTCCAAAATGTACGTACGAATTCTTTCCACTCCTTGTCAGAGAATTTCTTCTTGCTGTTCTTATTAATATTTTGTTGAATATGGAACCGACAAAGATACTTATGCGCTTTTGGAAAAACTTGTTCACACGCGTTCATTAGCGCAAAATCCCTGTCTGTTAAAATCACGCGCGGTTCCATACATCCTACCAGCATAGACTTGATCCTCTGCAACACCCATAGGTAGTTCTCTGACTTCTCAGCGGAAATTACCGCACAAGCAGCCGTAAACGATTTGTTTGTCGACGTCATGCCTACGACCTGAACAAATGGCAGGTTGTACATGTTCGTTTTGTAGGTGGCGTCAATCATTAGCACATGCGGGAAGGCACACCACATAGTGAATGATTTTTCGTGAACAAAGAAGACATCTTCAACTTCGTTCGATATCTCATTCGTGCGCATGTAATAAGTGTAATTTTTTTCGAGAAGAATGTTTTCAAGTTTTTGCATCGGAGACTTACCGACATTTTTTTCGGCGTTGATCTTCTGAACAGCGTTGTGTATATCTTTCGGAATAAGCTTTCTAGCCGGATTGTTTTTTGTCAGCGTTCGCCAGATACTTTGGTTGGGAATATCTTGCTCTGCCAGCTCCTTAACCAGTTTTTTATCCTCCGAAGAAAGCCTTCTCGCATACGCGTGACCCTCTAAGTTTTCAATAGGAGTGTGGTTATGCTTCGCCTTCGTCACCTCGATCCTCCAAACACTTCCGGATGATTCCGAAAACCCGATCATCTCGAACGGGCAGCCTATTTTCTTGCTACCCGTTTTCCTCTGTGTAGCTATACTCTTATGCTCCCCACCAAAAGTACATTGAAACCAAATCTTGTAATTCTCTCCTCTTTTATTCGACCTCTTAATCACAATGAGGTAACCATTGTCTTTTGCCGTGTCTTGTACCCAACGCACCAACTCTTTACGTGACGAAAAGGTCTGCGTTGTATCAAACGAAAATGTAACCGGGTAACAGCCTTCCTCGTCAACAGACACATCCTCCGGCTCACCATCGTCACCGAGGTTCGAATAGACTTGATGTTCAAAGCTCTGTTCACAACCGTAACTGTGGTTTGGATAACACTCCTGCTGTACAAAGCTTTGCTCGCCACCGTAACCGAAATTCGAATAACCTTGTAAGCTCTGTTGACAACCGTAAATGTCGTTTGGATAACACTCCTGCTGTACAAAGCTGTACTCGCCACCGTAACCGAAATTCGAATAACCTTGTTGTGCGTAAGGGTCCTCCACAGGGGTATTCAAATCCAGATTCACCGTGTTATCACGATAACGAATGCCAGATACAACCTCTGCCTCCCTCAAGTTGGACGAGACCGGTTTCTCATACGAGTCAGAAATAGCGGTCCCCTCGTAAGAATCAGGAACAACTGACTCGTTAGAATTTTGACCGAAAAGATAGTTGCTTAACCACGACATCGTTTTTTCAAGACACGTAACTAATACATCAAAGAAATCAACAAACAACAAAACACTCGAATACCCTCGAATGCTAAATGTTCTGTCTATGCAGGTTTAAATAATGAAAATTTGGGGTCGAAGCGCCGCGCTTTGGCCATAGCGCGGCGCTTAGGGTTCACGGGACACTGCAACCTCGTATCACCTTTATGTCTCTGCAACTTATGTCAGTCAAACCATCAACTCACCTTTTGTCGACCTAAGCGCCCCGCTATGGCCATAGCGCGGCGCTTCGGCGTGTGAAAATAATTTTCTGCGTGTGGGAATAGCATGACCCGGAAATAACTAGGATGGATATCGTTACCGTTACCGTCTATCTGCACCTAACTTCTAAACCGAATTTATTACTATTTACTATACAATTTCAAAAATATAATATACACTATGTTAAATTTGTTATAAACTTAAAATTATTATAATTATAGGAATGTTACTCAATAAAGAGTATAAACTTAAAATTATTATAACTATATGAACGTTACTCGGTAAAAAGTATAAAACACCCTAATATCTAAACATGTGACTTTTAATCATGTAATATTATTAACGAATATACATGATATTCGTAGCATATTCAAATCTTAACAGGTGACTTTTAACCATACAATATTATAAACGAATATATATGATACTCGTAGCATATCCAACGACCAATACAAGACCCGGTAGGAGCCATTGTGTGTACAAAATCATTGACCAAGACGTAATAGTGAGTGAGACGGTCATTGCTTCAAGGACGAAATAAATAGAGAAAAAGACAACTCCACAACTTGCATCATTTTTATAAACTTATAAAAGTCAGTCTTTTTATTTATTTTTTTCTTCACACTGATTATACTTCTCTCCACTATTGACTTGACTTCAATATTTTTCAATCACCCAATTCATACGCCACTCACATTTTCTATTTCTACCTTCAAACCCACTTCATATACTCTAAAAACAAATGTTTTTGTTGAAAAGTTTCAATTTTTATTCATTTTATATTCATAAGACTTCATCTTTAACTCTCTATCTCATGATTATGTGCATCTTTTTCTTTCATTTGAGGGAAATTAGGGGCTGTTGATCTTTTGATCTTCTGCAGACAGATTGATCTTGAGGTGGATAAAGGTGACTACTTTTTCATCAAGATTTAGTTTTTACAGTTGGGTTTGATAGATTTGTGGTTAATTTGATCTGGGTTGTTTATCTTTATTGGAAATTTTGAGTTTTTGTTATGGAAAATTGTTGTTTGGTTGTTGGTGTTATGTGTTGTTGTGCATAATTTAGGGTTAAGAATGTGTATGTTGGTTTCAAGATTCTTGCTTTTCAAGTCTTGAATCTTGATTACAATTAATCCCTTTTGTACAAGATATATTGTTAGTAATTTGCCATGTTTGGTTGCCTGTTCATTTGAAGAAATAAGTCTATTTTTTATGAATTTTGTTAGGAAATTTCTAATTTAATTAATTGAAGTGAATTGGAATTTGTTATTGTGAAAATGGTTTTAGGGTTTCTTGACTTTTACTGTTAATTAGTACTTCAAATGTGTGGATAATTAATTGAATATGATCTCAACCTTAATTCATGAAAAGTAACAAAAATAAACCTTTATGTTGTATGATCAAACCGGACCATAACCGAAAAAAATGATTTAACCAATGTTTCGGTTTTAGATTATTTGTTTAGTTTGATTTTACTGCTAATTAGTACTTCATATGTGTTATAATTAATAGGATATGATCTGAAAAGGAACAAAATAAACCTTCATGTTGTATGATCAAACCGGAAAAACTGACTTAATCAATGCTTCGGTCTTTTTCGGGTTCGGTTTCTGTGATGAGTGTTTCTTGTTTTATGATTTATTAATTTTGTACAAATATTACTTGTAATATATGTTGATTTCAGTTAAATTTCCAGTTTTGACTGTTTAGAAAATCAAATTAAGAAGCTATGAGGTGTTTCGGGTGCTCTTACAACGAACCAAAGGGAGAATCCTCAAAAACCTCAACAAAATCAGTTTCTAATTCCATCCAATCATCCAGTTCTACGTTCACAACAGATCGCGATATCGGACGGTCTGGATCAGAATTTAATTCTCAGAATGTTTCCGATCGTAGCATAGAGTCGGTTGGTAGCATGAACTTTCCTAGCTTTTCACAAAAATCGAGTAATCTTACGGTGTTCACATTTGCCGAACTCAAGACGGCTACCAAGAACTTTAGCCGGGCTGCAAAGATTGGCGAGGGTGGGTTCGGGTGTGTCTATATAGGTATCGTTAAGAACCCTCAAGATCCTACTAAAGGGTTAGAAGTGGCGGTTAAACAGTTGAGCAGAACAGGTTTACAGGTTAGCTTTGTTTCTCTATGTTTAGGGTTGAACAATTTACGGTTCGTAAATGCTAGAACCGGGGAACCGAACCGGAACCGCCACTAGAACCAGTTTGGGTTTAAACTTTATATATTATGTTCAAAAACCCTATTAATTTATTTAATCTTTAAATATTATATTTATAAAATATGTTTTTAGTATTAAAGAATATAGAAATAGTTTTTGCATAATGTTTGAATGAAGTTTTTGTGATGTTTGACTCTTGGATTTTGATGATTTGACTTTTTGATCTTCTACTTTATCTCGAAGATCAGTTTCGATTTTCTGATTGTTGGAAAAAGTTTATAGTAGTTACATTTAACTATAACGAAATGTTATAATCAACATGTTTTGGAGCTAAAAACAAATGATCCATGTATGTGAAATACCTAAAATGCCCTTTGTCTATGAATTCGTTATATTGAAACAGGGGCACAAAGAGTGGATAACCGAAGTGAACGTTCTCGGAGTGGTTGAGCATCCAAATCTTGTAAAACTAGTTGGTTATTGTGCGGAAGACGATGAAAGAGGAATACAACGGCTTCTGGTCTATGAATATATGCCTAACAGAAGTGTCGAGGACCATTTAAGTGCAAGATCCGGCACACCACTCTCATGGGCCATGAGACTCAAAGTGGCTCAAGATGCGGCTCGTGGGTTGACGTATCTACATGAAGAAATGAGTTTTCAGGTATTTTAAGTTTTAACGCCAATAAATGAAAGTTTACAAATGGGCATATTTTACGAGGCTAATAATAATTTTGATATTTTTGTAGATTATCTTTAGAGATTTTAAGTCTTCCAACATTCTGCTAGACGAGCAATGGAATGGGAAGCTTTCGGATTTTGGAATGGCTCGGTTGGGTCCTCAAGAAGGACTCACCCATGTCTCTACTGCGGTATGTGAATTTGATTTTAGTAGAAGTAGCAAAATGAGCGAGGCGGGTTGAGCCAACCCGTAGACAAATTTTTTTTCTAGTTTATTCATATATATAAGAGTAAAGTACACGGATGGTCCCTATGGTTTACCAAAATTTTGGATTTGGTCCCTAGCTATCCAAAAGTACACAGATGGTTTGTATGGTTTGCACTTTGTAACGCATTTAGTCCCCAACTTTTTCCAAAAGTACATGGATGGTCCTTGTGGTTTGCGCTTTGTAATGCATTTAGTCCCTAACTTGGACATGCTAAAACCTTCAGATAGATTTGTTGGCTGGGGACTAAATACGTTACAAAGTGCAAACCACAGGGACCATCGGTGTACTTTTTGAAAGCTAGGGACCATATCCAAAATTTTGATAAACCACAGGGACCATATCCGTTCACTTTACTCTATATTAAATGTGTTAAATATAACGAAACAACCGATATTACTACATTTAGAATCTGAAATTCGAAAGAAAATGATATAGGAGGTTTTATGCATTTTGATTACATGTCAAGTCACTTTTAACAAGCTTGACCTATTCAACCCGTTTCCATCTTAAGCATTTTTTAGAAGTTCACACTCATTTGACTCGTTGGACACAAATTATAACCCGAATCGAGATTTGTAAATTTTTGTGATATTATATTATCAGGTTGTAGGAACAATGGGATACGCGGCTCCAGAATACATCCAAACCGGTCATCTAACATCCAAGAGCGACGTATGGAGCTACGGGGTCTTTCTATACGAACTTATCACAGGTAGGAGCCCACTGGACAAAAACCGACCCAAAAACGAGCAGAAGCTTCTAGAATGGGTGAAACCGTACCTAGACTCCAAAAAGTTTCGGCTAATCGTTGACTCAAGACTCGAGGGTAAGTACTCGCTGAAATCAGCACAAAAGTTGTCGATAATAGCGAATAGGTGCTTGTCTAGAAACAGTAAGTCAAGGCCGAAGATGAGTGAGGTTCTGGAAATGGTTAACCAACTCATCGGGGGTAAGTCACAAGCGACCGGCCCTGCATCACTCAGGAGTCCGGCCCCGGTGGTTGCTATGGAGACGAAAACGGCTTTTGCGGGTCCCTCCCAGCGTCAAAAGACAGGCGCGGACACGAGATCTAAAGTTGAAAAAGGGTCTCATTTAGATGACCAGTCTGCTCGTTTTGCGCGTCCGAAGTTGGTGACAACTTGTTGATTCCTAGTATTTGGGAACGAGTTTTGCAGTGTATGTTGTTGCCCCTGTTGATTCTGAACTTTTGGGAATGACTTTTATGGAAGGTGTATTAATATGTTATATTTTGTTGTAATTGTAAATATATTACAAAATGATTTAATTTATATTAAATGGCATAATTAGGGAGTGATTAGCTATTAATGTGCTGATAAAAGTATATTCGTAGATAAAAGAATCGGTTTTTGATAAAACTTGTATCGAAACGTAGATAAAAATAATCAAACCAAGTTGCAAGGATGTATCCAGCTTTATGTATTTAGAATGTATCAAAAATTTTGGATAAATTGCCAAAATCGTCCCTGAGGTTGGGCATGTTTGTCATTTTCATCCAAAACTACTTTTTTGTACAATATAGTCCTTCACTTTTGGATTTTTTTTTTATTTTCATTCAAACGTCTTACTTTTTTGCCAAAATCGTCCCTGAGATTTGAGATTTTTTGTCATTTTTATCCAAATGTTTGATAGAAAAAAATAAAACAAATTAGATGTTTGGATGAAAATGACAAAATCCCAAAAGTGAAGGACTATATTGTACAAAAAATTGTTTTGGATGAAAATGACAAACATGTCCAAACCCCAGGGACGATTTTGGCAATTTACTCAAATTTTTATAATCGATGCTTTAAAAGAAAAAAGAGAATTCTATGTTAACTAAAAAATTGTTAGGATCAAATCCGAACAGTTTTTAACTTACAAAGCGTATAAATAACTAGAGTAATCATGTTTGAACTAGAGCAATTATTATTACGCTGCTTTACAACTGTAATATTGTAACTTATAATTACTATATTTATCTGTACGTTTCGCATGTTAACCCTTATATGTACCGGATCTCACCCCAACTAATTGCTAGCTCATTGAAAGATCGAGAATGTCATGGAGGTTGCGACAATCATATTTGCTAAAAAACCCTATCCAAAAACTCATTAGAACAATATACCTTAATTACAATGTGATGTATATGAAAGTCAAGGAATAAATATGTATTCAAGCATAATTACTCTAGGAGATCCATAGAAGAATAAAAGTCATGTCTTTTATTTATGGATAAAACATAGGGTGCACTAAAATGGTTAGACTAATCTCTACGGACTCAGGGCTGTAAACGAATCGAACGTTTAACAAACAGTTCGTGAACCGTTCTGTGAAAAGTTCGTTTATGTTCGTTCATTTAATAAATGAACGAACATGAACAAGAAATTTCGTTCAATTAGTTAAACGAACGAACATGGATAGAGGTCTCATTCGTTCAACTGTGTTCGTAAACGTTCGGTAACGTGTTCGTAAACATTGTTCTTTTGTTTATGTTGTTCATGAGTTTTATATACTTTTATTTATTTTATCTAAAATTTTTGTATTCTTTATCTTTTATTTATATTATTATCCTAAAAATTAAAGTACAAAACCATATTCCCACTATGCTTATGCACAGTTCCCCTTTCCTTCCTCAATATTCACATTGACGAACACTATCAACCTCCGTTCCACTATCATGGCTTCAAGTTCCAGCGTTGTTTCCTCCGCTATCCACCTCTAGACTATGTTGCTTTCGTCAATTTTATTTGCGTTCGTAACCGTTCGTGAACACGTTCATTTCCTTAATGAACGAACACGAACATAAAATCTCGTTCGGTAAGTGTTCATGATCGTTCATGAACACATTTATTTCCTTAACGATCAAACACGAAAAACATTATTCGTGTTCGTTCAATTCGTTTACAACTCTATCTATGGTGTATGTACTGGGTTAGCTCCTTGCTAGTCTTATTTGAGTATCGATATCGCATCCGCCGTAAAAAATATATATATATATATATAATTAAAAAGCATAAAAAAAGAAATTTAAAAATAATGTCACATCAAACCCATTACTAAAAATAAGAAAACACCAAAATAGACGCCGTCATCTAGTGCCGTTTTTGTAAGGTTTAAACTTTAAACAAACGCGTTCTAACATTTAACGCCGTCTAACTGTACGTATATATAAGAAAATACCACCCACCATTTTTCCCCCAAAAACGTTTCCTCTTCATCTTCTTTCCTTCATCGTTATCTCCTCCCCGCGTCCATTCCCCTTTCTCTCTCTACTTTCTCTCTCTATACATATATACATACATACCCACATACTTGTTCTATATTTTTTGTTGCTGAATTGCATTTAAATTGAAGCTCAATCAGAAACAAAAAAAAAAAGGTGAGTGATTGTCTCAAGATTATGTTAATTAAAGCTCTACTTTTTTTTTTTGATTCTATATTTATTTAAATAATTGTACTGTGAATGAATTATTTCAGATCATGTTTATTTTAGGTACCCATTGAAGTTGAATTAATATTAACCAAGAAAAAGTTTTTTTTTTGAACTGGGATTTTATGTTTATAGATTACTTAATGTTTAAGTTTTGAATAAATTTTAGTTTTTTTTTTCTATTGATTGATGTGTGTTTTGCTTTTATTGAAGATGTCATGTGATATGATCAACTATTTGTGGCATTATTTGAAAGGGGCTAAAAGATTTATTTTTAAAGATTTTAAAAGTTGCAAAATTTATTCAAGAAGTTGGTTTGGGGTAAATTGTCTTTTGAATGTATTGAAATGAATTAGGTACTAATTGGGGCTTGATTAAAAGATTGATGATTGGTTCAATAGTTGTTGGGAGGATTTAGTTATGCAAGTATGCAACCTTTAACAATATTTTAGGGTTCTTGAGTAATGCATGAGTATAGAATGACATAGATAGGTGATAGTTAGATATAAATGGTTATCATTATAAGGCGTATTTCGTTTTCGATTGATGCGGTTATTAATGAGAGTTTCTAAGGGACATCCAGGTGGTTAAGTGGCGCGCTTTACAACCAAAAGGTTGAGAGTTCAAATCCTGCAGGATGCAGGTATTGGTGTATTTATTCTAGAAAATCTAGGAAATGATGTTAAAAAATATAACCAATAGATACGCGTTCATATGTTATTTTATAACTTAACTGTTAGACATTAAAATAACTTATAACTTGCTATAAATTTATCCTTATTTTTACCATTGAATTAGGAATGTATATGATTATGCCGACCGTTCTTCAAGTCCACAAATTCTACGAACATGATGTTTTAATGTCCGTCAAAGATTATTTTCTGCTTATCGTTATAATTTTTTTTATAGCTGTCAAAACTTTTACTTATTTTCTTGAATTTCAGGGAGATAACTTTATTGGTGGTTGAAATTCTGATCATATTTCATTATAGTGTTGAAATATGTGTGAATCGAATTCGGATGTTGTTAGATGGGGTCTTCATTACCTTGACGTGGACCATATTTTTAGTTCTACGTATTATGGTGATAGCAATCAACATGACGTAAACATATGTCATGAACAATACAATGGAGGTAGTTATCAAGAAAATGAACTCAACAATGTAAGAAACGATGAAATGCTTGCTCACTCTCTTCAACAAGAACTATTGGATCTCTCGATTTCCGATGAAGATGAGTTATCCAATGTATCTAGTTCAGTGGATCATTTACAAACATCCACCGATACTCAAGATTGGTATGGCCGTCCCTCATCGGATAATTATTTTTATGGTAAGCTTAAATTATAAACTTTAGAGTAAAGTATACGGATGGTCCCTGTGGTTAACCAAAATTTTGGATTTAGTCCCTAGTTTTTTAAAAGTACACAGATGGTCCCTGTGGTTTGCACTTTGTAACGCATTTAGTCCCCAACGTTTAGCGACTAAATGTCTTACAAAGTGCATACCATAGGGACCATCCGTGTACTTTAAAAAAGTTGGGGACTAAATCCAAAATTTGTGTTAACCACAGGGACCATCCTTGTACTTTGCTCTAATCTTTGATAAGCAAAATACATGTCTTTTACAGTTTACTTATAATTTTAGTTGGTAAAAGCGAACTCTTGTGATTAACAGGTGATGAATCCAGATTACATGAAACAGATGAAATGGGCCCATCGAGTTCATGCTCGAGCCCTGAAAATGTATCTTATGATGGGGATGAATATTCATATAGTCTTGAAATAACAGACGAATCCGATCTTGATGGGGAAGTATGCAAAAGATTAAATGAAATCATTCTTATTCCTGTAAGTGCAAAAAGTATTTATTTTTTATTTTTTATGTATCCCTCTTTTCTATAGCATTCAACGTTTTTTTACCATACAGAAGTACCGCAATTGTTGTCTTGCAAGCACACACATATACATCTATTGGATAAAGTAGAAAAAATAAATTATTTAAATAGATTAACATCACCAAAAGCAATAATGCAAGTACCACCCTAATTATCTAAGTATCGACTGATTGAACTCTATTGGATTACATATTCTATACGAACATAAATAAGTCAAAATATTTCAAGAAAACTGAACGAAAAACAATCCAATTTTGGATTCTTGGTTCTAAAAGGTAACAATGGAGAACGAGTTATATAACGCTTAAAGAATCGTTTGTTTTACTATTTCTATCTTCTTTAATTGTATATCTTGAGAATGTTTGCTTGTTATTCATATAAGCAATCTTGTCACTTGTTTACTTGTGGAATATGATCTAGTTCTTGCTTTTCTTGGTATACATCCGCATTAAAAAATAATGATAATAATAATAATTATAATATTTACAAACTAATATAAAATGGCTTCTGTTATATTTGGCAGCATATCCCCAAAATTAATGGAGACATACCTTCGGTTGATGAAGCTACTTCTGATCATGAAAGACTATTGGAGAGGTTTCACATATTTTTTGCACGAGTTAAATGCCATTTTAGTCCCTATGGTTTGGGCCATTTTGCCAGTTTAGTCCAAAGGTTTTATTTTTCTCCTGTGGGTCCAAAAAGGTTTCACCGTTGCCATTTTAGTCCACTGGGTTAACTTCATCCATTTTTTATGTTAACGTGAAGAGCAATTCGGTCATTTTATATGTAATTCTGTTAACTAGAAGGGCAATTCGGCCATATAAAATGACCGAATTGCCCTTCTCGTTAACAGAAAAAAAGGATGAAGTTAACTCAGTGGACTAAAATGGCAACGGTGAAACCTTTTTGGACCCACAGGCGAAATATGAAACCTTTGGACTAAACTGGCAAAAATGACCCAAACCATAGGGACTAAAATGGGATTTAACTCTTTTTTGCACATACTGTTGGTTAAAGTTATTAATATGATATCTTATATCAATATTAGTATATACACATTTGTATATTTGAAGCTAGACTTGTTTGCTTTCAGGTTGCAAGTGTATAACTTGATTGAATCCAAAGTTCAAGGCGACGGTAACTGTCAGGTCAGTTATAAAAACATAAAAAAAAATTGCAACTTTTTTAATATATTTTAGTCGGTGTAGGATTTATGAATCATTATTTTTTTCCCTCCAGTTTCGAGCTTTATCTGACCAATTTTACCGTTCACCAGAGCATCATAAATTTGTGAGACGACAGGTGGTTAATCAGGTAAAATCTTTACTTTGTGTTTAATCTTTTGTATATTTACGGTTTCTGATCCGTAATCATATCAGCTGAAATCACATCCAGAAATATACGAAGGATACGTCACCATGGCATACAATGACTACTTAAAAGGGATTTCCAAGTATGACATTAAACTTTTCTTCTAAATTTATTATTTTATATTTTTTTCATGAGATATATATTTGATTATAGGAGTGGAGAGTGGGGAGATCATGTCACCTTGCAGGCAGCTGCAGATTCCGTATGTTGACCATCTCTTTGACTTTAGTGTATATTAAAATTTGAGTTAATTGCCATTTTCGTCAATGTGGTTTGTCCAATTATGCCAGTCCAGGCCGTATTTCAAATTTGTACCATTTCCGTCCCTAACATTCTTGAAACATGCCAGTTCCGTCCAAAAAACTAACGTCTATTAAAACCTGTTGTTTAATGAAGGGTAAAAACGTCATTTTCCTCTTTTATTTTCTTTTTTAAAGAGGTGGGATTTTAATAGGGTTTAAAAGGGAAAATCAAAGAAAAAGGGAAAATGACGTTTTAACCCTTTATTAAACAACAGGTTTTAGCAGACGTTAGTTTTTTAGACGGAACTGACATGTTTTAAGAATGTCAGGGACGGAAATGGTACAAATTTAAAATTTGGCCTGGACTGGCATAATTGGACAAACCACAAGGACGGAAAAAGACAGTTAACTCTTAAAATTTGGATTCCAAACTCTTTCTTAGATTTTTCATATGTTTCACATGCAGTATGGTGTCAAAATTTTTGTTCTAACCTCATTTAAAGATACTTGTTCAATTGAGATTCTTCCAAAAGTGCAGAAGTCAAAACGCGGTAATTTTTGTTATTTGTATATAATGATATGTTTATTTAGTTACTGTTATAACATGCAAATTGTTTATATCTGCTAATATATATTCATTTTTACAGTTGTTTTCTTGAGCTTTTGGGCTGAGGTGCACTACAACTCTATTTATCCTGAAGGAGGTATGTTTTATGATCTTAAATGGTAGAAATAACAGTAGTTTGATTATTCATCAACTGATACATTCCCGTTCGTATTATGTTTTAACAGAATTACCGCCGCCTGAATACAGGAAAAAGAAACGATGGTGGAATTTTAAAAACCGGCATCAAGCATATCTTGATTGAAAAAAAAAATGTTGTTCTGTCTATTGAGTTAATGTTTACTTTTTATTCTTAAAATCTATAGCAAATAAATTATAAGTTATACATCATGTACAAACATGTTTAATTTTAATTAAGCCATGGTTATGGTATTATCATACTTCAGTTGACATTGTTTTCAGCTATATCATTAGTTCCAGTTTAAATATGATGGTTCATATATGGCCAATTAGCACTCCAATACTTGTTATCATGGTGTCCGCGGTCCGGTTGTGGCGGTTTTTAAGTAAAATTTCGATAACTGTTAGCATCCTTAAACCAAAATCAAATCGTTAAAAATGCAAGGGTTATTGGATTTTATCACCCCCCAACTATTGGCTATAGGCCGTTGCCACCCTCAACTATCACTTTGACGCCCGTTACCCCCAACTTAACACTTAGTGTGTTGTGTCACCACGTCGTTACCTAATTACTAACTTTTGATCATGTTACTATACTTTTGGGGTGTCCTAAGATCCCTAAAACCTTCGTAAGATCCCTATGACACCTCCAAAAGTATAGCACCAAGATCAAAAGCTAGTGATCAGTTAATGACGTGGTGACAGAACACACTAAGTGTTAAGTTGGGGGTGACGAGCGTCAAAGTGATAGGTGGAGGTGGCAACGGCAAATAGCCAATAGTCAGGGGTGATAAAATCCAATAACCCAAAATGTAAATGTTTTCAAACAAAACTAAGAGTATTTAATTGACATGTATTGATTATTTAATTATAGAGACAAAGTATTTTAAAACTATGTAACATTAACTTCATATGGTTTTGATCAATCTACAACTAGAGGTGTCAATTGCTAACACGACATGAAAGTATCCACATTTGGGTCCTAACCCGCCTCGCCACTTGGCCCGAAAACTTCTAATATTAGGTAAATATATTAATTGATATGTATTGATTATTTAATTTTAGATAACAAGAAACTTAGGAGACTATTTTAAAAACTATGTAACATCAACTCCATATGGTTTTGATCAATCTGCAACTAGAGGTGTCAATTGCTAACGCGACATGAAAGTATTCACGTTTGGGTCCTAACCCGCCTAAAACTATACTAAAAAATATTTCTATAAGGTCAACCTGCCACCACGCCATCATGTTTAGACATTGGTTGGGGATAATCAGAAGTGACATATATAGATTCGGCATCAACCCAACAAGATTTTCATCTCTACGACAACGAAACCATTCAAACTGTCAATAGGAGAAGGTAAAAGCAAAAACCGAAAAGACCAAAAAGATTCAAAAGAACCACAAAACCAAACCAATGATCGATCCGGCTGACAGGTTCACCTGTTCAAACCCACCACACTATACGACGGTAGGGTTCAAGCTTGTTTCCAATAAATGACTCACTTGGATCAAAATATAAACATTAGTTCTTGAATACCAAAGGTTTTATAACATTATAAAGATTGTCCAGTGGAAAAAAATATATATAAACTAGAGAAGTTAAATAAGCGTGTGCTAGTTTCAAGTTAGTTATATAGGTCATCCTCATCAGCTGCCCCTGCAGAAGCAGCAAATGGGTCCGAGCCACCCGCACCAGCGGCTGCACCACTTGTCTCAGCAAACTTGAACTCGGACCCAAACCCTCTCGACTGCTGAAGTGTCTGAGCAAACGCCTGGTATTTACGTATGTCAGCGTCACTAACACTTCTACGCGCAAATTTCATCGATTCTTCAAAATGTGTTGCCTTGATCTCCGCCACCTCATCGTCCACGTCCTCGTCCATTGCCTCCGGGTTCTCGTTTCTTCTCTTCTCCCTCTCAATATCCTGAAAAACATATAAATTACAAATCTATCCCTTCAAATTATAAATCCTTCAAAACATGAACATTAAGGATACTTACTTTTTCAATGTTTTCACGAATGGCGTACTTGCACGCGCGCTGGCAGATTTCAGTAATGTCAGCACCACTAAATCCCTGAGTGTATTTAGCAAGTGCGTGAAGATCAACATCTTTTGCAACAGGCGATTTTCTTAACGCTGATTTGAAAATTGAGTAACGGGATTCCTCATCAGGGAGAGGAATGTAAATTAACTGGTCAAGACGACCGGGCCTCAAAAGGGCTGGATCAATAATATCGGGCCTGTTAGTTGCACCGATAATAAAAACTGTTTTCTTAGCAGACATCCCGTCCATTTCGGTCAAAAGTTGGTTCAAAACCCTGTCGGCTGCACCGCCTGCATCTCCTTGACTACTCCCTCTCTGTAGAAAAAACAAACAAAAGTTGATACAAACAGACATGTCCCCCATTGTTTTCTTTTATTATATCGTATAGATACAGATATAGATATAAATTTATGAAAGATTTTATTGTTAACAGAGAAAATAAAAAACAAACCTGGGTAGCAATGGAGTCCAGCTCATCGAAAAACAGGACACAGGGAGCGGACTGACGGGCCTTATCGAAGATCTCACGAACGTTAGCTTCACTTTCACCGAACCACATGGTTAGCAGTTCCGGACCCTTGATGCTGATGAAGTTAGCTTGACATTCATTGGCAATAGCCTTGGCTAGAAGTGTTTTTCCACACCCGGGTGGACCGTAAAATAGGACTCCTTTAGATGGTGACATGCCGAATTTCTCAAACTTTTCAGGGTGTTCGACTGGATATTGTACAGTCTGTGTGACACAGATCAATAGATGTTAGCAAACAAAAACATATCAATATATAATATGATAAAGAACATATTAGAGTCAGAATGTGAGAATATACCTCTTGGAGCTCTCGTTTAACATTTTCGAGGCCACCGATATCTTCCCAACTAACGTTCGGCACTTCAACAACCGTCTCACGAAGCGCAGATGGGTTACTTGAACCAAGTGCGGTTTTAAAATGCTCGTTCGTAACCGCCATAGAATTAAGAATCTCCGCATCGATCGACTCTTCTTCCCAATCAATCACATCCATCTTCTCTCGAATACACTGGAGTGCCGACTCGGTACACAAAGCCGCCAGGTCAGCACCTACATACCCGTGTGTCTCTTTCGAAATCTTTTCCAAGTCCACATCATCAGCCAGCTTCATGTTCTTGGTATGAATACGAAGAACCTCGAGCCGACCCACTTCGTCAGGAACACCGATATCGATTTCGCGGTCAAACCTACCAAAGCGCCTCAAAGCCGGGTCAATGCTGTTGGGACGGTTAGTCGCACCCATGACGATAACGTGGGCCCGTGATTTCAGCCCGTCCATTAGCGTCAAAAGCTGTGAAACAATCCTTCTTTCAACTTCTCCGTTTGTTTTTTCCCGTTTCGGAGCGATCGAATCGATTTCGTCGATAAAGATAATCGACGGCGCGTTCTTCTCCGCTTCCTCAAACGCCTTTCGTAAATTACTCTCGCTTTCTCCGGCCAACTTCGACATGATTTCCGGCCCGTTTATACAGAAAAAGAAAGCCCCGGTCTCGTTAGCAACAGCGCGAGCGATTAACGTCTTACCGGACCCGGGAGGCCCGTAAAGAAGAATTCCCTTCGGTGGTTTGACCCCGATTGACTTGAAAAGCTGCGGATGTCTTAACGGAAGCTCGACAAGCTCACGGATTTGGGCCATTTGTTTGCGGACACCACCAACGTCATCGTAACCGATTTCGTCTAATCGATCTTCATCCTCCCGTTTAATGGGCTCGCCTTCACTGAAAATCTCGGTATCTGGTGCCACTACACAGTATTCTGCAGGATCGGTTTCCACAACTTTGAACTCTACGGATCGCATGCCTCCCCTCACGAGGAAAAAGTCGCCTTTTCTAACGGGTCGGTATGCTTCCAAAAAGTATGCTGCAAAAAGACAATATTAGCACATAAACATGATAACTTGATCCACAAAAATAAATGAAAGCTTTTGAAAAATTCTGGCTTACGTTTTAAGTAGGCGTCAAAGATATTGCCGGTGACGCCTTCGATGGTATCATCAACTGGAAGGATGTGAACCCGTTTGCCGTATTTCACATCAGCACATTGGTGAACTGATACTACATCACCGAGCCTGACCCGTAGGTTAGCCCTGACAACCTTGTTCATTCTAATTTTGGGCTCATCACATGTGTCATCAGCAAGAGCTATACATACAGTATCTTTTCTTTTCTTTCCCTGCAGATAGAATAGAAAACATTTATTGATTGTTCAAAAAGACTATAAATTTATCTCATCCATGAATTACTATTGATAAATCTGTCCATGACAAACCCTAGTTTACCACATTCAGAAAATCTAGTTTTCAGAAAGAGAGAATAACTAGTCATGATTAATAATAATTTCAGACTTATACAACAGTACAACACACAAAACTACAACTTGACTCATGGTTACAGGTATAGTTGATGTTTTCTGAACAGATAAGAGGTTTATAGAAGAATCATTAAATTAAAAAAACAATCAAGCAGAGACAAAAAGTGATGTTTTAAATCATAATAACAATGGATTCTTACACAATAAAACACATGATTAGATCATGATATTCCCTACAAATTCAACCTAAAACAAGCCTGGAATCAACCTAAATTAGCCCTAAAGAAGCCTAAGGCTATATGTTGTAGTTTAACTAAAAAGTGTATTACGCTTTTAACCAGTGCCGGCCCAAAGGGCTTCAGACCCTAGGCCCAGGCCTAGGGCTATCCAAATTAAAAGGCCTCCAAAATTTGGTGTGCTTTCTTTATACTAGGCTCAGTTATTACAAGATAATACAATGAACAACCCACTAAAAAGGATTCCAATTGAAACAACCCATTAGACCACTACCTAAATTGAAAGGCCTACAATCATTAGCTATTATATCAATCGAAAAAACTTTTTAGAATAACTTGATTACGATAATTTCATCAAACAATTTGCCTCAATTAAAGCTAGAAAAATAATTTTTATTTGAAGAGATGCTATATCTATAAAAACATGTAACTTTAGTTTTTTTTTAACTACGCCAATTATAATTTTTTTTTTGTTTTTAATTGACTATATTCTCAAGCCCGGGTAAAGAAGGTGAGTTTTGTTACTAAATATGTTGAAAAGGATAATTTTGCAAAAGGGCCCCCACTTTGTAGTTCGCTTAGGACATCCGAAAACGTAGGAACGGCCCTGCTTTTAAGTAACCCACCTTTTAACTATCACGTTATGGTTTAACATTAAAACAAAACAAAACAAAACAAAACCAAAACCCAAATCGTGATCGGTTGATGCACATGTGGACAACCCCCCCCCCCCCCCCCCCCCCCTTCCCCCTCTTAACTATCACATCACGGTGTTTGGTAGTTTAACAAGGTGAGGTGGCATATGCTTAACGCCCACAACGGATAGTCTAAAACATGTCTAAAGACCTCAAAAAGTTGTCCTTTTATACTACACGCCTAAAAAAGCCCTCACTTTTTAAACGCCTTGCACCGATCAATCTAACAACTAAGCATCAATACAACAAAAACCTAAACCTAAACCACTGAAACCAAACCAATACATCAAAACACCAAAACCTATGCAGTTGACCGATATTTGAGATATAGGTTATCTCGGTGGATATAAGTGGGATATTGGTAATTTTAATATCATGCAGATTTTATATATATAGCAATTTACAACTAACAATTAACTAATTCAGTGATACATCGGTTATATCGGTGATATATCAGTTCTATCAGTCAAATATCAGTGAGATATTGATATTGGTTATATCGGTCAATACTGCCGATAAATATTTTATACGGGGACCGATAACCGCATAGACCAGAAGTCACATCAATCAATCAATCAACCAACCAACAATGACACAAAGAAACAAACAAAGTACCTTAATCAAGATGGTATCGCCTCTAAAAAGGTGAAGCTTCTCCATGGTGTCCGGATGCATGGCAACAACAGAGTTATCATCATTAACAGCTTCATCAACAACCAATCTGTTGGCAGCCTTCTTCCGTTCCAGAATCGCCGTACTGTAATCACGCTTCGTGCCCTTACTGCACACAATAAATAAAGTTATTGAAATTCGTGATCAGAATCAATCAACGTAAGAAAAAATAAAGGCAACAATTGTGGCTTACGAGTCGGATGATTCAGGTTGAGTGCTCATAATGTTGTTGTTTGTTGAAGAAGATTGATTGATTTTGAAATTGAGAGTACGGAGAATGGGGATTTGTGAGGGTATGTATGTATATATAGTGAAAGGTTGAGAACAGGAATCCGTTTCTTGCTACGAAAGATATTGTTTTTGAATTCGTTTTTGTTTTTGTTTTGAGATTTATTGATATCACGTTTAGAGAAAACGTTTTTAATTGAAACTAGTTTTTTTACCCGCCCCGCGTTGCGGCGACACTGTACGCGACATGATAAGTTATAGACGGCAATCAACCCAACTTATTTCCGAACTAAATTTATGTTGAAACTTAGAGTAATCCAAATTCAGAACGTTTTAATGAAAATGTATTATATTTAACCCTACTTGTTTCCAAACAAAAATTACATCTAAACGAAGATCAACTCAAACCGTACATAAAAAAAACGTACGTACGGGTCACATGCGGTGTGACAAGGTATAGACTACAATCGACCCGACCCGACTCGTTTCCGAACCAAATTTACGTCAAAACGTATAATAACTCAAATTTATATCGTCGAATGAAAACATATTATATTTGGTCTGATTTTTTTCCAAACAAAATTTACGTCAAAACGTACATAAAAACAATACATGATATAATTGACTAGGCTCGTTTCCAAACCAAAATTACGTTAAAGCGTAGACGAGCTCGAATTTATACCGAAACCTACATAAATATAAAAATGTAAAAAAAAATGAATTTGTGGGTAGAATGGGAATTATAAATTAAACAAAACACTAAAAACGCTACATGAATTACCAAAATGCCACAAATCACTATTCATTTACTTATCCTATTAATATTAATAGTATATATATATACAAACAAATCACTATTCATTTACTTCTCTTATCAATAGTATACAATTCTCTTATCAATAGTATACAATGTTTTTATTTATTTTGAATTAAATCGAGTTAATATTATAAAATAACAACATTTTTTACAGCTATCAGAAGCCAATGAAGTAGTGGTGAAGTAGATGGAAAAAGACTTGATATTTCTTGTGACCCAGGTTCAACTCTCACTCTCCTCGTTATTTTCTGCGGCATCCAGGTGAATGGCCAATACGGGTGACGCTGGTTCGTCTTGAATGGGAGACAAGATTTTACCGATTATTTCACTGTCGTGTCTTCGGGCGGGTGGAGGTCGGGTTTCCGCGCATCTGGGAGAGACAAAGGGCTGGCGGCGGTCGAGTAGTCGACCTTGGCCACAGCGCCCGATATCACGGTGGTTGGCATGTCGTTTATTGCCGTTCAAAAAAGATCAGCTAACAAATCCATCACTATTTCAGATTTATCTTTAATTTAAACTAGTTTTTTTATATCGCGCGTTGCAGCAAAACCGAGCAAATGATAATGTAAAACAAACGTGATTTGAAAATAAAGCATTTAGTTTAAGAAGTCAAACCATTAGAATGATTTATTTTATCATCGTACAATTTATGATACCAAATAAACACTTTATTTTGAGTATAACCTTGTTTTAACAAAACTTATAACGTACTTAAGGTTTTAGAAAAAAAAGTTATAAACGTAACTTCGTAAAAAAGTATCAAATTAATCGATAAATTAATATATGTTAAAAAAGAAAAAAAAAACAATTATTAAAGACAGGTAAAGGAAATAGATGTTTAAAAAAATATGTTATTAAAAGTAATTTATAAAAGACTAATGATACTTTTAAATTAAACCCGGCTAAAAACATATTTTTATGAAGTTTTTTTATATTAGATTTATACATTTATTTTTTTTAACGACAAACTTGGATCATTGGCGGACCACTAAAGTATCATCGTCCCACCAGCGGAATCACCCGATCATATCCATCTCCAGTAGGCTAGAATGTCTATACCACCAACTCAGAAGAAAACCAATAAATAAGAGAAAAACCAACCAAGTCTTATCACACCCGTAAGATGCTAGTAGTACACACTTAAATTTTTTTTTTGTATTAGTGTATTACAGTCCCCCATTAAGCAATTATCGTTATTTCTTATTTGAAACATATGACTATAACTTTGCAAAAAGCAATTACTTCATGTTTAAATAAATTTTTATTATCTAATATTATTACTATTATTATTATTATTATTATTATTAAAAGTTGTAAACGGAAAAAAAATCCAAGCAGGCAAATATTGTGAGTAATTCTGGAATGTTCCATGCTTTGACGGTGCCGATATGTAAATACAACTGTAAGTATTTCTAGACTTTTAGTTGATCTCGAATGTTCCTTATTTTGACTTCAATACTATTATAAAAATACCAATTTTAAGATTGTTACCTAAGGACAAAAAAAGTACTTCGTCTGATCTCCAATTTTAAGATTGTTACCAAAGGATTGCTCGAAATAACATGAGCACACTTTTGTCAAAGAATTAAAGATGTCATTGTCAAAATGATTATGCTCTCTATTTTCATCTCTGATCAGATGCCTATTTTCATACCAGTGGATGGTCACAGTGTTAGAGTATCCACAATAAGGGATTTTTTCTCATTTTTAGAAGTCATGTAGGAGAGAGAGTGGTGAGGTGGAGGAGAGAAGTTGTTGATTAGTTTGTGGTGAAATATGAGAAAAAATGAGTTTGTGAGAGGGAAAAAGAAGAGAGAGGTAAGAGAGGAAATGTGTTTTTATGGGTTGTGAGAGGGGCAAGAGAGAGAAACTTTGTTATTTGTTGGGCAATGCCAACATGGCAACCCAAAAACATCAAAAAATGGATGGTTATTGTAGTTGGTCTTATGTCTTGTAGGAATCTCGTCGGAGAAGAAAACAAGCTAAATTTAAACAAGTCAGAAGGTCGTAGATAGAAACGATCTGGAAACCAACCTAGTGGTGACTGGATTTCCCTCTTCATTTGGCGCCATCGGATACGAGCATACTAGAACCGCCTCTCCATCTTTTGACTAGAGCATGGAGCATGTTACTTCACCACAATCCTCACAAATACCACTTGTTACCATACCTGGCAACTATAAGCCAAGGTACACAATTAAATATCAGCCCTTAACCCATCAACACTTGTGTTCACCTCATCATTCTCGGTGGTGCAAACCCGGACCCTTCTTGAGAAGAAGAGTCCGATGAAGAACTGTAAATGGAACTACCACCATAGACCCGACATACACCTACATATGTTGTTTAACTGGAATTTCCGGGTGTAATGACATACATAGTTTCATGAACCAATGGTCAGAAATAAAACTGGTACCTGTAGCGTATTCATTTTTTATCGTTTTCTCGACGAGGCGGTATAAAATTCGTTGAATACAGACTTGCATGGCACTTGGGTCAATGTCCGTCCATCTTATTGATCTAATTCAAGATTTCCGTCCAAAATTTCGTGATTTTATATATTGGTTTAAGCAATCAGAAAGAGATCAATATCCAACACTATTTCAAAAGAATCTATTGAACTTGGTAAATTTTATATATATGGTGATGGTTGTGAACTCACTGGTCAGTACTTCCTCCACCTTTTCTGTTCGTGTGGATGGTGGAACGGGAACGCGCCGTTGCGGCGGGAACGCGCCGTTGCGGCGGCGGTGGAAATAGGATGGTGGAACGGGAACGCGCCGTTGCGGCGGCAGTGGGAAGCGGACAGAAGGTGTCTGTCGAGTTTTGGATTGAATCTGTGACTGAATTTGGTTTTCCAGCCAGAAAAGAGACCGATGCCGTTGCGGCGGTGATATGGACAATTGGTTTGGCCATTGGATGATGGAGGGTAATCGGCCACCGTTGCGGCGGCGGTGGTGCGGCTGATGCGCTGTTGGTCTCCGCCATGTGGGTTATGGTGGATCGATTGGCTCAGAGGAGCAGAGAAGCTCTGATACCATATTGAACTTGGTAAAGATGTAATTGTTATTTCTCAAGTTAAGTTTTCCATAATACTTGCAACTTAATATATAGAGATAAAAGGGAACTATGAAAGCAATTAATATGCAATGTGTTGATACTCAATGTGTGTGAAAGCAATTAATGCTCAATGTGTGTGTAAATGTAATGAATGCTCTTAATGTGTTGATAGAATCATCTATGTATTTAAGAGGATGAATAGAAGCAACAACTAGATCAATATACAATTTTCCTTCCTTTAAAAGAATCAAAAACATAGATGTGTAATTTACCATTTAAATCATAATTCATGATCTTTAAATGAACATCAAGCTACTTCTCTTTCATTTCTAGTAAAATCTTTTGCAACTCATGAGGTTCACAAGGGATGGCGATGGCACCATCATGTTTAAACCCGTATTCTTCACCCGCCTTCTTTAACAACGTCAAGAAACCAGGGTTAGTTAAGCATCTTAACTCAACCACAAACCTCTTTGGTTCCTCACACTTAACCGCAACAACTGCAAACTGTCCTTCCTTTACGTCTTTTGGTACCACTTTCTTCTCCCACATATGTTCAAACTCGAATTCAATGTATCGCAATCTATCTAACATGCAATGTTTCATTGTTTTCATAAGAATCTTGGTAACAAATGTATGCTTATATCCTCCTTTCCCACCATTCTTGCCCATGAATATCTTCATACCAAAAACTTATAACTTCCAAATCAAATTTAAAGAATGATGAGAAGCTATTAACTTTTTGAGGGATTATACAAATTTTAAGCCACAATGAAGATTGTATTTGTATATAAAGTGAATGTATTTTGGGTGGTGAAGGAAGTGAGAAATGAAAGGGAAGTATCTAAGATACAACCTAATCAAGTGTCACTAGTGGCACTAATGAATGAAATGAAGAAAATGGTGCCATATATGCATTAAAGAGGGGGTCAAGTCAAAAATGGTATTCGTGAACTATTCTGTAATTTTTTTTAGAACGGCATCAACTATTCTCTCTTTTTTTATAGGAATGTATCTACTTTTTAAAGATTTTGTGAAGTATTTTTTTGTAATTAACCTTTTTATATTAAGATCAGAAACGTACTTTATATGTAATTATGTTACTATTTAGGGTATGTTTGGCAAACTTAGCTGGTGGTGTCTGGTGGCTGGAAACTGGTAGCCGGTGACTATAGCTTTTTAGATATATTTAGGTGTTTGAAAGAGTAGCTGGAACTTTTAATAAAAATGTATAAAATGATCAGAATGGACATAACTAAAAAGTTTATTATCTTTAAAAACTTGTAACTCCTTCTAAATGCTCTTTTCTATGTTTTTACTAAAGTTAATTGGAAACATATCGAATAAAAAAAATATCTTGATTAGTGTCACTATGACTTAATGTAAAAAGACTAGTTATTTTTTTAGTTTATAATATTTTAATAATACGTTTTAGACTTGTATATATTTTGTAAATGAAACTGAATAAATAATTTAATGAAATTAAATAACGTCCCATTGTTAAGAAAAAAAGTTAAATGTCATTTTAGTCCTTATGGTTTGGGCAATTTTGTCAGTTTAGTCTAAAAGTTTGAAACGTTGTCATTTTAGTCCAAATAGTTTTAAACGTTGTCATTTTAGTCCACTGAGTTAACTTCATCCCTTTATTTTGTTAACTAAAAGGGCATTTCGGTCATTTCATATGTAATTCTGTTAACTAGAAGGGCAATTCGATCATATAAAATGATCGGATTACCCTTCTAGCTAACATAAAAAATAGACGGAGTTAACCCAAAAATGACAACGTTTGAAACTATTTGGACTAAAATGACAACGTTTCAAACCTTTGGACTAAATTAGCAAAATGGTCCAAACCACAAGGACTAATATGGCATTTAAATGAAGGGTAATATAATATTAAAACCTATATAAATTAGCAAACTTTTTGTGCATAAGGACTTGTAAGTTGTGCTTTGGGTGTTTTCCAAAAAAAAACTTGATTTTTTAGTTTTAACCCAAAGGTTTGTACATTTTCCAATTTTAACCCTCATAATTTGTTTTTTTAACTTTAACCCAAAACTTTTCATTATTTGCAATTTAACTTCACAACTTTTGTCACTTATACTTTTCATCTTTCGCAAATTTTCGTTTTACGTATAGTTCTAAAATTTTCGAGTTAATACGACGCAACGTGCATGTGTGGTTCAACGTTTTTACCTCTATTTTTCCATGTTTGACAGGTTCGTCGCAATACACATATTATAAGTCGAGTCAGTGTTGGTTGTCGATGACGGTTGTGTGACATTAATACTATTTGACACCGTTTTACGCTCCGCCGCAACGCGGGGTGTGCTTTGGGGATTTTTCAAAGAAAAAATTGTTATGCATATGGTTGTCGTAACGTTGCCTTTGGGGGTTTTCCAAAAAAAATTGATTTTTTTTTTTTTTACTTTTCACCCAAAAGTATTTCATAAATTACTTATAACCCAAAACTATTTATTTGTTACTTTTAACCCAAAACTTTTTATCTTTTACAATATATCCTCATAACTTTTTTTACTTTCAACTTTGTTCCTTTATAGTTTTCATTTTCCACAAATTTTGTGCTCTATGCTTGGTTCAAAATTTTGTGACTTAACACATCACAACGTGCATCTTTGACTTAACGTTTTTACGTTTCGTTCTAAATTTTGGGAGTTAACACGACGCAACGTGCGTGTGTGGGTGAACGTTTTTACATCGTCTATTTTTACCCCGTTTGACAGGTTTAACATAACGTGTGGGTCGTAGATCGACTTAGTTATAAATAAAGAATCCCCGCCGCATTGCGGCGGGTCGTAATCATAGTTACCATAAATAAGCAACAAAATTAGGCAATACAACTTGTACATTGTGCTTTGGGAATTTTTCAAAAAAAAACTTGATTTTTTACTCTTATTTTACTTTTAATCCAAAGGTTTTTACCTTTTACAATTTTAACCCTACATAATTTGTTTTTTTTTAACTTTAACCCAAAACTTTTCATTATTTGCAATTTAACTTCACCACTTTTGTAACTTATGCTTTTCATCTTTTGCAAATTTTCGTTTTACGTATAGTTCTAAATTTTTCGAGTTAATACGACGCAACGTACGACTGTTGTTCAACTTTTTTATGGTTTGTTTCAAATTTTGCAAGTTAACACGGCGCAAAGTGCATGTATGGTTCAACGTTTTTACCTCTATTTTTTTATGTTTGACAGGTTCGTCGCAAAACGCAGATCCTAGGTCGACTCGGTGTTGGTGGTCGATGAAGGTTGTGTGGCATTAGTACTATTTGACACCGTTTTACGTCCTGCCGCAACGCGGGGTGTACTTTAGGGGTTTTTCAAAGAAAAAATGGTTACGCATATGGTTGTAACCTTGGCTTTGAGGGTTTTCCAAAAAAATTTTGATTATTTTACATTTCACCCAAAAGTATTTTATAAATTACTTTTAACCCAAAACTATTTGTTTTTTTACTTTTACCCCAAAACTTTTTATCTTTTGCAATCTATCTTCACAACTTTTTTTACTTTCAACTTTGTTCATTTATAGTTTTCATTTTCCGCAAATTTTTCGCTTTATGCTTGATTCTAAATTATGTGACTTAACACATCGCAACGTGCGTCTTTGGTTTAACGTTTTTACGTTTCGTTCTAAATTTTGTGAGTTAACACAACGCAACGTGCATGTGTGGGTGAACGTTTTTACATCGTCTGTTTTTTCCCGTTTGACAGGTTTAACATAACGTACGGGTCGTAGATTGACTTAGTTATAACTAAAGATTCCCCGCCGCATTGCGGCGGGTCGCAATCCTAGTTATTCCATATATAAATTAGCAACTTTCTTGTGCATCATGACTTGTATATGATGCTTTGGAACTTTTTCAAACAAAAAAACTTCATTTTCCACTTTAAACCTTAAAGTTTTTTCT
This sequence comes from Helianthus tuberosus, assembly GCA_030545235.1. NCBI lineage: Eukaryota > Viridiplantae > Streptophyta > Magnoliopsida > Asterales > Asteraceae > Helianthus > Helianthus tuberosus. The sequence goes on from CM060412.1 coordinate 183,293,021, forward strand.
TTTACATTTTAACCCATTTCAAATTTTTACTTTTAACTCAAACTTTCATCTTTTGTAATTTACACAACAATTTATTATTTACAACTTTGGTCCCCCATACTTTTTGTCTTTCGCAAGTTTTTCGTTTTACGTTTCGTTCTAAATTTTGTGAGTTAACATGTCGTAGCGTGCATGTGAGGTTCAATGTTTTTTGCTCTATTTTTCCATATTTGACAAACCCGTTGCAACGCGTCCATTTTTTCTCTTTTGAAAAGTTCGTCGCAACGGGCGGGTCCTAGATCGACTAAGTTATTATTTTCTACGTTTTACGTTTCTGATTAATTTCTTCGCATTAACACACTGTAACGGGTGTGCGTGGTTCAACGATTTTAGTCTGCTTTTCGTTCAGTGTAATTTTTACCATTTTATCTATTTTATTTTTACGATGTTGAGAGTCGATGTCGTTGTGGCATTGGTGCTACTTGGCAGGGTTTTACGAACGTTTTTAACCTATTAATTTTTTTACTAATATTTTGTTTCGGTTTGCCCCTATACTTCCTTTACTTAAAAACTATTTTTTGCATGCATATTTTATGTACGGGTATGTATAAATATGATTTGTTCTACATTCCAACGTAAACTTTTTTTATAGACGAGTCAGGTCAAATATAATACGTTTTCGTTTAAAAAAACCATTTTTACGTGTATATTTTTATGTACGTTTTGGTATAAATTCAAGTTGATCTACGTTTCGATGTAAACTTTTTTGGGAAATGATTCAGGTCAAATATAATATGTTTTCGTGTTTGTTTTATGTATGTTTCGTAAAGTTTGTTTTGAACCGAGTGGAGTCAAATTATGGTTTCTTTTTCTCGCCTTTTTTCGAAAGCTCTAATTAATCCCTTTTGATTACATGCGCATATTTTCCTTCATACCCGTTACGTTTTCTATGTATGAGTTGGGTCATATATAATACGTTATGATTGTTCGATATGAATTTGATTTACTTTACGTTTGATCCAATCACAATGCTTATACAAGTTACATTAGGGGTGTTCAGGATTCGTTTCGAATTCGAAAAATTCGAAATTCGTTTAAATTCGATTCGATTATCAAGAATTCGTTTCGATTATAAGAATTCGAATTCGAATTCGATTCAATTCGAGTCAAGTAAATCGAATACGAATCGAATACGAATTTATAATTTCAAATTCGATTCGATTCGAATAAAAATTATACATTTTTATTTATTATTTTTATATATAATAAATATATAACTTTTATTAAGCTATACTATAAATTCTTTTCTAAATTTTTTCCAAGTATTAAAATTAAACATTACATGACCCATAAGTAAAACCTAATTAACAAATCTATCAATAGATTTCTAAACATAAAAATATTAACTTATAATGTGGAGCGATTATTCCCGGCTTCTCGTTTTGAATTTTAGACTTGTGGTACTTTATTTGAAACTTTTTAATGTGATATCGTGTTTTATGGCTGCTTTAAGATTTATGTTTCATTTTTATAGTTTTTTTACATGTTTTAATTAAATCGAATTTATTCGAATTCGATTCGAATTCGAAATTTTAATCGAATACGAATCGAATACGAATTGGGTTTTTTATTCGAATACGAATTCGATTCGAATTCGATAGGTTTTAATCGAATTCGAATCGAATACGAATTCAAGGAAAAATAAAAATTATTCGAACAATTCGATTCGAATAATTCGAAAATTCGATATTCGATTCGATGAACACCCCTAAGTTACATTGAGTTCAACTGTATACGTCGAAATGTGTGTTTTCATATGGTTAATGCATCATATAACGTTTAGACTAATCCATTCAATGTTTACGATGTAAACGCGCCGCAACCTGGCGGGTCTTAACCCTAGTTTATATAATATTTGGCCTAATTGTCAACTTGAATACTTGATTAAGCAATTGGTCAAATTAGGCTTTGTTGGCTTGTTTGTCGACGCATTTGTTTATTATTTTTACCTTACATGAAAATAATGATTGGACGGTTAAAAGTCTATAGCTAATGGGTAAATTCAAATAGTTACGATTAGCAAGTTAATTGGTTAACTAGTCACTTATACTTTTGGTGTGGTCATATTAGAGGTGTACAAAAAAAACCAGTTTGGTACCAACAAACCGGTTTATAACCCAACCCACTTCACAGGACAAAAAACGGTTTAGCCCAAACCGGTTTGGACCCAACCCAACCCAACCCGTCAATTCGTATACCAGTTCATAGTGTTGTTTCCGAAAACGGATTTTGACCCGACCAAATTTGAGAAATATGTCAAAAAACTGTTTTTTTTTGTTCCAAACCAGTTTAAACCCCATCCCAATTGATTTGATAGGTTCAAACATTTTCCTCCTAAACCGGTTTATAATCTAAGCCAGCTTTTTTACAAACCTTTTTTTTTATTTATTTTTGTTTATCAACCCAGTTCAGTTTATATTTTATAACCCTAATTCGTTAAGAAAAATACGGTTCCAAAAAAATGGTTAAGAAAAAATGAACTAAATTTTTTTCGTACTTGCGGCAGAATAAATTAAAGACTTAAATGAATGCAAATTCAATGGTAGAACCAAAACAATATATATAAATAAAATAAGCATTTTATTTTATACATATACATTTACAACCTTGGGGGAATAGTGCCAGGTAGCTGCCTGACACTCCCCCATTGGAACAAACAATTTTTAATTTAATTTTATTCCTAGCTTAAAATTACGTTTTCGTCCTTCGTTTAAAAATACGTTTTTGCTACCAGCTCAAAATAAAAGTATAATTTTGCCCCCAGCTCAAAATTACGCTTTTGCCCTCGATTCAAAAAATCATTTTTAATTTTGTTCCCAGTTTAAAATTACGGTTTCGCCCTCGGTTTAAAATTACGTTTTTGCCCCCAGTTCAAAATAAAATGTTGTTTTTCCCTCTAGCTCAAAATTACGTTTTTGACTCCAGTTCAAAATAAAATTATGTTTTCCCCTAACTCAAAATTATTAGCTGCCTGTCACTTCCCTATTGTACAAACTCATTTTTTATTTAATTTTATTCCCAGTTTAAAATTACGTTTTCGTCCTTCGTTTAAAATTACGTTTTTGCCCCCAGCTCAAAATAAAATTATACTTTTGCCCTAGCTGAAAATACGCTTTTGCCCTCGGTTCAAAAACTCTTTTTTAATTTTGTTCCCAGTTTAAAATAACGGTTTCGGTCTCCGTTTAAAATTACGTTTTTGCCCCCAATTAAAAATAAAATGTTGTTTTTCACTCTAGCTCAAAATTACGATTCTGCCCTCAGCTCAAAAATACGTTTTTGCCCACAGCTCAAAATAAAATTATGTTTCCCCCCTAGCTCAAAATTATGATTTTGTTCTCAGTTTAAAATCATGATTTCTCCTCCTGTTCAAAATATAATTCCGATTTTGCCCTCTGTACAGACATACATGTTACGAGAGAGAAATATTCGGCTTATTGCCCCGCAACGCGGGCGGGGCAAAAACTAGTTGTCCTATATATTAAAAAAAGAACTGAATGAATAGTAAACCAAATTTAATTAATAGTAATCAAAATTGAATTTAATGAATACTAACATCACGGTTTACCAAACCGGGTGTATTTTCGGTACCGGTTCGACACCGGCATTCATCGGTTTTTATAGTACCAGTACCGGCACCGAGTCATACCGTACCAGGTATATTCGGTACCGGTACCCACTTTTGGGGATTTCGGTAACGGTATTTTCCGTACCGGTTGGTACCGAGCTCATCAAATCCTGTAGCGTAGCAATGCAAGTAATTGCACCGTTTATATAACTTTTCATCCACACAGTAAGTAAACTGCATTTCGTTTGAATGAGGTTTTATATTCACAACTTATTTTGCTTTATTTTTTGTCTTTTTCTGTAATGAATGAATTGTAGCATGTAAAATTAACATGGATATTTAGATTATTGATGAGCAAATCGTATCAAATCCTGTAATCAAACAGGTATCGTATCGGTACCAAATTTACTATACCAAATCATTTTCGGTACCAATTTGGTACCCACCTTTTGGCGTTTTCAGAATCGTTACTTTCGGTTCGACACCGGTCCAGCACCATACCTGTACTTATTGATTTTTACCTTCAAATACCATACCGAATTGTACCGAGCATTTTTGGTGCCGGTACCTAATTTCGATGATTTTCCGGATCGGTACTTTCAGTACAGTTACCAGTACCAAGCTCATCTATATTTTAACGTGTTAGCACCATAATAACTTAACTGAAAACAACCGAATTTCCAACGCGTAAGACATGTGGGTCGTATTATTATATATTAGGTTATCTAAAATCGCTTCTTTTAGGACGGAGTGACTATCCTTTTCACGACATTTTTATTTATGTTTTGATATTCGGTATCTGCTTACCGTCACTGACACGCGTTTTGCAGTCATTGGGTCCCCGCCGCAACACGCGGGCGAAAAATCAACTAGTCTTGTTAAAAATATATGCAATGTTATATGAATATGACATACAAAGCTACTGGGTTTATTATATTTGGACTGTTAAAAATATATGCAATGTTAGATGAATATTTCATACAAAGCTACTGGGTGTATTATATTTGGACACTTTATTTGTTAGATGAATATTTCATACAAAGCTACTGGGTGTATTATATTTGGACACTTTATTTTATATACGCACATTTCATTTGAATAATGAAAATTTTTATATAGAGAAAGTACACACTTGTGTATTAATCAAATATATTTTAGAATAACTATAAAAATACATAACTTCTATGTGAAATTTTTTATTCATCTAATATACGCACATTATCCTATATATTACTCCCTCCGTCCCATTTTAAATGTCCAAATTTCCACTTTTGGTTGTCCCAATTTAATTGTCATTTCCAAAAATGTAAATATAATTTCCAGTTTTGCCCTTACCATTACAAACTTCCATTTTTGGTTGTCCCAATTTAATTGTCATTTCTAAGGACATTATTGTCATTTTACAACCCAAAAAATAAAATACTCAAATATTTCTTAAATTGTGTGAATGTGGGTCCCATGACATCTAAAATGGGACGGAGGGAGTAATAAACCAAGCTTATGAATAGTAGTTGTCACATCATGATGAATAGTAACAAATAGTAAATTATCCTATATATTAATAAACCAAGCTTATGAATAGTAGTTGTCACATCATGATGAATAGTAACGAATAGTAAATTTTCCTTATTGGTTGGTTGTCTTTGTTGACTTTTTTATAGTGAGTTTTATCCTTTGATGTTATTGTTTATATACTTTTGGTTTTTCTTTAACATGATCTATTTGTATGTTTGGTAAAGTGGTTTGTGTGGTGTTTTAGTTTGCAAAGGAGATGGGTTCAAGTCCCACTCTTTACATTTTTTTTTATATCTATTATATTAACTATTACCTATTACCTATATATTACCTATATAAACAAAGTTAATGAATAGTGTTTTAATGCTACATTGTATCGTTGTTTCATCGTTAATCACAAGTACCGTACGATTGTACGAACAATAACGCTATCGCACAACTTTTTGTTGGTTTTCTTTAACTTTTAATGATTTATTTATTTTAGTTTCAGGGGTAGGGATGAGCACGGTGCCAACCGATACCGAATCCGAATTGGTACTTGTACCAAAAATGCTGGTTACGGTACCGGTTTATGAAGGTAAAACCGGTGGCGAACCGGTACCATGAACGCCAAAAGTCGGTACCGAATTGTTACTTAATATATTTCAGGAAATTCGGTACCGATACCCAATACCATTGGCTCATATCTGACCATGAGTTTCATACGAACATCATTACCATATAACTTTTTTGGTTGATTTTCTTCAGGTTCTCTTTTAGTATTTTTTTTTTACATTTTTTTAATTTTTGTCAGTGGTTCCATGCGCAAGGCTCTCGCAGTGATTTCAAAATACATATAAACACAGACTAAATCACAAAAGAAGTACGCCGTGCGAAGACCATAATAAACCTAGTTTCATTTGAATAAAGAAAATTTTTATATACAGAAGATACACACTTGTGTATTAATCAAATATTTTAGAATAACTATAAAAATACATAACTTCTATATGAAATTTTTTATTCATCTAATATTTTAACATAGCTATAATATATACCACGATATGGAATTTTTTATTTGTAGAAGTAACACTTGTTGATGCACCAATTAGGGGCTGTTTGGCAACATCTGAATGGTTAAGTGTTGAACCAGTAAGAGGTCTAAACCATTAAGTGCTGAACCAGTAAGAGGTTTGAACCATTAAGAGATAGTATAAAGCTTAACCGTTCAAAGGGAAATGTCTGACCAATTCAGATTAGAGGTCTTAACCATTCAGACTCAGTATAATGCTTAACCATTCAAAGGCAATTGTCTGAACCATTCAGACATTTGTTCATGAAACAAACTGAACCATTAAGTGATGTACCAGTAAGAGGTCATTAAGAGGTAAACAAACAACCCCTTAGTTCTATTATTAAACAACCGTATGCTATGTCAAATCCAAGAACGAAAACATAGCAAAACAACACATTTATCAATCTCCAAAAGCAAATTTGTCAAAAACTATTACACCTCCTACTCGAGTTTCACTTCTCTAGCGGGGGGTGGCAATTGTAAATAGTAGAATGGTTCAGTTGGTTCTTCCCTGAAAAAAATAAAACATGAAATACAATCATCATCTTTACAAAACTCCCACAGTCCCACATATAGGGTGCGGGTCAACCAACCCGGTCAGTGGCGAAGCTTGATATTTCCGACCGGGGGTCGAAAACGTATATACCAAAAAACTTCTATAAAACCATGTTGAAAACAAAGTAAAAAAGCAAAAAAAAAATGCTTATAAATTAAGTACTTCACTTGTTTTTTTCTAAATGGTTATTGGACGGTACATAACCTTTTCATTGGTCATGATTACCTACCTCATTTTAGCTCTTAGTTTAACCGGTTAAAAGACGTATTATCATTAGATGTGTGACCCGGCCTGACTTGAACCAAAAACTTGGAAGTCGAGTTAAGCGACATTCGACCATAAAAAAACCGACCCCGGTGAACAAAAGTTGTCCGCCATTGGATATTGGAATTGACAAATAATAAACAGACACTTTAGTTATTGATGGAAAAGACGAGATTCATTATGTTAAATAGTTCAGATACCACAATTACCATTTATTGTTGTGAGAGCCATTTATTACATCTGAGTTACAGGCAAAAAAAAAAAATCGAATTCAACATGGAAAGCAAGAACTCGTACCCGGGGTTGGACTGCATGCATTGCCAGAAAAGCTTGAACGGGCCAGGTACTGTCTTAAAAGGGTTACCTTCAAAGCATGCCTGAAAGCCGAAAGAATTACAAATCTAAAAGGGTGAACTAAATGAAAAGGGTCTGGTCACTTTCTTGTTTTGGGTACCGTCTTAAAAGGGTTACCTTCAAAGCATGCCTGAAAGCCGAAAGAATTACAAATCTAAAAGGGTGAACTAAATAACTTTCGAATTGTTTTGATTAAAAGACCCAAACTTTCAAACATTTCTATAGACGAGAATTGGACCCTAAATCATCTGAAGAATCATATAACCTAAAAAAACTCATGACCAAATTCACACATTGATTAAGCTAACAACAAACACAAATAAAACAAACAAGAGAGCAATGACATTAAGGTCAAACCTAAATTTGCATCAAATTCCAAGTCAGTTTTGCGATCGAATACTAGATTTGAACATTAGCTTCATTATGCAGCTCTTATTTTCCTGATTAAACAAGTTCTTCTACAACTCAGTATTTGTTATGCGCCCAAAACTACAGATTCAAACAGGATAAACCGACAATTCATCTAAATAAATCACAATCAAACATGTAATTCTTCGAAAAAACAACCATATATCCTAAAAACTCATGACCAAATTAAGTAATTAACTCATCAATCAAACGTCGATTAAGATAATATCAATAGCAAATCAAATAAACAATAAAGAATACTTACATGAAGAACAAACCAACATTTGCATCAACTTCATGATGTAGTTCTTATTTTCCTATTAAACAAGTTCGTCTATACCTCACTGATTGTGATACGCCCAAATTACAAATTCAAACAAAAGGAAACCACGATTTATCAAAACAAATCGCAATCAAACATACAATCCATTGAAAAAACAGCTCTAAAACTTAGAAACTCATAGACAGATCCACACATCACTAAGATAACACCAAACTTAAATCAAACAAACAAGAAGATCAAGTTACATGAAGAACAAACCTAGATTTGCATCAACTTCGTGATGTAGCTCTTATTTTCCTATTAAACAAATCCGTCTATGCATCACTGATCGTTATACGCCCTAACTACAAATTCAAACAGAATGAAACCGCCATTTATCCAAACAAATTGCAATCAAACATACAGTTCATTCAAACAAACAAACAACTCTATAACCTAAAAACCCATAGGCAGATACACACATCTATTTAAACACAAATCAAACCAACAAGAAAGACTAGTTAAATGAAGAGCAAACCTAGATTTGCATCAATTTCTTGATGTAGTTCTTATCTTCCTATTAAACAAGTTTGTTTGTACCTCACTGATCGTTATACGCCCTAACTACAAATTCTAACAGAATGATACCACAATTTATCCAAACGAATCACAAACAAACACATAATTTATACGAAAAACAACTCGAAAACATAAAAACTATTATGCAGATTCACAGATTGATAAGGATACAAACTCAATCGCAAATCAAATAAACAATAAGGACTAGTTACATGAAGAACAAACCTAGATTTGCATCATCAACTTCTTGATGTAGTTCTTATTTTCCTATTAAATAACTTTGTCTATACCTCACCTATGCAGTTAATATCGGTCATATCGGTCCTCTAGTAAAATATCGGTGTCAAACATCGGTACCGATATTATCGGCGATATTGACCGATATATCATCGATATTTGACCAATATCACCGATATATCACTGAATTCTTAGTGTCAAATTGCTATATATATAAATTCTGCGTGATATTCTAATTACCGGTATCTCACTAAGATAATCTCAAATATCGGTCCTTGACCGATATCCGATATTATTTACTGCATTAACTGCAGAGTACCTCACTGATCGTTACCCGCCCAAACTACAAATTCAAACAGAATGAAACCACAATTTATCCAAACAAATCGCAATCAAACATATAATATACCTAACTGATCATAATGCGCCCTAAATACAAATTCAAACAAAATAAAACCACACTTTATCCAAACAAATCGAAATAAAACATATAATTCATTTAAAAAACAACTCTAAAACCTAAAAACTCATTGGCAGATTCTTATTACATATTCAAACAAAATGAAACCGCAATTTATCCAAACAAATCGCAATCAAATATATAATTCATTCGAAAACCTAGAAACTCATAGATAGGCAGATTGATTCACAGATCGATTAAGATATAAAATTAACTGAAAGTTACAGAGAGAGGATGAGAGATTAAGATTAAAAATAGAAACAAACTTGAACAACATCTTCAACACGATCGTTGCATCGGTGAGCTTTCGGCTGACGAGTGTCTCCTTCGGGCCTTCCCCATGGACTCTCTCTCCTAGGCACTTCTCTCTCACTCATCTCTCTCTCTCTCTCTCTCTCTCTCTTCGTTGTCACGAAAAGTAAGTAAGATGTGGATATTTTGTTGGTTATAAATGGGCCTGGGCTATATCAAATAAAGTATGGGGGGAAATGGGTTACTCCAAATCAAAGGATTAGCCCAAATAGTTGAAGTAACATAGAAAATTGACCCGTTTAATGATTTTCGATGAGGTAGGGTGCAAACCCCAACTCAAAATAGCAAAGATAAAGTAGGGTCTGAGAAGGGTAAGATGTAGAGAGTCTTACCTCTGCCCCGTAGGAATAGAGAGTCTGCTTCTAGTGAGACCCTCCCAACTCCATAGTAGTTTTGCATCAAGCCTTGGACATAAGGCACGTAACACTCAACAATTGGGATAAAGGCCGATTAGTGCATGTACCTTTTTATCTTTCGGCTATCAACGCCACCACATGATTCATGAGTAACGTTATTTTCACAAAATTAGTAATATAACGTTAAAATTAGTGCAATTTCACTTTTACCCCATACGGGTCCACACATATATAACATTAAAACTAATGCAATTTCACTCCTCAACATGGGTGTTAAAATAGTACAAGTCATGATAAAGGGAATGTTTAATATCAACCAATAGGGAGAGGAATGTCATCATCTAAACGGTTGTGTATACCTTGGGGGGGGATCTCATGTGATAGTGACATCAATCATAAATCCCTTCTATAAATAGACAATGGTTCCAACTCTCTCACTCTATATTTTAAACTTTGATTTTCACAATCAAGGACTTATTCTCACACATAATAGTGGTCACAAGGAGAGCTCTCTTCTTGTGGCGAGACTCACAGCGTTCTGTTTTGTATAAACCTCGTCGGGAAAGAAAGTAGTCTAAATTCCAGCAAGTCAAAAGGTCATTATAAGAAGTGATTCGTAACCCAATCAAGTGATAATTAGATTTTCCACTTCAACTTTAATTTTATGTGAAAAACCAGGTAGAATTAACCAAGTCATCATTTTTTTAATTATATGGTGAGCTGTTGTATTTTAATTAAAGGATAATATGTTATATTTGGCCCACAAAAACTATTGGGCCATAGTCACAAACCTAGAAACCTTGGTCACCGTTAGCACAATAACTCAAGCTTCATTTTATTTCGTGTGACACCTCGACACCTCGGAAAATTATGACGAATAATATGGCAACACGTGTCCAATCAACTCTCAAATAATCCCGTAAGTTGGACGAGAGGGATCAATTATGTAAAAATGTGGAAGTTTGGATGTTGAGGGGTCAAACATGAGAAAATACCAAAATTCATATTCCGAGGGTCCCTTACGGACCGCAAGGGGGTATCTCTTATGGTGCGCCAGGGAATTCAAAACAATGGGCACCAGAAGGTTCTTACGGACCGCAAGACCCTATCCCTTGCGGTCCGCAAGGACATCGCTGACAGCAGTTTGCAAGCTGGCAGCTGCTGCATCTGCTCTCTGCCATTTTGGTCGAATTTTGCCACCTTTTCACCTGATTTGGGGCATGAACTCCTGCATCCTTGGTCACACTTGGCAAGAATTGAGGGCATGAACTCAAGTATAAATAGCCATGTTCTTGCTTCACTTGGACTTGCACCTCTTAAATTCTTTCTTTTTATCTCCTGGAGTGCTTCTGATCTAAATAGGCCTCCTATTTGAAGCTTAGTCTTACTTGAACACTTGTAAGTGTTCAAACTCAGTCTTGTTTCATTTATTAGGCTAGTTATTAGCCGAAAGTCAAGCAAATTGACTTATTCTTTAACTTTCGGTTATGACAATTTCGGTCAAGCCAATGTTCGAATGGAACATGGCTACGTGATCGTAATAACGTAGGTGTTAATTCCCTGAGAGGACACGTTCTGAAGATCATGTTAAGTTGATCAAATGACGGGTCAAAGTTTTATTAAATAAAAGTAAAAAACACAGATTTTCGTAATTGACGTTAAATGAACTTCTAAGTATCGAAACCTTAATTTTTGACATTATATCAGTTTACATAACATATTTGGACATGTTAGATCATGTTCAATCCGTCATTTCCTGCTTAGAGCTCGATTTCACAACCGAAAGTTAAACAATTTGACTTCTGCTTTGACTTTCGATTCTGACTTGTCACACCCCAACCGATGGCGGAATCATCGGGGCGCGGCACTAGGCGAATCAGATTGCTCAAGAGAATCCATAACAACTACAGTAGAAACTCGATAAATTAATACTCGATTATTTAATAAACTCTCTAAGATAATATTTTTTGCCAGTCCCGACTCGGGGATAGGGTGCTAAATTAATATTTCGCTAAAATTATAAGATAATACATTTTTGATAATTTCTTTAGACCCCATATAAAATATAAATTAATAATTCCTTATATATAGCATATTACATGTAAGCCCCTAGTTCGTATTTGACAAAAAGTCGCAGCGGAAGTTCATGCCATAAAATTTCTTTCCTTATAATTACCTTGACTTACTTAAATCTTCATTTTAACACAACTTTTTCACATGAAGTCATCAATCGAATCATTTACAATTAAAAACATAACATGAGTTTTCTAAATTTCATACACCAACGTTCCCGTACAATCTGTCTTGTGACTCGATCCTCGATCTCTATTCCTTGATGATCCTCGTGTTTCGTACTACCTGCGCTCACCACATAAAATTCATAACATTAGTACCCATTATAAATATACCAGATTTATTCACGTTCACTTTTCATTTCGCTAACTCTTTACATCCTGGCTTTTCATCTGATCATACGATTCGCGGTGAGACTTGTTTACTGTTCCTGCGTTACCTTCATCTACAAGGCACGCTATTATTATCGTCAATACTCAATAGCGTTGAATACCTGCATGCATACTTTCATACATACCTATACATATTCACACAATCACATATAACTACCTACATACATACATACATGCCCACAAATACACATCTACATTATTACATACGTGTCTTCATACACACATAACTACACTATCGCATACATTCATAACTTTATACATATTTACATACATACATCACTACTTGCAATATACATAACTCATACATGCCTACCCACATACATACCTTCATATATCCGCGTATACTTGCTCACACACCTATGAACTTGCATACGTACGTGCATACATACTTACATACATTTCTACATACGTGTATAGATACCTACAACATATATACAAGAGAATAGGTCCTGTCGCGCCACGCGACAGGAACAAGAGAACCCCTCGCGTGGCGCGAGGGGGCGGTTTTTCATGTATAAATAGAACAGTCTGTTTGATGCAATTCTGCGTTGATGCGACATTCAGTTTCAAATTATACTCCGAGTTATTATAGAAACAGTACAATAAACACACGAATTCCGAATTTCTGCCGCAAAACAGGGTAATAACTCGATCACTATTACGATTCATTTTCCGACCGATCAATATATCCAATGGATGTTTAAGTGCTGCCCACATTAGGGTTATACTTTGTCGTTCGTCATTAATTCGATGGATGAAGTATCGCACTTTGTCGTTCGTTGTGAGAATTTGATCTCGTGAGTTATCGTAAATGCTGTATTGATTACTAACCCGGTTTTGTGTGCATTATTATTTAAATTAGGTTAACAAGGCAAATCCGTAGAGTAAACTCTATCCGTGTTAAATCTGCAATGTGAGTCATTCTCTTTTTATCAAATTACTTTCCAAATCATGTTTATTTTCAAAGTTATAATTACGGGGATTAAGTCTTTGTAATCACCAAGTTACAGCCGGTATGTGGGGTTTTGTATACATTACTTGATAATCGTCACCATTGGGGCAGCCAATTGGGGGATATGACCATAGTCACAGATTCGGTCGAGTGACAAATACCGTGGGTAGTTGGTTTGATATTAGAAACATTGTAATCGCTCTTAATACTGTAAATTATAACAAATGTGTCATTTTAGTAAATAGAATGATTCACTCAGTATTTCCCGCTGACAAAACATTTTTCAAACATGTTTCAGGTGATCTGTTGTAATTCAGGAAAAGTGATGGGGAGCATTTCAAGCTTAAGATAGTGGCTCATTATAAAATAAAGAAATAGGTTTTGTAATATAAAGATTTCTCCGTAAAATAGTAGTATTGTAAATTACAGGAGTTTTATCCCAAGTTGTGAAATAAAATAATCGGGAAAAATTTTAGCTTTAAAACGATCCTGATGATAAACTTCCGCTGTTAAACTCAATTAAATAAATACCACGGGATTTCTGTCCCGCGGCTCCTGAAACGGGTCAAACCGGGCCGGGGGCCGTGACAGAAAAAGGTGGTATCAGAGCCACTGAGTTAAGCTAATTAAGTATTTAGAAATACTTAATTTTTCCTGATTACTATTATGTGATTATGTGTGTTATTAACTGATTATTTGTTAGTTACAGTATGGGTAAGCAAAAGCTGTCAAGCATCTATCTTAAATTAGATAGATCATCCAACGAGAAGGGTAGTACATCCCAAACCAAATCTTCAAAACTCCCTACAATTCCTGAAGAAGGAATATTTGTGCGAAAAGCACAATATGAAGAACCACTTTCTCCTAGAAAAAGGAGTATGATTATTAAGAAAAGTAAAGAACAAATCCGAGAAAAGAAGATTAAACGGGAAACCCAGGAATTAATTGATAAATCACCTTGGGAAGATAAGCTAGATGAGAAATGGGCAAATTTCTATATGCTAGCCACAGTAGCAGAAAATGCAAATTTTTAAATATTATTTTAGCATCTTATTTCCTACAATCTAGAAACCATCAACAATAAATAAATTTCCAATAAACCCTAATATGTTTTCCAGTTATATTTGTAATAAATTAGTACGCAATATGCAATAATATTTAAAAGTTATTTATGAAAATTATTGTAAGATTTTAACTTAGTATTTTATGCATTTTGCATATATGCTACATCAGCATGAGTGAGATATCTGAAGCCTTTCAGAACCTTAATCTTTACCCGGTGAATATAGAAGTTTCCAAAGAATTTACTGGATACTTTCCCGATGTAGAACAACCGGTAGAATTCAAGGCTCCACCTTTGAACAAGCCAAAACGAAAGAAAAGAAAGAATTACGTGTGGGGAAGTCGTATACGTAGGAAAAAGCCAGTTACAAAACTTCCTAAAATAAACAATCCTTTAGAAAAAGGAAAAGAAACTATAACCAAGGAAAGTTCTAAACAGCAGGAGATGGAACCTGAAGTCAAGAAAGAGTCTAGGCAAATGGAAATGCAGTTTGAGGAATATTCCAAGGATATAGAAATGGAAGTGGGACAAGGTTCTAGACCAATGGAAATTGGAGAGAACTCCAAACAAAATCAGGGAAGGACTTTTCAGGAAGAAATAGATTTTCTATTGGCAAGCTGTGAGACGATTCAGCCTGTTAATACTAATATTTTTACCAATCCTATTGAAAATCAACTCCCTATGAATTTTGAACCAGCAATCCCAGAACCCATAGTTCACTCCCAACCTTTAGAAATGGACGAATGGTGGACAAATGATTGGCAATTTCAAAATATTGTCAACGATCCTTATTCTTTTTTTCCACAAGTCGATCCAGAACCCCTACCTAATCCACCAATGAGTAACGAAAATATGGCTGAACTTCGCCATTTTGGTGAAGAGTTGATGGATGCGGGAAATAGAATCAGGGAAATAGGGGGACAAATTGCCTGGAAATATGATGAAAGGGAGCTTCATTTTTAGGACGACAAGTGACGAGAGATAGTAGGATGGTAAAACTGTGGTTGTGTAATAGTAAAAGTAATAGTAAAATCAGTCTGTAAAATAACTACGAATAAAACTCTGTAAGATATTGGTGTGTAATGATGCATACTATCAAATATATAAAATGTAATCGAGAAATCGATAGTTTTGCCTATACGTGTGTTGAAAATTGTTTGATTGTTTTTATGTATAATTGTTATTTATCAGATACTAATAAAAATTATATATATACTATCAGATGGCAAACATTGATAATGAACCAGTAAATGAGGTTAATCAGTCTGAGCAACATCCAGGAGATCAATATATGACTCGGCAAGATATCGAAAACATTGTTGCTCAAGGGATAGCTAATGCTATTCCAGCATTCGTTGCTGCTATAAAGAATCCAATCGAACCGCAACAAATTGTCCCTAGTAAACATATTACTGAAGATAACTTCAGTGATAGTGTAAACGGAGGCAATAATCATGTAAATCATAATAGGGAACCACATCAAGCTCCATTACCCAAGAAAATGAAAACTGCAACGCCTGGTTGCACTTTCAAAGAATTCCTTGCTTGTAAACCCACTGAATTTGCAGGCAATGAAGGAGAAACTGCATCACTGCGTTGGTTAGAGAAAACTGAAGCAGTCATTGCAATAAGTAAATGTGTTAAAGATGATCAGGTCATGTACGCATCAAATCTCTTCAAAGAAGGAGCACTCGAGTGGTGGAACACTGTGTTACAATCAAAAGGAAGAGTAATAGCTTATGCTATGACTTGGGAAGAATTTAAGGGTTTTGTGGAAAGAAAATTCTGTCCCGAGTATGAAAAGGAACAGATGACGAATAAGTTTCTAAATCATCGGATGATGGGTGTAGATTGTCGCGGTTATACCTTGACATTCTTTGAATATGCTAGAGTGGTACCAACACTGGCTTCGCCAGAACCGGTACTCATTTCTCGCTACATTTGGGGATTGATTAGTGAAATTCACAATATCGTTAAAGCTGCGAGACCACGCACTATTGACGATGCTGTGGAATTAGCTAATACCCTAACCGATGAACTGGTACGCACAAGAGATGAAGATAGGAAAAAGGAACTAGCTCAGAAAATTACCCAAGGATTTAGTGTGGGTAATAATAACAGCATCAAGAGAAAAGGAACAGGGCAAGCTCCAGCTCCGTCATTCTGCAGGAAATGCAAAATGAAACATTATGGAAGATGCGATATCACTTGCAATTTTTGCAAAACTGTAGGACATCGTGAAGAAAACTGCAAAAAGAAAACCGTAATCTGTTTTAACTGTGGAGAAGCGGGGCATTATAAAACAGAATGTCCTAAATTGATCAAACCAGTAGATAACAAACCCAAGGCGACCGAAGGAGCTACTAAGAAGAATGTCAGAGCATTCCAGCTAACCACTCAAGAAGCTGAACTCATCCCAGATGTAATAGCTGGTACGTTCTTAGTTCACAACGTGTACGCAAAAGTATTATTTGACTCTGGTGTAAACCAAAGTTTTATAAATACTTTATTTTGCCAAGCTCTTAAGTTACCTTTAACCAACATTAGACAGATTTTTACAGTCGAAACCGCAGATGGGAATTCAGTTAAAATAGATCAGGTTTTGCAAAAAGTAGAAATAGAACTTTCAGGTCATAAATTTTCTGCAAACTTATTACCTATGAAATTAGCTGAATTCGATGTTGTATTAGGAATGGATTGGTTAATAGCCAACCATGCTCGAATTCTTTGTGATCGGAATTCCATAGAAATTCAAGCACCTACTGGAAAAGTAATCATGATTACAGGAGATAAACCACGTAAACCCATGAAGTTCATATCGGTAATAAAAGTTGCTAGTTATGAACGAAAGCAAGGAATAGTATATATGATTTCAGTAATCATTAGTACTAAGGAAAAAGAACTCAAGGAAATTCCTGTAGTCTCAGAATACCCAGATGTATTCCCAGAAGAGTTACCTGGATTACCACCAGATAGGGAAGTAGAATTTAGGATTCATCTAATACCTGGAACTACACCGATAGCCAAGGCACCTTATCGGTTAGCTCCTACCGAAATGTTAGAACTAAAGAAACAATTAGATGAATTACTAAGTAAAGGATTCATACAACCTAGCTCATCCCCGTGGGGAGCGCCAGTGTTGTTTGTTAAGAAAAAGGATGGTTCGATGAGAATGTGTATTGATTATAGAGAATTGAATAAGGTTACAATTAAGAATCGATACCCATTACCTAGGATTGATGATCTTTTTGATCAACTTCAAGGAGCTAGATATTTTTCTAAGATAGATTTATGCTCTGGATATCATCAATTGAAGGTACAAGAAGAAGACATACCTAAGACTGCTTTCAGAACTAGGTATGCTCATTACGAGTTTACAGTCATGCCCTTCGGGTTAACAAATGCACCTGCAGCATTCATGGACATGATGAATAGGATCTGTAAACCGTACTTGGATAAATTTGTAATTGTCTTCATAGACGATATACTTATTTATTTCAAAAGTCAGGACGAACATTGTCAGCACTTGCATGCACTCTTAACTTTGTTAAGAAAAGAAAAGTTGTACGCCAAATTCTCGAAATGCGAATTTTGGCTAAAGGAAGTGCAATTTTTAGGACATATGGTAAATCATGAAGGTATTCATGTAGATCCTGCTAAGATAGAAGCAATTACCAATTGGAAGGTTCCACAATCCGCAATGGAAATTAGAAGTTTTATAGGATTAGCTGGATATTATAGACGGTTTATTAAGGATTTTTCCAAGATAGCTGTACCATTAACTAAGCTAACCTGTAAAGCCACTAAGTTTGAATGGGGACCCAAACAAGAAGAAGCTTTTAGAATCTTGAAACAGAAACTAACCCATGCTCCAATCTTAGCCTTACCAGAAGGAACTGAAGATTTTGAAGTATATTGTGATGCTTCAAAATTAGGATTTGGATGTGTGCTTATGCAACGCAAGAAGGTAATTGCGTACGCATCAAGGCAATTGAAAAGGCACGAAGAAAACTATACGACTCATGATTTAGAATCAGGAGCCGTAATTTTTGCCCTTAAGATTTGGAGACATTATCTGTACGGAAGTAAGTTTACTATCTATACAGATCATAAGAGCTTAAGATATATATTTGGGCAAAAAGAGTTAAACATGAGGCAAAGGAGATGGATGGAAATCTTAAGCGACTACGACTGTGATATTCAATATCATGAAGGAAAAGCAAATGTAGTTGCAGATGCTTTAAGTTGTAAGTATCATGAAAAACAACGACGAGTTCGTGCTCTCAGATTAAATTTACAAGTAGATTTAATGGAGCAATTAAAATATGTTCAAAAGACAGCAATAGAAGACGTTGCTGAAGGAATGAAAGGACGAATCAAAGAATTAGAGCAAGGAGCAGATGGAATTTGGAGATTCCACAAAAGTAGAATTTGGGTACCTAAGCAGGGAGACTTAAGACCTAAGATTTTAGAAGAAGCTCATAAATCTAGGTATATTATACATCCAGGAAACAATAAGATGTACCAAGATTTAAGAAAGAACTTTTGGTGGATAGGAATGAAAAAGGACATAGCAAGATATGTTTCTAAATGTCTTACTTGTTCACAAGTTAAAGCAGAACATCAGAAACCTTCAGGATTACTATAACAATTAGAAATGCCAGTATGGAAATGGGAACTTATAACAATGGATTTTGTTACTAAGTTACCCAAAACCAGAAAAGGTAATGATGCGATTTGGGTAATTGTGGATCGATTAACCAAATCAGCTCACTTTTTACCAATGAAAGAAACCTTTAGCATGGAAAGACTAGCTAAATTGTATGTAGATGAAGTTGTATCCTTACATGGAGTTCCACTCTGCATTGTTTCGGATAGGGATAGTCGTTTTACTTCCCATTTCTGGAAAAGTTTCCAGCAAGCTATGGGAACTCGATTAAATTTGAGCACTGCATATCATCCCCAAACAGACGGACAAAGTGAAAGGACAATCCAAACTCTAGAAGACATGCTCCGAGCATGTGTAATAGATTTTGGTGGAAGTTGGGATGATCATTTACCATTAATTGAATTCTCCTATAATAATTGTTATCATTCAAGCATTGAAACTGCCCCATTTGAAGCATTATATGGAAGAAAGTGCAAAACTCCAGTTTGTTGGGCAGAAATAGGAGAAAGTCAATTATCAGGTCCTGAAATTGTGCATGAAACGACTGATAAGATTACTCAAATCAAGGAAAGGCTGAAGACGGCTCGAGATCGCCAGAAAAGTTATGCAGACAATAGATGCAAACCTTTAGAATTCCAAGTTGGAGACAAAGTACTATTGAAAGTTTCTCCTTGGAAAGGAGTAGTTAGATTTGGGAAGAAAGGAAAGCTAAGTCCAAGGTACGTAGGACCATTTTCAGTGATCCAACGTATAGGACCAGTTGCTTATCGTTTAAAACTACCAGAAGAATTAGCAGGAGTACATGATGTATTTCATGTATCCAATCTCAAGAAATGCTTATCAGATGAATCACTGGTAGTACCTCTTCGAGATATAGAGGTAGATGAAAAAGTAAAATTTGTTGAGAAACCTCTTCAAATTGAGGATCGAAAGATCAAGTTTCTTAAACATAAACGACTAGTTCTAGTCAAAGTCAGATGGGATTCAAAGAGAGGAGCTGAGTACACTTGGGAGCTGGAATCAGAAATGAAGCGAAAGTATCCTCACTTATTCCAGTAAATCTCGAGGACGAGATTTTTATTAAGATGGGGAGAATGTAACAACTCTCATCAAAAAGTACTATTTAGTATTTTAATTATCTGATTAGGAAACCCTAATTGAGAAACCCAAGTGATTCTGCACAAACCCTAAAATTTTCAGAACAATCAGAATCAGGATTAGGGCCCCTAAAACTCAGGGGGGGTAAACCCCACTCGGTAAAATCCACACAGTTTGCTGTAAAAAATTAGAAATTACACGAAACCAACTCAGTCAAGCTACTGGGACACGAAGCAACCCTAGGGTAGAATAGGTCCTGTCGCGCCACGCGACAGGAACAAGAGAACCCCTCGCGTGGCGCGAGGGGGCGGTTTTTCATGTATAAATAGAACAGTCTGTTTGATGCAATTCTGCGTTGATGCGACGTTCAGTTTCAAATTATACTCCGAGTTATTATAGAAACAGTACAATAAACACACGAATTCCGAATTTCTGCCGCAAAACAGGGTAATAACTCGATCGCTATTACGATTCATTTTCCGACCGATCAATATATCCAATGGATGTTTAAGTGCTGCCCACATTAGGGTTATACTTTGTCGTTCGTCGTTAATTCGATGGATGAAGTATCGCACTTTGTCGTTCGTTGTGAGAATTTGATCTCGTGAGTTATCGTAAATGCTGTATTGATTACTAACCCGGTTTTGTGTGCATTATTATTTAAATTAGGTTAACAAGGCAAATCCGTAGAGTAAACTCTATCCGTGTTAAATCTGCATTGTGAGTCATTCTCTTTTTATCAAATTACTTTCCAAATCATGTTTATTTTCAAAGTTATAATTACGGGGATTAAGTCTTTGTAATCACCAAGTTACTGCCGGTATGTGGGGTTTTGTATACATTACTTGATAATCGTCACCATTGGGGCAGCCAATTGGGGGATATGACCATAGTCACAGATTCGGTCGAGTGACAAATACCGTGGGTAGTTGGTTTGATATTAGAAACATTGTAATCGCTCTTAATACTGTAAATTATAACAAATGTGTCATTTTAGTAAATAGAATGATTCACTCAGTATTTCCCGCTGACAAAACCTTTTTCAAACATGTTTCAGGTGATCTGTTGTAATTCAGGAAAAGTGCTGGGGAGCATTTCAAGCTTAAGATAGTGGCTCATTATAAAATAAAGAAATAGGTTTTGTAATATAAAGATTTCTCCTTAAAATAGTAGTATTGTAAATTACAGGAGTTTTATCCCAAGTTGTGAAATAAAATAATCGGGAAAAATTTTAGCTTTAAAACGATCCTGATGATAAACTTCCGCTGTTAAACTCAATTAAATAAATACCACGGGATTTCTGTCCCGCGGCTCCTGAAACGGGTCAAACCGGGTCGGGGGCCGTGACATCACATGTTCCGACCCATACCAAAACTTGTCGGAACATCATAATTTACATATTTAGTTACCATGTTCGTAATCTATACAATGAATAGATATTCTACAAGAAGGGGTGTAAGCTTTACTTACTTCGCATCCGAATATGCTTCCCGTGCGCATTAGTCCCGTTTGACCCGCTTCTTTCCCCAAGCTTCCATGTCGCTTATTAAGCATCAACTATCATATATCATTCTCAAGATAGTTAGCTTGTTCATCATTCATCAAATCCCTTTTCATCACACGGATCTTATATCAAGTTTATCATTTAACCTTAAAACATGCTAATCCATCACTTCTTATCCAATTTCTTTAAAAATACTTACACATATATGATTTTCAACATTATTAACATGAGCATATCATTACTTCTATCATATCATCAAAAACCCACTTCATAACTACTTTGTTAATCACTTACAAGTGATCTAATCTTAAGTTCTTCATAATTTCATCATACTTTTGATGTGTGTACTACCTACTAAGCATAGGGTACAACTAATTCATGCACAATCTCCTAATTTCATACATAATTCATCAAATCCTCCTACTAATAACATATATCATTCATACATAAACATTCAAACATATTATCATCATATTTCTTTCAATTCCTCTAGTAAGAATCCATCCTATCCATTATAATACATGAACAACCATGATTAATTAAACATGGATGATCATTCAAGTCATCATTCTTACCAAAACAAATGGGTTTCACCTCTAATCATCAAATTAGCCCAAACCATGTATAATCTTGGTTCCATATCATGACATTAACACCTACTCATACTCAATTTCATACCAATTCACGATTTTTAACATGACCCATCACATTCAAAGTCATCAAACACCAAAATTCTACTTACCTTGTGTTCAAGAATGCATAGATGATCCAAAATCGAGACATACATGGACTCAAGATCACATCTAGGGCTTGAATTTGCCAAATTTATGATGATTAGGGGTTTCCCCCTTTTCTCCTTCCTGATCCACGCGACACACACACCTGAATGTGTGTGTGTTTGTGTTTTAACCCTAATTAACCATCCAAGTTCCATTTTTAACATGTTTGCCCCCTAAGGGTTCATTCCTTTATTATTTTTAGCTACCCCTTTTAACTAGGTTAAATAGCCTAGTTATTTATTTCATGATATGTCCTATAGGAACATACGACAATATAAACATTCGGGTTTTGGGGTTTTACAAGTCTACCCCCCTTAAATAAGGTTTCGTCCCCGAAACATTTCTCATTTCTTCTTACACACCCACATCTATGTTTGACTTAATAGTCACATCATAATGTTAGGCCCTAAAGTGTGAGACTGACGTATCAAATTAACACAACGGGTTATGGTTACGAACTGGGTTTTACCGGGTTAGTTAGTATTAGGTTGTGGACCTTTATAGGTCACTTGGGCCAAGCTTTAGGCCATGTGGGCCAAGCAGGCCCAAGGGAAGCCCATGTAGGGAAGTGGGCTTGAGTTAGTATATAAACAAGTTTTTAACTTGTTTTTAGGTAGGAACCTCATAGTTACAATTCCTAGAGAGAGCTAGAGAGGGAGGCGATTTTGTGAGCACTTGTACTAGACGGTTTTGCTTGTTAAAGTAATAGAATCATGTGCAAGTGTTGAAAGTGATTCGGTGTGTTCTTCGTATTTGGTTTGTTCTTCATATTTTCGTGTTTTTCTTGAATCTCACCAAGTTTGGATTCCGCACAAACTTGGTGATTGTTTGATATCATTGAAAGATCCGATTAAACGGGACTTACAATTGGTATCAGAGCCATTGAAGTCTTTCAAGGCTCGGTTTTGATATCATTCAGATTCAAGAACCTGTTTTGCTACTGATCCAGTTTTATTGCTTGTTTTTGCAGTGAAAATTATAGCAATACTCATTCTGTTCTTGATCGGATCTTTAAAAAAATTGCTGATTTTGGTTTGTTGATTTCAGAAAAGGTGTTTGCTGAATTTTTGGAAAGTTGGAGGTCAACAGATTCAAAGATTACGATATCTTTGAATTTTTGAAAGTGCTGAAAATTAGGGATTGCGAGTCAACAGATCTTATCTCTTATCTGTTTTGCAGGCTTTGACTCGCAACCTTCAGCAGTCTCGGCTCATCCTGTTTGGTTTCGACTCGCAACCTTCATCAGTCTCGGCTCATCCTGTTTGGTTTCGACTCGCAACCTTCATCAGTCTCGGCTCATCCTGTTTGGTTTCGACTCGCAATCAATTATGGTTACGAGTTGTTTGATTTTTGGTTTCGACTCGCAACGACACTGATCACGGACTTTGGACCTGTTGACATTTTGGACTTAAAATTTAATTAATTAATTAACTGATTAATTAAACATCTCGACAAATAACACTGATCTAACTGCCCTTAACAAACAACAAGAACTGGACTCAAAGGTTGGAACCACTACACGCATTCCCAGATTAACCGATGCAAATGATTTTCCAGAATGGAAATGGCGTTTTGAACAGCATGTGAAGGTCAAGGACTCGAAGATATGGAGAAGCATTTTAAGAGGTCCAAGGGAGATTATGACTGACAGTCCTACCGAACCTGGACTAAAGGTAAAGAAAGCAAAGAGTGAATATACTGAAGAAGATCTCAATATTATTGAGGAAGATGATAGAGCACTGTCCTATTTAACCATGGGATTGGGCCCTGATATTGCTATTGGCTTTTGCACTTGCAAATCTGCTAAGGAGCTTTGGGAATCGCTGATCGACGTTTACGAAGGGAATGAAGACATGAAAGAAAGTCGAAGGAACTTGCTCAGACAGAACTTCAATAACTTCAATCACATCTATGGGGAGACTGTAGATAATCAGATTCAGAGGTTCGTCAAGTTAGTCACACAAATGCAGATGGAAGAGATTCCTACTTCAAATGCATCAACAAATAGGCAACTTTTAAATGCATTACCTAAAAGCTGGGATCATCATGTGGCTATGATCAAGAAAACAAAAGATCTTGCTAGATGCAGTTTATCTGAAATGATTTCTCATATCAAAGCATGTGAATTGGATGATAAGCAAAGAGAGACCAATCATAAAAACAGTATGTTAGCTGCAGGATTCACTATTGCACCATCTTCGTCAAACAACAATGCAGCCCTCTTGTCTCAAGGAGGTTTTCAAATGTTTAGCAATGCTGCATCTGTTAAAGCGGCTCCTAGCCCAGCAAACATCTACTACTCTGGGTCTTCTGCTCAAGGTGCTCCATCTTTTCCTAATGCTGCTCCCGCTTCTGCTGTGAATGCTTCTTCCGCAGCTTCTGCCTCCACTGCGAACAATGAGATGATAGCTTTCTTTACTAAACAGTCAAAGGAGAATTTGGATATCGCAGCTTCTGTTATCAATTGTTTGAACGCTTTCGTTGCAGGAAAAATTGATCCTCCAAAATGGTGTAGCGAAGACCTATATCAGATTCATCCTGATGATGTTGAAGAAATGGACATCACCTGGCAGATGGCGATGGCTGCTTTCAGGGCACAAAAGTTTATTAAAAGAACAGGTAAAAATCGATGGGGAACTGCTTGGAATGGTGCTGCTAAAGTGCCTTTAACTTGCGCTGTTATAACTGTCATGAGGAAGGACACTATGCTCGAAATTGCACCAAACCACTGATAAATAGAGGATATTGACCGAGCGGCTGACTGAACTGAAATTAGGGTTTCGGGTCGGTTAGTTTACGAAGAAGAAGAGCTGTTTCTTTTAATCATTAATATATTATTTGAATTAATTAATAGTTTAATAATATTAATTATAATAATAATCATTAGGTCATCATTGCATAATCATTTTTTTAATAATAATAATAATAATAAACCTTTATATTTATTAAATTTATTAAAGTAACTTAAAAAAAAAAGGTTTGTTTGTTTGGTTTGTAACGGTTTTGACAGGTTTTGAGGTGCAGTTCAGTAAGCGGGTTTATTCGATTGCAAAGGGTTTGAGTTAGCGAGTACACGGGTTCTCGTTTGATTTGTGTTTTGAGGAGAAGAACAAAAGTATTAACCACCCGCTGAAATTATGGCATTTGTGTTTCACAAACCCGCGGCTCAAGAAATTACTCGTGAAGATGTACTTTCTGCTTTCTGTACTCCTGAGTGTAGACAAAGAATTGAAGTTTATAGAATGCACAACGCTGAGCTAATTCAAGATTATCAAGACATAAAAAATAAAAACTTTACTTTATCGAAAAACGAAAAACTTTTCAAAGAAAAGATCGAAGCTCAGCGAAAAGACATCATCAAACTCAAGGATGATGTAAGTGTAAAATCATCTCAACTCTTATACGTTCAGGAAAAACTGTGCATAGTGACTAAGGAACTGGAAGATACCAGAGACAAATATCAAATTAATGAGCTTAACATTAAAAAATTTGATTCATCCAGCAAACTAGTTAAAAACCTGTGCGATCAACAACTTGCGTACAAAGAAAAGAAAGGGCGCGGTTTGGGTTATAATCAGACTCCTCCTCCATATAATAATAATTACACTTATCTGCCAATGACTGAGGAGGAGATGATGAACGAGAGTAATATGACTTTTGGTTCTAAAATCAACAAGTCGTCTTCTCATGACAGACAAGTTGAGAAACAGAAGTCTACTCCATTAAATTTTGTTTCAAAAGGCTCGATTGATCCTAACGTTTCATCTTCATGTGCAGATGATATTTCTGAAGTAAAGTGTGGAGATGTTCATGGGAGTGAACCAGTCGTTATTTCAAATATTTCTGAACCTTATTTTGAACCTTATTCTGAACCAACTGAATCTGACATGGCTTTTAGTCGTTCTTTATTTGCGTCCTTTTCTGCTTATGTTTCGTCTTGTGAGCCTGTTGTTTTGGGCAAAACTGATGATGTTTGTGTTGATAGTTTGAACAATAAGTGTGGTGATGATTGTTTTTCAGCTAATGTGTGTGATCCTAATGTTTCTAACGTTTCAGTTAATGAAAATGTTACAGGTGAGGTCCCTCAGGACGCATTCAGTGAAACCACTGAAATGACTTCTCAAGAAAATCAAGAGTATTCTGATTCTTCTTCTGAATCTGTCTCAGTGGGTGTCCCAAATGTTGAATCTAGTGGGACCCCATTGGAAACTGTAGATGAAAGTAAACCACAAGAAGATTCTCATGATACGTGCATTGATGAAACACGTGTTGATGAAACTTCTACATCTTCTGAAATTAAAACTGAACCAGATTTTGAAAAAGAAGAGGTGGTCACATTAAATGAAAAGTCACAAGAAAATGTTTCTGAAAAGAAAATTAAAACAGAAACTGAATCGTCTTTTCAGAATGATCCTGATAAAATTATAAAAGACGAAAAACATCATCTGTCTAAATCTCATGCTTGTGCTAGTTCTGATCAACAGGTACAGAAGAATTCATAAAAGGCACATGGAACACAGGCAACGCAAGCTCGATCATTTAGACCCACCAGATCAGCTAATGCTGCTAGCTATCAGAATCTCCATACTTTGAAACGACAGACATGTTTCAACTGTGGAATTCCTGGACACATTGCTAGAAATTGTGTTCATCGTCCAAAAGTGCAGCAAAATGCCTATACTCACTCTTGTGCTGATGCTTGTGAGCCGGTTCACAACACACAAAAGGAGCCAAAACGAGCAGATCAAAGTCGAGGATATAAGAAGTCTGCTCATCAAGGAAAATCACGATCCCATAAGGCTCATGACAAGGTGATTGAAAGCTCCAATAAGGGAGAAAAGACGAAGAATGGTGCTCAAAGCAACAAGACTTCTGCAACCAGCACATACAAGCACCCAAATTCGTCTTCGTCTGAAAGTAAAGTGCAGGCGCATCCAACGCAAAAAGGACCGGTTTGTCCTTCAGGGTCTGCAAGAGCAAATCCAGCTGATCAGAATGCTTTCTACATGAAGAGACAAACATGCTTCAATTGCGGCATTGCTGGTCACATAGCTCGGAACTGCACACATCGTCCCTACGTACCATATTATATGCAAAATCGGAGGGTTACACCAAAGGACAACTACCATTCTAAGCCAATGAAGGTATCTTCAACTAAGGCAATGAAGAATGTGAATCCCAAGGTTAAACCATCTGATGGGGATTGGAATGCTGCTAAAAACAAACGCAAGGCTGATCAAGAACTAAAACGTTTTTCTAAAACTAACAAGCCTGAATCAGCTAAAGTTGCTCAACCGAAGGCAACAAACACGTTTGTTAAACCGAAACAGATTTGGAAACCCAAATTCAAAGCAGCAATGTCTCCAATCCTTGAAACGAAAGGGGACTTGTGTTTGAAGGAAGTGTCTTACTTTGATGCTTCAGGTAAACCCAGGACCACGATGGCTTGGGTACCCATGTCTTACTAATCTCCTTACCTTTCAGGAACAACTAAGGAGGAGCTGTTGACAATCTCTGGAATGTTGATAGCGGTTGTTCCAGAGATAAAAACGGGTAACATTTCACTGTTGCAAAAAGTTCAAATTTTTTTTACAGATGATATGTTTCCTTTGGAGGAGATTAGAGAAGTGAGATAAGATCAGCAAAAGGTACCGTTTAAATTCAGTACTTTGATTTGAATTTGATTAGTCTTCAATCTAATGACGGAACGGTTAAGCAAAAATATTTTTTCTCTTTCTTGGTTCATTTCTTTGTACATAGAGTGTCCTTTCTCTAGTAAATGGTAAATTTGCCCAAAAATACAAGATTTATGCACAAATTTAGGGGGGGGGGGGAGAGGAACATATAGATAGATATAGAGTTTAGGGGGAGAAAACTCAGAAAATACAAAAAGAGTTTGCTGTAAATATGTATTGTTTTAGGGGGAGAAAATGAGAAAAATGAAAAAGCCAAAAAGAGAAATTGCATGATATGGGAAGTGAAATAAATGTTCGTGTTAAAGGGTTTTGACTAACACATGTAAGGTGCCATAGCTGAAAAGACTAGGATCTACTGCGATATATCGATAGGCTTGACGCTCAAAATGATAAAGGATACCAAGTGATATAAACATAACGAACTATGTACCATGTGGGTAATATACCAATGGCGTATGATTTTATGGTCTTAAATCTTGCGTTGATAGATAACCAACATCTGAGGTTTCGGGTCTTTATATTGTTGAATCATCCGGGGATATCTTGGATGTCCTTCTGTTCAGAACTAATATTGTACATGACCCCAGGAAAGAAAGTCACTTGGAATTAGCTCATTTCTATTTGAATGTTTGTATGTTGTCCCGATACACACAATTTTGATCTGATTCTGAATCTTCTCTGAAAAAGTCGTGTACCTCCTCTGCTGCATCCAGATATATGCTGACTTGGAGGTGCTAGGCAACGACAGCTTCTGCTGCATCCAGATACATGCTGACCTAGCTGTATGTTGTCGCGCTATAGATCTAATACACCCGAAAGAGGCCCTCAAGTGCCCAAAAGAAACCCAAGAAACTTATATCAAATTGAGAAAAACTCATTTGATCTGTATATTATACCATTTCTACTTAAGATCTATTCTGTTCTCTTCTCAACCTATTCCCATTTAAGATTTCAGAAATCTGGATTGGACTTGTGAAATATGTGGCAGGGAAGATACTTGCATGATAGAGTGTGCTGTTTATATTTCCAGGATTTGATTAGTATTTATTTGGGTGTTCATTGTTAAGAAATCAAAACATGATAAAACAGATTATATGCAGACCTAGACTCAGTCAGGATATCTTAAAGGATGACATCAGTATACTCACCTGCTACGATGAATCGTTGTGCTTACCTTGATCGCGGGGGTATGCCTTGGAATGGGACACACGGGTATGATAGTAAAATATTACCTAAAGCATATCACGAAGTTGAAAAATTGAAAGTTGAGCGTTAAAGTTTAAGTGGACAAACATATTGGCAATCGCATAGACCAGTTTGATTAGGCTCGTACTGAAAAGTGTTCCTTAGTCTGCCTAAGAACGAATTTTGATCCCATTGCAATTGTAATTGTATATTATGGTAGTTGTTTATATTTTGAGTTTTTTTTATTTGTTTTTAGTTCTTAAAATAAAAATAAAAAATTTGAAAAAAATTCAAAAATACAAAAATAGTGTCTTGTTTTTCTATAAAACCAAAATTCCAAAAATAGAGTTTTTAATTGTTTTTCTTAAAATTAAAAATTGTAACCGTTCTTGAAGATTTGATTGATCATCAAAAGTTGAAAGAATTTAAATTGTGAAATCCGAGTATAAGTACTTGGATGTACCTAGTGTTCATGTGGTACTCTCCCTGTTGCATAAGAAATGTTTGCTTATGAGTTTGTGAGCATGTGCAGAACGTGATTTTAATCAAGAACAGGGGTTGTTGAAGACTGAGATGTTGTTAGCTGCTGACGAAGCATGGAGCAGCATGATTACAAGATGTACCTGAGTCAGAAGAACCGGATACGAAACACCGTCTGACAGTGAAAGTACATTTGAAGAAGTACAATGAACCTGCTTGAAAGACAAAGATTGAAGAAGAAAAGAGCTGTTGAGAATCCTCCTCTCACATTCTTTTTGACAAGATTTTCAAGCAAATGCTGATCAAGATCCTGATATGAAGCTAACCACAAAAGCCGAAGAAAGAGACCCAGTGCTGAGAGTTCAGAAGTCAAGAACTTCCACAACATCTGCAGCATAGCGACAACCATAGACTTCGTTGAAGACGTTGCTGAATTCATGCTATGAAGACAATTTGATGGCATCAGTCTAGGGGGAGATTGTTAGGCCCTAAAGTGTGAGACTGACGCATCAAATTAACACAACGGGTTATGGTTACGAACTGGGTTTTACCAGGTTAGTTAGTATTAGGTTGTGGACCTTTATAGGTCACTTGGGCCAAGCTTTAGGCCATGTGGGCCAAGCAGGCCCAAGGGAAGCCCATGTAGGGAAGTGGGCTTGAGTTAGTATATAAACAAGTTTTTAACTTGTTTTTAGGTAGGAACCTCATAGTTACAATTCCTAGAGAGAGCTAGAGAGGGAGGCGATTTTGTGAGCACTTGTACTAGACGGTTTTGCTTGTTAAAGTAATAGAATCGTGTGCAAGTGTTGAAAGTGATTCGGTGTGTTCTTCGTATTTGGTTTGTTCTTCATATTTTCGTGTTTTTCTTGAATCTCACCAAGTTTGGATTCCGCACAAACTTGGTGATTGTTTGATATCATTGAAAGATCCGATTAAACGGGACTTACACATAATTATAAGTAATCATCCTATCTCATTTCATAATTATTCATACACTTGACTGCTTCTTAACAAGTCTATACTTTTCATAGCATACTTCCACGTAACATTCTCATTTCCTCGACCCGTTTGTAACAAGTCAATATACATATTTATTTTAACTTATAATAATGCTTACCTTCATATGATCAGTTTATAACAGATTTAATACCTTCATCTCATCCTTTAAGATTTAATTCTATAGACACATTGTATAACATTTAACTCTTGTTTTGTTATCACAACAAAACTACTATTTCATAGTCACACCTACGTGCTTAACTCCATAGTTAACATGGTTCTACATTTTTATAGTTATTTGTACCATACATACCCTTACGTTACCTTCAAATCATTCATTCTACATTACTATTCTTCTCATTTCATGCATTACTTAATCTGCATGAACATACATGTCATGCAAATTCATTATACGAGAGTTTAACCAATACTCAAAATTTTCACTCAAAACCTTTAAGATTCACTTCTTAATGACATAGTCTTCTTCTTATGTCAACTATTAGAAATCAAACATTCCCTAAATTATCATACCCGTTCCATCATTCTTTTTATAGGTCATTTTCAACCTACCAATTCATATTTATTCGTCATAAATTAAAACATTTTACTTACCTCGATTTTGTTCCATAATTCAGCGATCCGTAAATCAGATCTGTCCACATTCTTCACGAGTACTAGCCGTACCAGGCTAGGTTTCATTCATCCATGTAATGTGCCTCCATTCGTACACATCCTTCCACCATTTCGATTGGTTTCATTACATCAAGAGTTCTAACATTATCATTAACAATTTAGCGGTTAGCATACTTCATTCAAACATTCATTCTACTAGTTGATTACTTATCTAGAATTCTTCTACAATTTCTTACGTACGCTATAACGTGTCACACATTTCATTTCTCACGTGCAATTCTTTCATTTTAGTTACTTATTTCGTCAACCTTTGCAGTTTGACCTTTTAAGGTTAAACTGACTTTTCTTACTTATCATCGATGCATTGAGGTTCACATTCGTGCTTCCTTCCATACATGCTTACTTACAAGACATTCATTACATCATTTCGGTATTCTTAACAAACTTACCCTTCTTGTTCATACTTAAGTCATTGTCCGGGTCGTAGCCCGTCATTCATTCCGATTCCTAAGAGTCGATTACTAACACATTTAACACATAACTTGTTCAAAACTTATTCCTTTCATTTTAAAATTTAGCTTTACGTGCCAATTACGATCATTCTTTTGTTCATTTACTTTACACCTACTCATATGACTCGTTTGACTCAACCCTTGTCAAACTATCGACACATTCTGATGTGGACTAATTCCATCCTTTTTATATCTTAAATCTGTCCCGTGGATTCAAACGTAACATCCATACCTTTCATTATTTCTATGTTTTGAATCCGCCTAGCGGCTTCATACATATCATTCATATTTTCCATTACTTCTATGTTTTGAATCCTTTTCGCGGACTCGAACATTTCATTTACATCTTCCATTCACATCTTTCATTCATTACATGTGTTGAATCTGTCTCACAGATTCAAACATATCATTTTCTGCATTTCATTCCTTGAATTCGTCTCGCGGATTCAAACATTGCATTCACACCTTTCATTCTTTGAATTCGTCTCGCGGATTCAATCATTTCATTCATATCTTGTTGATCCGTACTTTCTTACGGATTCAACATTCTTCATTCTCATCACTCATGTTTTTCA
Organism: Helianthus tuberosus; assembly: GCA_030545235.1. Lineage (NCBI taxonomy): Eukaryota > Viridiplantae > Streptophyta > Magnoliopsida > Asterales > Asteraceae > Helianthus > Helianthus tuberosus. Next base: position 183,325,592 of record CM060412.1, read on the forward strand.
TTCCTACATAGTACTCTCAATTTCCTGAGAGTCTCACTACCCATTTCACCCGCATGTCCACCTGCTACCCAATTATAACGGACATACCTGCGATAATTACCACGGTCTCACGAACGTCATATGCTTCTTGCGTACTGGCCAGGGGCGCAATTCACATACTAATTTCGTGCCTTCAGGTAATCATCGCCTTATGTCCGCAGTAGTGGGTTTCAGTTCGTGCTACATTTTTAAAATCTTGCCAAGACAATATCGCTGTCTTCCGTTTAGTACTTACCCTCCCAAGGAGATTTCTTCCTTTTTCTTTTAACACCGGTACCCTTACATATTAACATTGTGTACCTGGGGTCCATCTGTCCATTCGCATCCTTGCTTGCTTTAGCGTCCATCTTAGACTGCATTCACGGATCATCCTCTTCAATTTTTTAAGCTTACCTTGCACATACAAAACCGTTAGTTTCTTCATATGAATACATACATACACGCTTTCACTCAATTTCTACCTTTAGATCTTGATCGAGTCATGGATTGTACGGGTTCCTTATCACAAGAGCACATAGGTTTGAGTTTAAGTACCTACCCTCTCGTACTTGATTCTCTCAAACCAGGGCTCTGATACCAACTTGTAAGCTCCTAGTTCGTATTTGACAAAAAGTCGCAGCGGAAGTTCATGCCATAAAATTTCTTTCCTTATAATTACCTTGACTTACTTAAATCTTCATTTTAACACAACTTTTTCACATGAAGTCATCAATCGAATCATTTACAATTAAAAACATAACATGAGTTTTCTAAATTTCATACACCAACGTTCCCGTACAATCTGTCTTGTGACTCGATCCTCGATCTCTATTCCTTGATGATCCTCGTGTTTCGTACTACCTGCGCTCACCACATAAAATTCATAACATTAGTACCCATTATAAATATACCAGATTTATTCACGTTCACTTTTCATTTCGCTAACTCTTTACATCCTGGCTTTTCATCTGATCATACGATTCGCGGTGAGACTTGTTTACTGTTCCTGCGTTACCTTCATCTACAAGGCACGCTATTATTATCGTCAATACTCAATAGCGTTGAATACCTGCATGCATACTTTCATACATACCTATACATATTCACACAATCACATATAACTACCTACATACATACATACATGCCCACAAATACACATCTACATTATTACATACGTGTCTTCATACACACATAACTACACTATCGCATACATTCATACCTTTATACATATTTACATACATACATCACTACTTGCAATATACATAACTCATACATGCCTACCCACATACATACCTTCATATATCCGCGTATACTTGCTCACACACCTATGAACTTGCATACGTACGTGCATACATACTTACATACATTTCTACATACGTGTATAGATACCTACAACATATATACATACATACATACATACCTATCTACATGTGTGCATATACATATGCTCATAAAAACGTAAGTTAAATTAGTCATACGTAACTTATAACGCGTTTAAACGAGTTCCCAAGACAAAATGGAACAAACAAACAATTTTTCGGAATCAGGGGGGCTAGACGCCCCACCTAGCCCCTTTTTTGACAGCAAGTTCCTTTGTTGATTGCTGCATTTGCCCAGCTCCATTTTTGATCAAAATTTTAACTTCAAAGCTTCATAACTTTTGATCTAGATGTCCGTTTTCCGCGATTCTTTTTCCTATGCGTCCGTAATTTAATTCTCCATCTTATGGAGTTAAAATCCAATATCCGGATTAATAAAATTTCAGACTTTTAATTCTTCGACTTATTACCCTTTTTACCAATATTTTGACCCGTTCATGCATTTATCAACATAACTCGTTTGTTTGACCATAACTTCTTATGAACCTAATAATATCAATGACGTCTATCATAAAAGACTAAATTCTTAGATGTCTTGCATCCTCTTAACCCATTTTCGCTCAAAAGCTTATTTTGACCCGTTAAAGGTATATTCCGCATTTTAAGGTCCTTGGCTTACGAAAATCATATTTCTCGCTTTCCTACTTTTTCAAAACATTCACTTAATCAAATAGCTTGTTTCTAACCAACTTTTAAGACCGTTTGCCCGATTTACCCATCAAGGGCGTTTTTGTCAACTTTGTTCCATCATTTACTACAAAGGACTTCCTTTAACATTTGACTAATCGCACGACTTAACTATAACTCAAATCGTACATACCTGGCTCGGATCAAAGCTATGACCCGTTTTAATATTTCGTGCACTAAATGGCTAGTTAATAGCAACATAATTCCTTTCGCTATTCATCCTGTGAATGCATAATACTTGACAAAACAATTCATTAGTCAATATCTCCAAATGGTGATATCTTCACCATTTAACCCGTTAAGTCTAAATGTCCATTTTATCCTTGTAGGACTTTAGTTAGTCATTATCCCATTCATGTAACTTATTCCTCTGTTAACTCGTAACCAAAATCACCATAATACCCTTTTTACCCTTTTTGACCATCAACTTAGTTTCTTAACATAATCACATGTTCCGACCCATACCAAAACTTGTCGGAACATCATAATTTACATATTTAGTTACCATGTTCGTAATCTATACAATGAATAGATATTCTACAAGAAGGGGTGTAAGCTTTACTTACTTCGCATCCGAATATGCTTCCCGTGCGCATTAGTCCCGTTTGACCTGTTTCTTTCCCCAAGCTTCCATGTCGCTTATTAAGCATCATCTATCATATATCATTCTCAAGATAGTTAGCTTGTTCATCATTCATCAAATCCCTTTTTATCACACAGATCTTATATCAAGTTTATCATTTAACCTTAAAACATGCTAATCCATCACTTCTTATCCAATTTCTTTAAAAATACTTACACATATATGATTTTCAACATTATTAACATGAGCATATCATTACTTCTATCATATCATCAAAAACCCACTTCATAACTACTTTGTTAATCACTTACAAGTGATCTAATCTTAAGTTTTTCATAATTTCATCATACTTTTGATGTGTGTACTACCTACTAAGCATAGGCTACAACTAATTCATGCACAATCTCCTAATTTCATACATAATTCATCAAATCCTCCTACTAATAACATATATCATTCACATAAACATTCAAACATATTATCATCATATTTCTTTCAATTCCTCTAGTAAGAATCCATCCTATCCATTATAATACATGAACAACCATGATTAATTAAACATGGATGATCATTCAAGTCATCATTCTTACCAAAACAGATGGGTTTCACCTCTAATCATCAAATTAGCCCAAACCATGTATAATCTTGGTTCCATATCATGACATTAACACCTACTCATACTCAATTTCATACCAATTCACGATTTTCAACATGACCCATCACATTCAAAGTCATCAAACACCAAAATTCTACTTACCTTGTGTTCAAGAATGCATAGATGATCCAAAATCGAGACATGCATGGACTCAAGATCACATCTAGGGCTTGTATTTGCTAAATTTATGATGATTAGGGGTTTCCCCCTTTTCCCCTTCCTGATCCACGCGACACACACACACACCTGAATGTGTGTCTGTTTGTGTTTTAACCCTAATTAACCATTCAAGTTCCATTTTTAACATGTTTGCCCCCTAAGGGTTCATTCCTTTATTATTTTTAGCTACCCCTTTTAACTAGGTTAAATAGCCAAGTTATTTATTTCTTGATATGTCCTATAGGAACATACGACAATATAAACATTCGGGTTTTGGGGTGTCACATTACATGAATGATTTATGAAGGTTTCTTGAAAAATGTGTTAGTGCAGTTGTCTGTCGACTTCATCTTCGTTCACGCAGTTCGAGTTAAACAGGAAACAAAGGTGAACAAGCCAGTTCAAACGAAGTGGACAGTTCAAACGAAGTGGACAGTTCAAACGAAGTGAAAAGTTCAAACGAACTGGAAATGCCTGTTCAAACGAACTGGAAATAGTATAAATATGTGACTTGAGTTTTTCATTTGTAACTTTTGGATTCCGGTAGTGAAACTCTGCCGAAGTGTCTCCAAGTCTGTAATCGCGTTATAATTAATATAAGAGACAGTTATTAGTGAATATCGAGCTGAAACAAACTCTGATTCATTGAATTCCGCCATTGAATCAGTTTAGAGCTCTTCTGAAGACTCGTTCAGATCGATTCTCGATCCTACAAGTGGTATCAGAGCTCAGGAGGAAGAGCTCTTGCCATTTCAGCTCGATTTCATTAAGAATTCTGTTTTCTACTTCATTCTGTCACATTTTTAAAAAAAATTAACGAGATTTTTCAGATAAAATGAACTGATTTTTGCTTATAACAAGCGAAATTATGTTTTAATCAATCTGTAAAAGTTTCCGGCTTAAATTCAAAGTAAAACTCAATCAATTTGATAAAAAAAACGTTCAGTTCGTTTGAAGGTGTGTCCAGTTCACACGAACCAAAACTTTAAACTCAGATCTACAGCAATTCAGTGGACGTTTTTGAACATTTTATACATCTTTGTGATCGGAATTCGTTGTATTATAAGCCTAGGATATCAATTTTGACAAAAACTCATCAAATTGTTCAAAACTGCTTCACTTCGTTTGAAATCTGATTTCAGTTCGTATGAATCAGATCCAGTTCGTTTGAAATCTCTCGTCAGATCGTATAAAGTGACACCAGGTCGTTTGACATTCAACCAGTTCGTTTAAAGTTGCTCAGTTCGCGTGAGAAATCGGTGCAGATCGTTTGAGAGATTAATCACAGTTCGTATCAATTCAGACGAACTGAGTTTGGAATCTTTGTTTGCATCAGGTTCCTGATTGTTTGAGGTTGTCAGATCGTGTGAAAGTTGTTTTGACTTTGAGACATATCACGTGAACTACTGAAGCCATTTATTGCATCATACCATTGGCTCAATCATTAAATATTGTTGTCAGGAGTGTCATGTGATTATTTCAGACCTTGCATGTGAACAATTATCGGCCCAATGAGATGTTGGATAACATAAAAGTGTCGGCCATTTTTTAAAAGATTGAGAAAGGGTTGAATATGCATGTGAATTTACGGTCCAATTAGATTCATCAAAGGAATCGACCCAATCAAGTGTTAACAAGATTCATGAAAAGCAAGTCGTGTAAAGGAGTTCAGTTCGTTTAAAGAGGTCAGATCGTCTGAAAGGTTTAGTCCGTCTGAAAAATTCAATTCGTTTGGAAGTTTTAGTTCGCATAGAATCTAGTTCGTTTAGAGAACTCAGTTCGTTTGGACCCCAGTTCGCTTGAAAGTTTGCATCAAATTCAGTTTGTTTGAAGCCTAGTTCGTTTCAAGAATCCAGTTCGTTTGGAGACTTCATTTCGTTTAGGTTTCTAGTTTGTTTGAACAATCTGATTTTGTGAACTTTTGACACCGAAACATGGATAAAGAGTTTTACAGACTTTTTGGTATTGATTTCAATGACTTTATTAATGGACAAGTTGCTTCTGTTATTGTTGCTGAAACCGCCGGTATTGAAACTGAAACAGAAACTTTTCAAAAGGATGCAGAAAAAGCGCCTATTTTTTATCACTCGTCTGATGAAGAAAGTGACAACGATGAAGAGGGAATACAAAAGCTTGAAGATTTTCAAAAGAAAATTTCATCTGATAAGAATAATGGGTGTTTTGCAAGTCAAGTGAAAGAGACTGATGAGATCAAATCTGAGAAAGATGTAAAAACAACAACAGCTGAAGAACAAATCAAACCTAGTGAGAAAAAACAGGTTGAACAAATTCCAACGGTCAAGATTGAGAAAGAAGAATCTGAAAAACTTGTATCTGAGAATCCTGAATCAGAGTCAAAGAAAGAGGTTGCAGAAGACGCACCTATCTTTGATCATTCACCAGAAGAAGAGAGTAAGGATGAAAGTGTTCATGAGGAAAAGGAACAGGTTGAAAATATCTCATCTTTAAAGGTTGAGACAAAAGTTGATGATAAACATATTCTTGTTTTGCTGAAAAATTGTGAGATGTTGATATTTGTAAATGACAAACTCTTGAAGGATGTTGAGAGTTTGTCATTAGAAAACAAAAATCTAAAAAAATCAGAAAATGTTTTGAAAAATCAAATACACAATTTTAAAAATGAAAAAGTAAAAATTGAGAAAGATTTTCAAAATCAAATAAAAATTTTAGAAGATGAGAGAGATTTATTTGGTAAAAACAATCTTGAAAAACAAATTGCAATCAATTCTCATCTTAAAGAGATTATTCGACTTGAAAAGGAAGCTGAGTGTGCTCAAAAGAAAATCAAGGAATGGGAACAAAAGTTGAAGGTGTTTGTGAATACTTCAACTATTCCTTGTTCAAAACCTTTAAATTCAGTTCCAATAAGTGACAATGTCACAAACTTTGACAAAGTCAAAGTTGAAGATTGTGATGAGAAATCTGATGATGAAAATGAAAAAATGAAGAAAAGAATTTATTTTTGAAGTTAAAAGAAAAGTTTCAAGAAACTGTTCCACAATCAACGGAAAAGGGAGAATGCTCTAAGCAAAAACCTTTGAAGAAGAAAGTGGAACAAAAACAAAAAGAGAAAAGTTTGAAAAATGTTCAAAAAGAAAATAAAAGTTCATCAGATCAATCATCCAATCGCAATCAAAAATTACAAAAAGTAAAAATTCAAAATTCAAAATTTGTTGGTAATGAGTGGTGCAGGTCGGACCACAGAGCTCAAAAGCCAAATCCAGCAAACAAGAGGAGGAAAGATTATCACCAAGCCAAACAGTGCTATGATCTGAATGTTTGGACTGAATGTGGTGATTGGTACGATAACAGAGTGTGTTATACTTGTGGTGTAAGAGGACACATTGCTGTTAACTGCCAGAATTGGAGTTATGAGACGAGAAGATGCTATAACTGCCAAATCAGAGGACACATTGCCAGAGATTGCCCAATGAGATCAATGGGAAGATCGAGGGCTGAATCTCAGAAAGTGGCAAAGAAACCAGTCAATGTCAAGCCCAAAGAACAGAAAGTTCAAGAACAGAAAGTTCAAGAAAAGAAAGTAAAGCTTTCTCAAGGGCAAAAAGACAGACTGAGGAAAAAGAGGAAGAAAGCAAGAGAATATCTCGAAAGGATTTTGTCCTCGGATACAACTGGTAAAACAGATAAAAGTTCTGATAAATCGTCTTGCTTGCCAAAGAATGACAAATCAAGCAAAACGAATTCATCAGATACAAATCTGAGGACGAAAGAGAGAAAGATGAAAAAGAAAGTTGCTGGTGATGAATTTGTTTCTTCGGAAACAAAGGAGCCAGTTGTTGGCGATGAATCTGACTCATCAAAGTCAGACAAGCCACGTGCAGGCAATGAATCTGGTTTGGTAAAGCCAGAAGAGCCATCGTTTGAGGTAAAAAATGAGAATTCTGGTCTAACAATGGATGATGCAAATTTTCCACCATTGTTGAACAAGAATTCAAAATCACTCAAGGACCGTCAGGCTTGGGTGAATCTATTTAAATAGAAAAACCTGACTTGCCGGAGCTCCCAGGTTTGTAAGCGTGGAGCAGGAATCGGCATCTATCTTTCTTAGTTGGATTTTTCGTACAAGTGGTAAATCAGGGACATTAATTTGTACTTGATTTTCTACAAGTGGTTGAAGACAAAATGATGAACCACATCCCCAACTTTACAAGTGGTAAAAACAAACTTATTTTCCGGAAAAATCATTTTTGATTAAAACAAACTTAAGTGTTTTGAAATCTTAATGAGAAAATGGTTTGTTGTGAGGGGGAGTTCTGATTGTTTATGCCAAGTGAATGGTGAATTGAGGTGATTCGATATTGGTTGTCATTTTATTGTACAGTTTGTTTTCAAATTTCCTAAAATGTGTTTGCATTTTAGGGGGAGTAAGAATTTTTAGAAAATCCAAAAACATTTGAAAATTTGAAAAAGACAAAAACATGATAAAACAAAAATGAGTTTTGTTGTCAAGAAGAGGAAATGATAATACATCAGTGGACGATCACAACATGCTAAAGAATTGGAAAGTTAAAAGTGATAAACGGTCTCACTGATGATGTGCCAGTAGGTTTTTGCACATTTAGTAGATTGTGACGAGATATAAACCTAAATTTCAAACTTGCTTATATCGTGGGGAAACATCTCTCGGATATATGGGTAACCCCCGAAATCTTGTTTGAAAGATTCCTTTTTCTGATATACTAGGTCTTTATACTCAGTGATATCTGGGGTATTATTCTTGGACTTCTGCTGAATGGAAGTTCTGACCTAGTCCTCGAATAATACTTTCTGCAATGCTTGAAACATAGCATAAACCCTCAGCATGCTGATGAAACAATAAAATTGATAGTCGCTGCTGTTGTAGCTAAAAGATCCTCTAAAGGGGACATACCTTAAAGCCGAAGCTGATATCTCTCTGCGTATACGGAAGTATCGACCTGAGATCCCTCAGCCCTCGCATTACCTAATTTATGTACAGATATCATTTGTGTCATAATTACCTGTAAGACTGAATATTGGGATCTGGATACGGGAGTATATTCTGAGGTGGGACACATGATTAAGTTTAAGTGCTTAAGACATTAATATCGTATCTCGAAGCAGTTGTACTTTGTGTGAAAATTTAAGTGGACCAGTATACTGACAATCTAAGTGAATCGTTTAGAACTTAAAATGAAATGAAGCTTAACGGTGTTAGTGATTTGTCTCATAAACTAATATGATCCTCTTACACAAACTCACAAAAATATTGTCTGTAAATATTTCTTTACTGCATTTTATTCTTTTCAAAAATCCAAAAAGATTTTAGTGTGTTTTAGCATAAAATTTTTATAAAATACAAAAAGATTTTCGACAACTGATGTTGAAAAGCTGATATTCAAAATTTCAAGTGCTGAACATGATGAACTAGTTTGGGAGTGTGTGTATTGAATTGAGAAATTTATTTTGAGAAAGAAGTTTGATTAGTTAATCGAGATCATTAATTTGAACTTGATGTAACTTTTTCAGTAAGTTTTTTCTTATTGTTTTTAAGTAAAAACTTATGTGGTGGTGAGAAAATGTGTGCAGGAGTTGAGCTGAACAGAATTAAAGCCAGGATGTGATCTCTAGGTGATAGCTAATTCCAGACAGCGATCCAATCACGATGAGAGGGGGAGTCTGATGAGGTTAGAGCCAAAGAGAAGATCCTAGTCCATGCTAAGAAAAAAAAGGAGATCGATCAAGATTGAAGAGTCATCATGTTGAAGACTCTCACTGAAGATTCCGTCAACATTCAAGGGGGAGTCTGTTAGTGCAGTTGTCTGTCGACTTCATCTTCGTTCGAGTCTTAGATTAGTAATGAAAGATCAAGTCATGCAGTTCGAGTTAAACAGGAAACAAAGGTGAACAAGCCAGTTCAAACGAAGTGGACAGTTCAAACGAAGTAAACAGTTCAAACGAAGTGGACAGTTCAAACGAAGTGAAAAGTTCAAACGAACTGGAAATGCCTGTTCAAACGAACTGGAAATAGTATAAATATGTGACTTGAGTTTTTCATTTGTAACTTTTGGATTCCGGTAGTGAAACTCTGCCGAAGTGTCTCCAAGTCTGTAATCGCGTTATAATTAATATAAGAGACAGTTATTAGTGAATATCGAGCTGAAACAAACTCTGATTCATTGAATTCCGCCTTTGAATCAGTTTAGAGCTCTTCTGAAGACTCGTTCAGATCGATTCTCGATCCTACAAAATGACTCAGTTGTCTTTTGTTTTTTGTTGAAATCAATTTCCCCTTGAATCTCGTCTCTAATTTTCCTTAGCATTGAAGAATCCATTCATAGAGAGATTTTTCTAGGTCAGGAAATTTTGCCGGTTTGTGTCGCTTAACATCGCCTCTTTCGGGAGCAAGTGAGAGATACTCTAAAGACCGCTTAACTGTATTCGATATTGTCGCTTGACTCACCTGCAAACCATAGTTACTATGAACCCATTCTTGCAATTGCTTTTGAGTGAGACTTGGATTATCCTTGTTGTGCTTGCATAATGCTCTTCGAATCTCGTCTGTCATTGTTGTTTTTTTCACACCTTTAAGATGGGAAGCCATGTTGTGCATATGATTTGTTTGTGTTAACCTATTTTGATCTTGTATTTATATAGAAAATATTTTTAATGTCCATAAAGTGATACATTGAACACAAGAAGCACAATAAGGTGGGAGATTGAATGTTTCTTTCAAATTGGGCCGTTCATTTGATATACATGCATTGTATACAATAATTAAGTGGAAGCTTGAAAGGTGTTTGTAAACTAAGTATTCTACTATAAATTAATAAAATATTAATTAATATATAAATTAATAATTATTAATTTATCGATTAATTAATAACTCTTTTAATTAATAAATTTTGGTGGTCCCAAGTGTATTATTTTATAGAGTTTCTACTGTATATTGCGACAGTATTTAATGCGTTTATTATCCCATACTAATAAACCATACAATCACATAAGGTATTACAGATTTCTTGTCCTCTCGAACAATACAAATCCGATAACATAGATTTTAGGTGAGTTTCTAGACTTCCTACCTTGATTTGATGTAGACTGCGACTAAAACCTGCAACATACGTTAAAACAACGTCAATACAAAAGTATTGGCGAGTATACAAGTTTTGATAGAGTAGCGTAAATAGATAAAAAGTGCTGCGAATTACCAAATACATAAACAAGATACCTCAACATACATGCATTTAAGACCGATACTACCAGTTAAGTCACTCGAGCTGCGATTGCGATTGCGATTGCTATTCATCCTAACTAGACCCCGTCGGGTGCTATAGTACTATACTAGTTAAGGCGGGACCTCGCGAGTATAAGTCCTAACACATATGTAACTAGCATCACGTATAAATATGCATAACGGTTATTCGCATGTGATAAATAGTTTGATTGAATAATTTGTTTGATAAATTCGATCTAATAGGAACGTATGTTACACCCAAAATGCGATAAAAAAGGATTCGAGTATACTCACAGTCGGTGTTCAGCAAGCAAACACAACTTGGTTGGTTTGAAGGGAGCGCCTATGAGAATAGCCTGATTATAGATTGATAGCGTAAGCGTTGGATAGTTCGTGAAACAGAGCAGCGTGTTAATGGATCGGACAGTACTCCGATCGGATGGTAATCCGATCGGGTGGCTGGTCGATCGGGTGACAATCCGTTCGGATGGTCATCCGACAGGGTGACCATTCGATTGGATTGTTACCTCGTTTGGGGAGGATGTGTTGTGTGTGATGGCTTGACCTTTGAAGTTTTCGTTGTAGCATTTTGAGAATAGAGAAGTATCTCTACCTTTCAGGTCGGTCGAGCGAACGGTCGGTCGATCGAACAGTCGGTCGATCGGGTGGCAACCCGATCGGGTGGCTGTTCGATCGGACGGTGACCCGATCAGCGAGACACTTTGGTTGATAAGTTCATAGCAGACTGGTCACTCGATCGGGTTGCAATCCGATCGGGTGACAATCCGTTGGAACTGTTTGTGCGATGAAGATTTGTAAAATTGTTTAAGTCTTGATACCAAGTGCAATCCGATCGGATTGCGGGTCGATCGGGTGGCAGTCCGATCGGACGGCAATCCGATCGGACGGCAATCCGTCCCGCAACTTGATCGTTTCACAACTTGTTTATTTTGTTAAGTTTCTGCGATTCGATCGAGACGGTATGACTACGAGCTAAACAATGGAACTTCACCAAGTCCAAGTCATCGGATCGGATGGGAATCACCCCGTCCGATCAGTTAACTGTTCTTGATGGTTGTTCGTGTTCAACACGCTAAGTTGGTCATCTCGTTGATAGGAACCAGTTCTCGAACCGACACTTCACTAGAGGAAGAGCAGAAGGTCTGTACGAGCTCTGTTTCTACCGAGTTTGAGTAAAAAGTTAAGAAAGTTTGAAGAAAAGCTTAGAAAACTTAGATTCGGCTTAGATCTAGGTGAGATTAGTGTTTATACACCGTTGAATTTATTAGATCTGGACTGTTCTTGATGAGATGAGGTCACACTTCATTGTTCCTAAGAACTCCATGATGATATCACCTTAGAACGGCTCAAATCCGAAGATTTAACGGTGAAAAAGTGAGATTTGATGGTGAAAAAGATGAAGGAGTGCATTTTGATTGTAGAAGTATAAGATTTAGGGTGGAAACTTACAAGTATCACGATAAATCGGGTGAAAATGGCGAGAAAGCGTCTGGTCGAGAGAGAGCAGTCACATCAACTGTTGTTGATGTGACAAGTGGGGTATTTATAGGCAAAGGAGGAGAAAGGCGGTGCAGTGCATCGGATCGGATGGCTGTCCGATCGAGTGACACCTCGATCGGGTGGCAATCAGATTGGACGGTAATCCGATCGGATGGTCATCCGATCGAGCGGTCAGTCGATCGGTGGCATCCGGTGAGTTATATTTCGGCGTTTCGTTTCGGTCGTCAAGCGTTGCGGTAGTTTGGTTACACATTTTCATATATTTATTATAATTAGTCACGTTGGGTCATATATACATATCCATATTTCAAATCCTGCGATAATCGAGTTACGCGTGCCTGCGAGTGCGTTTTTGAGTATTGAGTTGCACTGCGACACATCGCGGCTATCAAGGAGGGTAGAATTGGTCCTCACTTGACATCTTCATGGTTGTCAGCAAGTACAATGTGAGGTGATAACGATAAAGTATGCGAAATTATGCAAAAACACTGCGATATATGCGATATAAGTACATTATGATCCGAATCTCTGGTGCTAGGCGTAACGGGTATAACTAGTAGTAACAACGCACGAACGTGCGGGTTGTTACAGTCTCCCCTGCTTTAGGAAATTTCGTCCCGAAATTAATCCACAAGAAGGGTCGCGATAGTTGATGCGAGCGAGTAAGCGATAAAGCGACGAGATAGTGAGCGATCGATTGAGTATACACGTGCGAGGGCATTGCGAAGACCAAGCTCGAGCGACGAGAAATGCGATTCGTATAATCAAGGTGATAACACACACAAGAATGCGATCACAAAGCGTTTTAAATTTTCGAAAAATCGATTAATTAGGAAAAAATTTTTTATGAAAATCTTCTCACGGTGCGGCGTTAACTGTATTGATGTCCACACCAGCGCTATAAGAAGGGTTTTGGTTAGGTTACTAAAAGATTTTAAGGTGATTAAAACTCGTTTTATGAAATTTTCTCGTCACACGGCAGTAACTTGAGTCGATTGTCACACCAACGTTACAAGATAATCTTGTTTTATTCCAAGGTTTTGATCAAATTTTGGAAAAAAATTTGTAAGAAAAGATCAGTTTAAAAATTTGGGGTAACCAAAGCCTTTTAATAATACCAAAAATTTAAATTTAAGGTCGGCCCCGCATGGCACTTTTCCACGAAAGTTCGACAATATGGTTAAAACACTTATATAAAGGAAGTACCAGTGGCGTATCCACCATGATTTAACCATATGGCTTCCGTCTCGTGAGGCAGTGTCATACGTGTCGACATAGTACCAATAGATTTGCGATGACTCGGTCTAAACGAGAAAGGGTTGGATCAAGTCTTGAAAGGCGAACTGAGTGATGAAGTCATTTCCGAACTCAGTTTAGTGACACCAGCGAGTGCGATAAGCGATGTGTATGTGAAAATTCGATAGCATAACACAACATAACAAGCGAAGACGACGGCGTTAAGCGTAAAGCGTAGAGCGATGAGCGACGAGCAATAGCGACAATCATCGAGTGATAGGCGACGATCGATGCGTTGCAAGCGATGAGAATATGCGCGATTGATGCGATTCAATTGGATTGATCATCACCACAAAATTTAACTAACATTAGACCCCACATGGCCTTTTTCCACGAAAGTTTGCTGATATGGCTAAAACACTTATATATAGGAAGTACCAGCGGCGTATCCACCATGCTTTAACCCTATCAGTTTTGTTTCACGAAGCGGGGTCATGTGTGCTAACATATCACAGATAATACAAATAACGGTAAGCGATAGCGATGGCGATTAAGCGAAACACAATGAGCGATGGAGCAATACACAAGCAATAGGGCGATACCCACGTTACACATAATAAGCGATTGAGATTGCGAAATACCCATAATAAGCGATAGCGATTGCGAGGTAGATTATAGCGATAATGCGATTGCGAGCGTGTTGACTTACGAAAAGTCTTGCGATCACACGCTTGAGTTGCGATTGAGATTGTTACGCCTTGCGATGTGGTATAGTGTGTCGAAAATAACCATAATAGTATAATAGGTCTACGTTCCAACTCCACATGGCACTTTCTTCACAAAACTTCGGTTAGCATGGCGAAACACCGTCATGTTTCAACCATACGCCTATGTTCCATGAATAGGTGTCACACTTCGTCAGACATGGTCAAGACGCTTATATATAGGAAGTACCAGCGGCGTATCCACCACGCTTAACCATGCCCTGAACGTTAAGGCATCATTGAAACTCACTACGATCTCCGTGCACCAGCCAAAATAATCCCGTGTGCACCCGTGATTAATTTGATTCTTGCACGTTTATCGTACCTTATCTCAAGAACGCATAGTAGGGGTAAAATACATTATATAGTACATAGTTCTAGCATTAGATTGTGCGCGAGTATAAGGGAGAAATAGAATCCATATGCGTCGAGAGATAAAATACGTTTCCACACATAAAAGAAATTGATGGCGATAAGTCGTATTATTACAACAACATTAGAAGCAAAGTAACGTTGCTGTGGAGTACTTCTGCGGAGACTGCGGTTGTGCTGAAATTCCTCAAGGTTGCGGTCCTGTGCGGCAGTTCTGGGTAAAATGACCATACCAGTTGCAATTATCGCAATAACGACAGTTGGTTCCTGGTGGGTGATGATACGTACACATGAGACACAGGGGATGGCTTTCGGTGTAGGCGCGCTTCACAAGAACGCCAACAAACCATAGCGGTGTGGGGTTTGGAATTTCATCCACGCTTGGTTCCTTTCGCTTATGGCTGAGCTCGTTGCGATCCAGAGATGATGCAGTGTCGTTGGCGGATTCGTCTGATGATTCGCTGGAGATATCATCGGAGGAATCTTCAGAAGAATCGTCGGTAGAATCGTTGGAAGAATCGTCGGATGAAGCAATGACGATTGCTTGGTGAGCCTGCTTGACAGGATTCTTGGAGAAGAATCCGTCCGAGACTCGTTTGTCGTTGATTTCTACGGCCAGGCGACAGGTTTCTTCGATGGTAGCAGGTCTTGCAGCTTCGACAAAATCGCCCACACATTCAGGCAAGCCGTGAATATACTTCGTGATGGCTTTTTCTGGAGTGTTGACTTGGCTTGGGTAGATTATGCTAAGCTGTTTGAACCTTGCGGTGTAGCCAGTATTGTCACCTTCGACTTGCTTGATTTTCCAAAATTCGTCTTCTAGTTTCTGGAATTCGTGGGGAGGGCAGTATTCTTTCTTCATGAGCTCTTTCAGATCATCCCAAGAGAGAGCGTAAGCTGTGGAGATCCCACGTTTATTACGTTCGGCAGTCCACCAGTCGAGTGCTCGCGATTGAAATACTACGGTAGCGCAAGTAGTACGAAAACTATCGGGACACCTACTTTGACGAAGGGTGACTTCGATAGAATCGAACCACTGGAGTAGCTAGGACACATCTCCTTCACCCGTAAACTCCATCGGGTCACAGGCTTTGAAGTGTTTATAGAGGAAAGCAGATTACGGCGCTTTCGTCTTAGAGTCTTCCGAGGTTCGAGAGTTGCTGAGAGAGTGCACTTGAGCGACAATCTGAGGAATGACCTTGGCCACTTCCCTGGCCACAAGCGAGGCAATCCTCTTCTCGGCGCTTTGTTTGGCTCTTCTCATAGCTGTTTGTCTCGAGGTAGAGTCGTTGGAAGGCATCTAGACAGAGAGAGTTTTGGAGTGAGATTCGATCATAATGATTTTTGAGTTTTTGCGATGCGATTGAGCGCGATCAAAACTTGTTGTAGATAATATAATAGATTTCACATAGGAGCCACATAGGAGACATGAGATTCCTAAGTTCCCACACAATTGATACGTTTTGTACATATAAATAGTTGTAGTTTATACTTACCCACATATGTATCGGTGTAGATTACGCGAGGACACGGTGAAGAGGGAGAGAGAGAGAGAGCGTAAGCGAGTAATTAGACGTTAGTTTTGTTGCGAACATTCGGTTTTCGTTTTAGATTGCGATGGTTGTGTGATTTGTGTGTTTGCGAAAAGCAGGGAGCGGAAATCGATAAATTGAGAAATCGATAAAGCGTAAAGTTTTAAATCGTAAACACATAAGCGTAAATAGGTTCCATAAAGCGAAATAGATAGAGTGCCTCGGGTGTTTAGGCGTCGACTGCCCAAGGTAACCCAACAAGTTCGTGCACGCGCGTTGCCCTAGAAGACTTATGCTTCCACTGGGATGCAGCTCATGGCATTCGTCTTCCTAGTCATCGCATGGCTCGAGTTATCGTTATAGCTGAGTCCTTGGTGAGAGCTTTTGAAAACCATTTTATAGAGAGTGGGACGGTTTATTAAGATACGGGTTTCACCCCTAACTTAATAACTTCGTCCCTAGCTGTGGTTGTGCTCACCGAATAAATTCGGGAGTTCCACTGGAGCTCGAAATGGAGACTTTCGTCGGGATATGGATGTCACTCCTAGCTCAACGAAAAGTTCTCGTGCTAGAATAAAATGCGCTGAGTGAGCAATCCCATCGAGAGTTCTTGGCTTTCACACCTGGTCTCGACTGGATTACTCGGTTGCGGTATGCGAGTATTTTCAAAAACGTGTGTATTGTGTCAGCCTTAGGGAAGGCCAAATAGTATTACAGCCTTAGGAAAGGCTCTTCGTGTGAAGCTGTAGTATGCGGTGTCCACACAAGGTTATAGTTTTAGCAATTTCGATCGAGAGTATCGAGTAGGCCCGTACAAATCCTACTGGATTCACACGAGTCGGCCTGTTGGTACTTAGACTATAGACTATGTCGTATCTAAGACAACGACCCGGACTAGGTCATGTCTTTCCTAATTCCCCATAGTTATGGCTCTGATACCAATCTGTCACACCCCAACCGATGGCGGAATCATCGGGGCGCGACACTAGGCGAATCAGATTGCTCAAGAGAATCCATAACAACTATATTGCGACAGTATTTAATGCGTTCATTATCCCATACTAATAAACCATACAATCACATAAGGTATTACAGATTTCTTGTCCTCTCGAACAATACAAATCCGACAACATAGATTTTAGGTGAGTTTCTAGACTTCCTAGCTTGATTTGATGTAGACTGCGACTAAAACCTGCAACATACGTTAAAACAACGTCAATACAAAAGTATTGGCGAGTATACAAGTTTTGATAGAGTAGCGTAAATAGATAAAAAGTGCTGCGAATTACCAAATACATAAACGAGATACCTCAACATACATGCATTTAAGACCGATACTACCAGCTAAGTCACTCGAGTTGCGATTGCGATTGCTATTCATCCTAACTAGACCCCGTCGGGTGCTATAGTACTATACTAGTTAAGGCGGGACCTCACGGCTATCAAGGAGGGTAGAATTGGTCCTCACTTGACATCTTCGTGGTTGTAAGAAAGTACAATGTGATGTGATAGCGATAAAGTATGCGAAATTATGCAAAAACACTGCGATATAGCGATATATGCGATATAGGTACATTATGATCCGAATCTCTGGTGCTAGGCGTAACGGGTATAACTAGTAGTAACAACGCACGAACGTGCGGGTTGTTACGTGACTCGTTTAAGATAGTTTAGCTACTGATTTGAAGATGTAATATGATCATGTTATTATAGAGAATAACCCCTAAGGGTTATGCCTTCTGATCATATCATTTGTCGGGTTTTATGCAAAGTCCACGTATTATGCCTAAATAGTGACCAAAATGCCCTTTTTGCGCATAAACTGATTTTAAAACATAATGGACATATAAACTGAGTTTGAAATTGATGTAACATTATATTAAACATGTTTTGGAATATTGGACTTGCCATATACCCATTAAACCACCCGATGCCGCATATGCGTGTACAGTTGACTTATATAACATAGTTTATATAAATTAGCTGAATCGGGTCAAAACATTTCCAAATCAGTTCTAATCAGAATGTATGGTTGTTTGATCCATATTATACGAGTCATAGTACTCGTAAGAGTACAAACCACACTCTATTTGGTCTCCGCTTAATTTAGCGAACCGTACCTATTTATTATAAGTTAACCGGTCAAAGTCTTATGACCTGAATAAGACATGTTAACATTCTAACGGACCATAGTTTCGTCCATTCCAGACATGGAGCCCCGTAAATTGCGCCTGTAATTAGTTTTTTTTTTATTACGGTTGTGCTTAAACATCTTTGATTTGTAAAGATAAGCTCAGGTAAATACTGTTAGCCTATTTTCCCTATACGGGCTTGGGATACGGCATTAGCCGCTTAGTCGGGTATGGGATCAATAACAAATGATGTTCAAAATCCAAATAAATCGTTTTAATCCGTTATGCTTGATAACTTAAACATTGAGGGTTGATGCAACTGTGTCCTTGATATCCACGACTCACTTAATTGCAAGTGGCCACGACCTAAGCACGAGGTGTAGGCATACACCTGACAGACGCTAATGCTATTATATTTTTATTGAAAAGTGGTGTGTCGGTTAATCATGTATCGGAGTTTAGTTATGGGCCCCATATGTATTGACAAGCAAGTAATACTGGTAAAAGTGGTATCACTTTGTCCCAAGTTATTTATGTAAATGATATACCAAATGATATAAAAATGATTTTTAAAATATTTTCAAAGTGTTTCGGTTAATTGTATTTACCTGCGAAAGCTAACGTAATTTTAAAAGGCTAAGCGCAAGTTAGCAAGTACAGAATAGGCTGGAGCTGCTCGGTATATGCATATTGGAATCTGCGACTCCACGCAAGGCCTAGTAGTCTTAATATTCATTTTTGTTCATTTCGATCCGCCTGTGGATCTTTTAGTACACTTTCGGTCTGTATATTTATTTTAAACTTTTCGGACGATTGTACTTGTGCTAAATATTTTATAAACCCTAGACTTCTGTTGTGCTATATTGAATATCTATATAGTGGCTTGTCTCGTAGTAATTTTTCTGGTGTGACACTTCGCGACTTGTCTCGTAGTAATTTTTGCTTCATGTATGATTTGTGGCTTGTCTAGACAAAGTTTGATTTCAAAGAAAATGATACCCCTCACTACTAAATTTCTTTATTCTTAGAGATGTGAAAGTTTAGAGGTGCACAACGCCGGTTTTTTGGGCAAAACCCGGATTGGTTGAAAATTAGTGTGGTTCGAGTCCAATGAAATTTAAAATGAATTGGCCTAACAAGCCATATTACTAGAAGAGTTTTCAATAAAAAGAGCTTCTTTCACTTACTTACCGGTTAACAAGGGAGCATTAGCTAAAGGTGCAACCTCGGAACATGATTGGCGTCCACCGTGGCACGGGATGGAAACGGCTACGAATGCTACCGTACGAGTTGAGTGGCCCCACCATGGCATTGTGTCAAGACCCGTTCGTATATCACTGGACTAACGGAGTGGTGACCGTCGTGGTGTCTCATGTGTCACATTCGGAGTTCATCCTTGAGGACAAGGATAGTTCAAGCGGTGGGGATTGTTATGTGCTTAATTCTACATAATAATTTATTTTACTTGTTATTTTATTAAGAAGATGTAAGTCAAAGTTGTTAGTAGTTTCTGCATAATTTTAGGAAAACATGAGTAGTGGGTAGTTTAAATCTTTGTTTCTATTTATTATCCATGAACGTAGTTTGTTTTATTATGAATGAAAGTTATCAAAATTAGTCTCTATCTCTCTATTTTCTAGTCTGGCTTCTATCTATTTTCTTTGGAGAATTAATCAAGAACCATAACAATGCGTTTGGTTGGATGATACTAACACAACCAGTTTAACCTAGAAATTTTTTTTGTACAATTTGTTGTTATCATTCTTAAATTATAGATTTACATACATACATAAACATACCAAGTGTTTGTAAAAGCACATCATTTCTCTTTTAACTTATTTTTTTTTTTTTTTAAATATTCCTTGAAAAATTACAAAAAAAAAAAAAAAAAAATAGACATTCGACATGGCAAACTTTTTATGAGGTTTGTCTTATCTAAATAGTTCAAGTATTCAACATCATCGCATAAGATTTTAACTCATAAGTGGCGTATTTAATGAAATTGCAAATTTAAAAAGAATTTATCAAAAGTAAATTCCGTTGCCGGGACTTGAACCCGGGTCTTTCGGGTGAGAGCCGAATATCCTGACCAACTAGACTACAACGGATTATATGTTAAAAACAGATATTAATATAATAAATCCGTGATAGTTGCATTTAACCATAGCAAATGGCAACAAATATTTTCGTATCAATCATTCAACCCATGGGGTAAAGCCGTAAAGGTGTGGGTATTTTGAAACGACTAAACGAGTTGGATGAATTGGATTAGGATGATCTGATTACTCGATCAGACATGGCTTAAAATATATAACCACCACGGCCATTATCATGCTTGTTCAAACTGACTCAAATGTGGGTTCCTTTTCGTTTTAGTTTTTTGGCCAAAGAAACCAAGTTCAAAACGTTAGCAGCCAAGTGTAAAGTGTGTTGAGATTACTTGTATGTGTAAATGTTACCACCACCACCACCGTCGCTGTCAATGCATCTGTGTCCGTAGCCACTAGCCGTCATAGAATAATATAGCAGATGACCCTGTTTTGATATTCTATTTTCTAAAACAACTCATTTCAACACAAGTCTATTTTAATCGTAATTTAGTTTGACCTTTTTGATACCTTTCATAACAGCATGTAGTTTAACATTTATATATTAGTAATAAAAAAAAATTAAGTGGTGTTATATATGATATTAATTGTTTATGGTAACTTTTGAGAGGCTAGAAAAAACTGATACAATTCAAACATGTATTAACACATTAAGGCTGGAGGGTATGGTTGGAGCCTCCTAGGGGCTTTATCAGGCCATCTAAGCGACACGTAGGATCTACGTCAGTCAGGGGGCTTTATCACGCCCCCCTTTAACTTGCAGGGTGTGTATGGAGCCCCCTATTAAACAAAATTAAAAAAAAAATTTCATTGAATTAAATCAAGTGGGCCCCACCTGAACATCTCATTCTTGGCGTTAACATGATGGAGCCCCCTCCTATAGCGCCCCTTGTTAACATGGTGGGTGTGGATGTATAGCGCCTAGGGGCGCTATAGGTGATGATGTGGCCTGGGTGGCACCCCCACACCCTTCGGCCTAACAGCACTAGAAAGATGCTCGCGTGATGTGGCGGGAGTGACACATTGCATTGTGATACTCGTTTTTATTATAGTTTTCTTATTCATATAATATTTATTGTATAACATCATTGTATTAGATATACATCTAAAGTGAAGTAATCGGGTAATCCATTTCATTATATTGATCAATTTACCCTTATCTTAGGGGTGTGTTTATAAATTTAGGGGGAAAATTTATTTATTTATTTTTAGGGTATCTTAAAATGATCATCCCTCATGCATTATAATATAGTATATACTAAGTTTGGAATCTTTGATTATAAACTACAAGGATGTAAGTATGTAACATTAATTTTGTCATAAAACATGTATCAAATAAACAAGATGCAACAGTTGAGCGCCTCGTAACATAGTTGCACATATAAGAAAATTACATGCTAGGCTCGGATAGCATTCAACAAGTACAAAACATGGCAACCCCCCTCCCTATCTAGAGGAAAGAAAACCCAATCCAACCCGACCAGCTTCGGTTTCTTACTTGCAAAGCATTAAAGCAATACGATCGGTCATTTTGCTACTTCCTGTCACTTGACCTTCTTTCTTCCTCTCTTCGCCTCTGTTGCCTGTAAAAATCATCCATGGCATAATCAATATGAATTCAGTTGATAAAATTCACATTTCAATTGACTGTCACTCTTTAGTGGGTTAATTATTAAGTACAATTTTACTTCCTAATTTAGAATTTTTCTAAGCAGTTAATTCGTTAAAAATCAGATATCGGTCAAGGACAGATATTTGAGATATAGGTTATTGCGGTGGGATATGGGTAATTTTAATATCATGCAGAATTTATATACATAGCAATTTAACACTAACAGTTTAGTATACTCTCCTACCATTATCAAATTAACCTTTTACAACAATTGTAGCAAGTAGGAATTGATTAAGACTTAAAACGCTAACACTTAACGCTAACAATCAAGACTTAAAACACTAATAGCAACAACAAGGAGAAAGACAAATGCTAGAACTAAGAAGAAAGGTACTGACATCGGGAAAATCGGTGATATATTTGTCAAATATGGGTCAGATATCAGAAAATATCGGCAATAACATCGATACTCATATTCTAACCGATATTTTACATAGGGAACGATAACTGATACATCGGTGATATATCATTGATATTATCTGCATAGGATTTTTGGTAATAAGCATGCAATATTATTGTTATGTATTTTGTCTTTGACAATATTCTATTTTACATACATAAAGATGAACAAAAAAAGATATAATAATTTTCCAATTTGGACAAAAAATCAAACACATTTAGTTCAGAAGACTTACGCGAAGGCTGTGTACCCGGTGCCAGCAGATAAGAATGCTGACCCGACACCTGATATAGGGTCCTGTCCGCTGGGATGCCTTCGGTCCTCATCGACCTTATCCCACTTAGATTTCTTATTCGGTCTTCCCTCTCGAGTCCCCGTTGCTGAAACACGATTTGAACCACCGCCAGCTAGCGGTGGCACAGCTGCATATATAGCACCATCCATCAGCCATTTATAGACGTGTAAAAAACGGGACATTCAGTGAACTGTTCGTGAACAGTTAGGCAAGAAGTTCGTTAACGATTTTTGTCAATTTAATTAAACGAACGAACATAAGCACGCCCCACCCCGTTCATTCATTTACGTTCGTAAACGCTTGTTTGTGTTAGCTCATTTACGTTTGTTTATGTATGTTCATTCGTTTACGTTTGTATAAATCTAATGCAAATTTTTTAGTACCAATATTAATTAAAAATCGAGTAAAGTACCATTTTAGTCCCTGTGGTTTGGGCAGTTTTGCCAGTATAGTTCAAAGGTTTCATTTTTCGCCTCTGGGTCCAAAAAAGTTATCATTGCCATTTTGGTCCAACTGACTTAACCCCATCCATGCTCCTCAGTTAGTCAAGGGGCACTTTTGTCATTTCCCCAATTATTTTAATTACAACTTTTATTGAATTCACCCTTTTAATTCTCTCATTTTCCCTTTTGTGTGAAGACCCTAATTTATAGAAAACCTTGGTTCTAACTTCTAATCATCATCTTCTCCATACAGGCACAAAACAAACAGATACAAAATGCATTCTACACCTAAAGGCATACACTAAAACCCCTAGCCTGCATCAAACGGACGCCACAAATTCCACTCCCCACTTATATTCTTCATTTGCCTTCTAATCCAAAGAGAAGCCAAGACCTTAACTTCCAAAATCACTACTGAAATGGATGGTTTCATTCCCCTCCCCACTTTTATTCTTCATTCGCCTTTTAATCCTTTATATACCCACCATCTATATTTTATCACACCCCCACCTCCACCAGAAAACCTCCATCTCCGGCTAAAATTGAAACTAATTGAAACACCTCCTTACCGCCTACTTGATATGGTCTGGTCGCCAACTGAGAATCTGATATTCCAGATATGTGGCATCTAATTAAAATACCTAATTAAAGGTGTGGTGGTCTGGTCGCTGGTGTGTGTGCTGGTCACCGGCGTCTTTTAAAATGGTGGTCACCATTCTTAGAATCGGATGGCCAGTCGAAGGCCATCTCCGATCTCTCTCTGACCATCTCCGACCTCTCTCTGATCTCTTTCCCCCTCTGCGAATCTCTCTCATCTCTCTCTTGCTTTCTGGAATAGAAAGTGGGTATGTATGTGTGTGTTTCAATTAGATTATAGAAGGGGTGAGTTTAATAAAAGTTATAAACAAAATAATAGGAAAATGACAAAATTGCCCCTGACTAACTGAAACCAATGGATGGGGTTAAGTCACTTGGACCAAAATGGCAATGGTGAAACTTTTTTGGACCCAGAGGTGAAAAATGAAACTTTTGGACTATATAGGCAAAACTGCCCAAACTACAGGGACTAAAATGGCACTTTACTCTTAAAAATCAATTTGATATTCATATTATAACCATTAAGCCAAAATTTTAGAAACAGTCATTTGAATGTAGGTATAATAATATTTTTATAAAGTCTAATTCGGATACTCACTTATACTTTTAATTGGTGTTTGTTTGTGTCTGTTTATGTTTATCTACTTATGTTCATTTGTGTTCGTTCATTTGTAATATTATATTAACAACGAACATAAATGAACACGAGCACGTTCATTTTCTTAACAAATGAACACGAACAACAAAACCCGTTCATTTAAGTGTTCGTGTTCGTTCGGTTCGTTTACAGGCCTAATCAAAAACAATCTGTTGCCAAGTTAAAATATACTCTCTGTTGTACGCTTACCTTGAGCCGGCATGACTTTTGGTGTCGGAATAGCTACTACAGACTGTGTTCCACCCGACAAAAACTCGATCTTCTGGTTTTTCTTTTTCTCTTGCTCTTTTCTCTCTACTTCCCTCTTGATATCAGCCTCTGTTAAACATAAATAAACAATGACACATAGACCACTGGTTTTTCTTTCTATCTTGCTCTTTTTACCTAACCGAACCGGTTTTTTTCCTTGGTAAAAAAACCCGTTTTTTTTCCTTGATAAGAAAACCGGTTTTTTTAAAAACCAGGTCGGTTTTTAAACCGGTTTGCAAGCATTAACATCCGAACGGATCCAAACCGGTTTGGATCGGGCTTCAAACCGGTTAAAACAATTTATTTATATATATGGAAAGGGTAAAATGAGAACCACCTTGAGTTGTTAAAACAAATTTACATCAGTGTAAATGAAAAACAAGTACCGACTTGGCAATTATTTTACAGATGTTTTTGTAACATTTTCATCTACCTTCGTGCAAAAACTGATGGCAAAACTCCCACAAAAAGTAGAAGTTCTCATAGTTCTCACAACTTAAAATTGTTCTTAATTGAACCAGATCCTATATATATAAAATTAAAACAAACAATTAACAAAAAATTCAATGTAAAAACTTTTAAAAAATCTCAGTTTTTTGAAAAAAAAAAAAACAGTTTTTTGAAACTGTTAAAAAAACTTTTTTTAAATTGGATTTCAAACCGATTTTCAATGCGTGATAGGGAAACCGGTGATTCGGGACGGGTTGAAACCGGTTCTTGTATAAACCGGTTTTTCCGGGTTTTTTTCAAAACCGGTTTTTTTGCCCACGTCCAGGTAGGGTAGGGAGACAAAAACATGTACAGCAAATTACCTATCTCATCATAATAATCAGCCTTATCATAACCATGCGGATCAAAAACATCTTTACTGAAGCAAGATCCAATCTGATCAATATCCTGATACGTGACAGCATGTAACAAAAAATCCGGGTTGCGGTATTCTTTCCTATTGCGCACTTCTGAGTTAAAGCTTCTCCCGGTTTTCTTCTTCAGCAGAATGAACTTCGTAATCTTTTCTTGCAGGTCATCCGAGCACTTTGTCGTTGGAGGTGGTGGGAGAAACTTGTCCAATGCACTGCGGTCGTCTTCTGTAGTGACGTTGACGGATTCTTCGGGCTCTGAGCGTTCTGTTTCGTTTCGGTTGGAGTTTAACAATGCGTCGGATTGGGATTGATCGGATGATTGAGGTGGAGTTGATTGTGTGTTTGGTGGTGTAGTTCCTTGTGGTGTTCCTGCACATGAAGATGAAAAGTACATGATTAGATTGTTAGCACACGGCCATTGAATCATTAGTATTATTTCAACTATAAAAGCACATCCATAAGTATAAGTGCATTGGTTCTACACGCATGCCTCACTTACACGAGGCGCCCAGTATACATATAACATTTATAAATTTATTATAGATACTATTTACAATTTGTTAATCATCTGAAAACTATAAATAAGATAATAAAAGAAAAAAAGCTTTATGTACAACCAAAAAAGATTTAGGTACAACTTGGTAAGCACAAATACATGTAATGCCTATGAGCAGAACCTAAAAAAAAGTACAACCTAGGAAGCTTGTTTCTTAATCCCAAGCAGACCAATTTCAGTTCAACCTAAGAAGCTTGTTTCTTAATCCACAAATGCATAAAAAATGCTGCCTATAAAAATGCTGATAAAAGCATAAAATGATAAAAATGCTTCAAGCGTGTGAAAACCTTAACTGTATATAATATCTCATATGTCCTGTCATCATCATTCTTATTACCACCAAACGTTATTATGATCTCGTCTTACCAAGTTATCATCAAAGGCGTGTATATTTTGGCAACAAAGAATGTGCAAACGTGTCTCAATGGCAATCACAACCTTGCACTGCATGCCAAATGTTAAGTTACCAAATTTCTGTATAAAATTTAATTTCTTTATCAGCCTATCATTATATTAGGCACATACCATTTGCAGTTTGAAGCTCTGCACCAAACATTACTCGACCTGCTGCTGCCATTTCCCCTTCCTGCAATATAAACCAGAAAAACAAGACATATCAGACAAAAAAAGAAAACGACACTGTTAAGAGTTAACCTATCTATATGCTGACTACTAAGATCGTGCTTGTTAAAAAACACAGCAGCTAACCTAAACATAATCTTGGTTTTAGAAAGCATGAGGTGCACCAGGACGATAGGTCCCCATGCTGAGGCGCAAAAGCACCAAAAATTCAGCTATAAATAAACTTTAGATAAGATCTAATATATAAATAACCTATATGTACAACATCCTGATGCACAAAAACTCCCCATGTACAGGAGGTGCACCTCCTGACTGAGCCTCAAGCCGCTTTTCTGTGCGCCTCACTCGCCTTTTGTGCGCTTTTTGTATACCGTGCGCTTTTTTGAGTCTTAAGTGACCAGCCTTGCGCTTGACGTTGTGCCTAGCGCGCTTTTTAAAACCCATAACAGACAAGTTTACAGGTCCATCTCTTTGATATAAGACACTTTCTCCAACTAATAAGTTCAAAAGTAGGTGCATGTATATGTAAACAGGTGTGAATCAAAAAGTCGATACTATTGTAGATTTGTATCATGCCTTAGAATTTTACTTGAAATTGAATCATAAAAAAATGGTGGGGCATGTTATGAGCAACTAGTTTCACAAGTTAGAATATTAGTTTTCAAATATGTAAGAAAGTCAACCTCCTACATAAGAATGATGAACAAGTAGTGAGCAGGTGGACAAAACAACGCCAAGCAAGAAATAATGAAATCCGATAGAACAACAATTGTGTGCATGCATAGACGTGAACGTCCAATAAAGAGGCTGGAGGTCAACCATGACATATGTACATAATAAGCAGTAGAAATAAAGAATGCAAAGAAGGCTTTAGCAAGAATGAACAAATTGACCAGGAAGGTTGTGTCAGATTGCCAGTTGCTGTCTCATAAATCTGTCTAGTTTAGTTAAAGAAAAAGAGACTTGTTGCCATAGATCAGATCCGGAAAAGAACATTGAAAGAAAATGCATCCCGGGAAACAAAGAACATCATGTAAGGAGAGAATATGTAAGCAAACAAGAAAAAAACTGAGTGATTGTGCCTAAATAAAAAGTACTTACTAAAAGAGCAAGAATGACCTTATACAAGAGGAACTCAGTTATGTTATATATAATGTACGTACTTCGTGCATTGGTATGAACTATGGAGTTCTCTATCCGCATCATTGTTCTTTTTACACATCAACATTTTATTAGCTATTCCATTGAAAGATTTACATGTAGCTGGAAGAAAATAATTGTTAACCATTAATTATATATCTTTTGTACTTTTATTAAACGTTAAGTTTCTGATTTAATCATGTTCCATAACCATGAAAGATGCAAGATTAAAGACTTCTAGGGGAAGCGGGTATATATTTGTCTTAGCTTTATCTAAGGGGCTTAGGTGGCTCTGCATGTTACCTTCATTTTGTTTCCATGTCTCTATGATGTTTCATCTATATTGTTATACTTTTCACATTTTTTCTATTATTGAGCTTACTAATAATAATCTTTTAGTTCTTTTTGTTCCCTTAAGTTTATTTTATATTGTTCATGTCTAGATATGGTTTTGGAGATAGGGATCTTTCTGGAAAACAGCATCTATATCCTCTGACATTGTGGTGCAACTTTCCTACATACCCCCCCCCCCCCCCTCTTCCCCTGTGGTGTTCTTATTCGAATCGCAATCAAATAACTAAGAATTCGATTTGAACTGAATAAATAAGTAGAATTAGAATATAATTACTTGTTATTCAAACCTATTCAAATAACCCGAATCCTTGTGTAGTTGTGTGTGTTTGGCCTTGCCTAATGTCCAAATTTTTAACTATGCAGTTAATATCGGTTATATCGGTCCCTTAGTAAAATATCGGTGTCAAATATCAGTCAGAATATCGGTGCCCATATTATCGGCGATATTGACCGATATATCACCGATATTTGACCAATAAATATCACCAATGATGTTAAAATTACCGATATCTCACCGAGATAACCTATATCTCAAATATCCGTCAAGACCAATATCCGAAATTTTACCGCATTAACTGCATAGATTTTTAATGGCCCAACAAACCCTTTACCAAATAACCTAATTGGTAAACAATCACTCATCGCCTCATTCCGTCATTCTATCCGCTATCAGACGACAATCACAACATACACAAGTTAACCCTAATCCCAACATTCATAGTCATTTAGATTGTTAAAAGTCAACAAACTAGTGATTAACTTGTTTTTTTTTGTAGTTTTTAACTTTCCTCTAATTTGGTTCCTAATTCGAATAACTCGAAAAAAACCCGAATTCGACACGAAGACAAAGAACATAACATATTATTACCTCTGGTTCAGGCGACATTGCTGCTTCATCATGCCCATAATCAACAATCGTTAAACCCCCCTTCCTCCTGACAACTTGCTGAACTGGAGAAACCGACGTCGTATTATCATTATCATTAACATTAACGGCCTCTAATTCATCATCATATTCTTCCATATTCGCAACAACTTCACCCTGCTCCTTGTTCTCCTCCAAAACGACATCGTTACCGGTGTTATCATTATCTATGTCATCTTCTTCCATATCGTCATCTTCTTCGTCGCCGTACATGGAGAGTAAGGCGATGCCTTCAGATTCTTTCTTCTTCGATGCCATAATAAGGTTGAATTTTGGGTGCTGGTGCAAATTGGTGCAGTATAGATTTGAATATGCAGGAGAATTGTGGATCTTGCTGGGTGATTTCTAGGGTTTGAGCTGCGAGTATGTGAATTTGGGGGTTATTTTGGATCCGGAACTTTGAACGTTTTTTGGTTGTATATTTTTTGAGTTAAATACATTTTCGTCCTTTATGTTTGTAGCGGGTTGTAATGGATGGCCTTTAACTTTAATAATTACAGTCACAGTCCTTTATTTGCAAAACATGTTACACCTTAGGTCCTTTAACTCTAACCTGGTTAAAACTTCTAGTTAAGTGAGGTCATGTGCAACCCATATAAGGGCAAATCAGTCATTTAATAAAAAATGTCAAATTTTAAAAACTTATATAAAAATTATAAAACTACACCATCATCATCATCTCCCCAGTCGGCCAGTCCCCTGTACTCACTCTCTACAACCACCGCCTACACCACCCACCTCTGTGGCTCTGTCCATCCTGTCTGCTCTCCACCCAACCCACCACCATATATCCACCACCAACCACCGTATCCCCACCACACCCCCCTCACAAAACCCCAACTCAAAGCCCTAATTCTCTCCCGCTACAACAACAACAAGTTCTCCAACCTCCTCCAAAACGTCTTCGCTTCACCATCCGTCCTCGTCAGTCCTCACCGCCGCTGATTCTGTAATATTGGGCTCTATCAGAAGGATCTTTAGGTCATTGTCACACCCCTATTTTCCACGTGTCACCGGTGGGCCCGGTGGGGAGTATCGTGACGTAGTTGGTATCATCATAGACAAACAACACAATATATAAATGCACAGCGGAAGCAAAGATAGATTCATTTCAACTTCAATAAAGTGTAATATCAATTATCACAATTAGTTGAAACGGATCCACAGGCGGATCAAAATAAAATAAGATATTGTTCAACAGTTTATTGTCGTCCAAGCTTGCGAGACTTATTGTGGACGCTCTAAAAGACAGCCAGCCTATTACGTGTAGTACCTGCACTTAACCTTTTGGGAAAAATACGCCAGTTTACACTGGTAAATACAATTTAACTGACTCATTTTGAAAAGGGTGAAAATTGATTTGAATGCACGTGGCACAAAACATTTTATAACTTGGGATAATTATGTAATATAATCTTGTAAAGGATTTACATGTTACTTATGCGTTCAGTAGCCCGGTTCGTGCCGGGTTAAAGATCAATAGACACACCACAATATTGAGTTATACACTGACAGGTGTACGCCTACACCCCGTGCTCAGGTCGTGGCCATCTCGTAAGATGATGCCAAGGATATCCGGGACATGGTCATTAACCCCCCAAATGCTTTAAGCAAACAAAACACATTCAAAACATGACATATCAATAAATTAACAACTATTCAATTAAGAATTCAATGTCGGACCAAGCGGTATTTTATATACCGTACCCCAAGCCCGTATAGGGAAAATAAGTTAAAAGTATTTACCTTGGTAAGTATAATTCTCAACAAGCAAAATGCAAGTAGCTTTTACCGGTGCTCCTAATCTGGAACGAAGGTTTATAATAACCTATTAGATTTCTAACGGGTCTTTATTTAAGCTTAAGCTTAGACCGGTTAGCTTTAAGGACGATACGGTTCAAACGCACGATTAAGCGAAGACCGGATAGAATGTGATTTAGACCCGACAAGTTTGAATACTTGTATAATATGGGTATACTAAATACATTCTGGATTTTGAGACAAAAATGATAAGGTTTGACCCGTCTCGGTTAATTTATGCAAACTAGTTACATAAACCGAACCGAACGCGAAAAGAGCGTTACGGGTAACCGTAAGAGTCATATGCAAGTTTCCTGAAATAATATGCTCTAATTATGTTATAATATCAGTAAGATATCTTTTATTATGCCCGAAATGGATTTAAACACAATTTATGCCTCATAAGGGCATTTTGGTCATTTAAAAGATTATAAAAGAGTTTATTTGTAAATCTGAATTACGGGTCTGATTTATACAGTAAATATACTTAAATTAACATGTTATAACAGTAGGGTATGACCCATATATGAAACTTATCATTTAAAACCAAACTGTGCACCTTAGGGGTATTTTGGTAATTTCACAAGGGCTAAAAATGTCAAAATTGGAAACCTGAGTTTATAAACTTGTACTTACTGTTATTATATAAAAATATGCTAAAAACATCAGTAGGTATCAATCTTATATGTCTAATATGGTTATAGTGCATACTATGCGATAAAAACGCTTAAAAAGGCGATTTGGAGCCATTTCCGGGTTTTTAAAAGAAAGCTGATATTTTTATAATTCCAGAAGGCTCAAAATATTTTATTTAACAAATAAAATCAGTAGAAAAAGGTTTGGGGTCAAAAGGATTTATAAAACTCATTTTATGGCTAAAAAGGGCAAAACCGTTATAACCGAATCAAACCTAGAGACCTATGTTATGCTCAGCCAAAAATTAAATAAAAATCTTCAAAAATCCCAAAATATTATATAACATCAGTGGATAAAAACTTTGATATCAAAAAGTGGGTTTAAATGGGTTATATGCTAATTACGCCGTTTAAGTAACATAAAGCTTTCAAATTACGATAATGAGCATAACTCTTATTCTGGAGCTCAAACTGATATCAAATTTTTGGTGCAAGTTTATAAATCAGTAACAAATGTTTCTACTATTTCACTTTTTCAAAAATCACGTTTTATAGTAAAAAGGGCATAATAGTCAATTTTAAGCATAAATCGGAAACATGCATTTGAATCTGATAAGTGTTGAACCAAGTTGTAAAATCTCAGAGAGTTATACTTATATGAAAATTGGTCCAAAATATGCTCTTAGGCAGATCTCAAACATGCATGAACGGATCAGAACTGAAAGTCAAAGAAAAAGTCAATTTATGCGACTTTCGGTTCCGATTCGGGTTTAAACTGAAAATTGTCGAGATGAACATGTTGAGACATGTTCTTACATTTATTATCAAGTTATTTTAATGATCAAACAGGTTGCATGTACCCTACATTGCTAATCATGCTTAAATTTGTAAAAACACATTCTGTTGACTTTTTGAAACAAGCTTTGACTCGACAATTAACATACTTAGAGTGGGAATCTGAAAATACCCTTTTGAGGGTTTGTTACCCACATATCTGACAACTCGAAATTTAGAACCTTTTATTTGTATCTCGATGTAACATGCTTAAACGTGTGACTAGTTAACTATGTTGGTCTAATGAGATAAGCAAACATTCTCTGCGATTATGTGTTATGTGTG
The DNA here is from genome assembly GCA_030545235.1 of Helianthus tuberosus. Lineage (NCBI taxonomy): Eukaryota > Viridiplantae > Streptophyta > Magnoliopsida > Asterales > Asteraceae > Helianthus > Helianthus tuberosus. The sequence goes on from CM060412.1 coordinate 183,358,263, forward strand.
TATGCTTGTATGTATAGTATGCGCATAGGTTTATGTGAGCCGAGAACCAAGAACCCGACTCGAGACCATGTGGTCTCGAGTAAACAGTAACACTTGGGCCGGTTGGGCCACACACCCCTTTAGCCGATTCGAGAACCCATTAGGGTGCACTACTTAGATCGGATATATAAACTAAGTGGATAGCCATAGGTGCCATTTCTTTGGACAACACACTCACCCATACACACACTCCATCCTCTTCACTAAAACCCTAAGCCACAACACCCTCCTCCCTCACTCTCGGATCAAACCGGTGACCACTAAGGAGCTCTCGGATCAACTCGTACACACCCACTTGGAGGCTTCACTCACACCTTTGAACCTATACTCGAACCGGTTAGTGACTCCTTTGCAAACACATGTATTTTCATGATTAAAGGTGTTGATGTGTGATGTTATAGGTTAATAATGCATGTTATGCGTTTGTTTCGGTTTGATGAGGATGTATAATGAAGACTATGTGATAATATGTTTATTTGTTGAGTTTTATGCATAATGATGATTAATAAGATAACATGACTTGATTTCGGACATAGTGTATGATGGGTTAATAATATCTTGTGTTTAAATGTAGTCTAAACCATTAGTTGTTAATGTTCATGAAATCGGATTGCACACTCTTATGTTACAAATCAAATGCTTGTAAATGGCTGCATAAATGTGGAAATCGGATTAGTTGTTTGAATGTTTGATTGTTGTTTCAAGCTATGATCATGATGAACTATTGGATATTATGATGAACATGATGAACATATGAAGAACTTGATGAACATGATATGAATATTTGAAATTTATGTGTTTGATCCGTTTTTGGTTAGGGTTAGACAAATAAACATGTTTGAGTGGATAGTACAAACTGTTACATGAAATCAAATTTCCATTGGATAGTACAACTGTGCAGAATCAGCAATGGTTGGGGGTCGAGACCCCTGGTCTCGACTCGAGACCACCATATGTCAACTCGAGATCCCCGGTCTCGACACAAGTTGCGAGTCGAGAACCTATAGTCTCGACTCGAGACCATGCTTCATCAACACACACACATCATGACTAGAGACTATGATTGCGAGTCCAGTTACGACTCGAGACCGCACAGTCTCGAGTAGAGACCGCACAGTCTCGAGTAGAGACCGTATAGTCTCGACTCGAGACCACACACTTATGCACGCTGAATTGGACTTGCATGATTTCGGGCTTAGTTGATGGGCCGGACCTTGGGCTTTGTTTATATGCTACTGTGTAATCCGTAGGCATTGTTTCAAACTGTCATGTTCATACATGTATGCCATGATTATTACTTGAATACAATACGTGTAGAACATACGTGCACAACTTGGATACGAACCTGACTTGTATAATACTACTATGTTAGGACGTGGTTGACCCCAATATTGCTTGTTTGACTTTTCTGTGTATCTACCGAGCAAACCAAGGTGAGTTCACACCCTTTTCAAAGCATGGGATTCCCAGGGGTTGGGAATGGGGTTAAGGAACGTGGGTTCCTCGTCCTCCTTGGGTAGGACAGTATTGGTTCAGGAATGTAATTCCTCGTCCTCATGGACAGATAACTCGTACTAGACCAAAACTCTATCACGAAGTCCCTCCTTTTTATATCGACTTAATCGCCGAGGCCAATGGCGGGCGGGTCATTAGTTAGATAGCGCTATTTAGGTCTGACAAACCTCACACAGTGCCGCAGAGGACGGGCGTGAACTAATGGATCTGGGGCACGTCAATGATGATAGACATTGACAGTTTCAGGGCACATAAACATGACTACAGTCAGCAGTCGATATGGTAACGAGTCTAGTGTATACATGGGGTAGCCCCCACGGCCGAAATGCCAGATAACTAACACGGGGTAGCCCCCACGGCTGGATTGCCAGAATAACCGGGAATAAACAAGTCACGTTTTTAACTATGGGGTAACCCCCACGGCAGGATGCCAGATAAAGGAAACTGTTTTCGAAACAACTTAAAACAAACACCCAACCGTGAACTCACTCAACTTGTTGTTGACTCGTTACTACATGCTTTGCAGGTCTTTAAGTACTTAGCTGGAGCTTGCATGGAGGAGGATCGTTGTGGAACATGGACGGCTGTGTGCCATGTTAAACTTTGAAACAATTAAACTTATGTTTTGGTTTTAAGACTTATGCTTCCGCTTGCAACTTAACTATGTTTTGTTCGAACACCAATTGTATTGGTTGGATTTTTAACTACTTATATGCTTGTTCAATATGATTGGTGGCTGGATCCTGGTCAGTCACGCCTCCAAGCGGTAGTACTCCGCGGGTGGATTTTGGGGGTGTGACAACATAAATACCAACTTGTAGGTACTTTCAATTTGAGAAAAGACTGAGCACATTTCGTTTAATCACGAAGTCAAACTTAATTTACGATGGATTGACTTTCGGTTAATAAACTAAGCTAGAACGGATTTGAGAAGGTTATGAACACTTACAAGAGTCCTAATAAAGCTTAGAGATCACTACAAAGATGTCTTGACGTCCAGAGAGCTCCAGAAGTTGTCTTGTGAATTTTTTTGAAATTGCAAGTGTTGAAGGTTGTAAGCTTCAAGTCCCTTTTTATCACAATTTGATCTGATTAGAGGCTGTCATGTGAGTCTACTGAGGTTGTGGGATGAAGACAAGTGCCCCTAGTTGCATGTAAGTCCATTGGTGAGCTCCTTGAATCGACAACAGCTGGAAACAACTCGAATTCAGGCTTGAACTGGCACCTGGTCGCTGTTTTTGTAGCTGGGCAGGTCATGCGGCCCGCTTTAGAGCCTCAGGCGGGTCGCCTGGCCACTTCTGACTTGCAAAAACCTTTTAAATGTTGATGTTTTGGTCATTGGTCCTTTGTTACGTGGTTTTTGATATTTTTCTTACACATTAGACCCTAAAACCTGACTTTTAAGGACCTTGGGACATTTACAAACATGGTAAAGTCCTTGGGTAACTTTGCGCTTACCCGAAAAGTCACGAAATTCAACGTTAACGTATTTAACCCTTCGTGCACGGTTTTGATCATAACTTTCTCATACGATAACGAAACTTGATGAAATTTTTACCACATATTCTAGTGAGTATATTTTACCATTACAAAGCTTCGGATTTGCAAAAAGATCACTCAGAGATATACTTTCAACATGTTGACACTTTTAGCCCCTGTAGTTTGTAATTCCTCACTTTCTTTCATTTTTCGCTTTGTATGATCCATGATCTAATCGTTTAAGATTATAAACACCATGTAGGGTTATTGTAGGGCCTAATTATCCATTATTGACACTTTGGACCCTTATATTCACATAGTTTCACTGTTTGTCAACTTTAGTCCCTCTAAAGTATGTTTTCACATATTCAAAGCCCATGACACGTGTCAGTACATTATTGGACGTAAATTTTCGAGGTGTTACATCCTCACCCCCTTAAAAGAAATCTCGACCCCGAGATTTACTGAAACAAATGAGGGTATTTTTCTTTCATCGTGGATTCTACCTCCCATGTGTATTCTGGACCTCTACGGGCATCCCATTTGACCTTAACAATAGGTACATGCTTCCTTCGAAGCTTCTTTACCTGTCGATCTTCAATCGACAATGGCTTTTCCACAAATTTCAAGCTTTCGTCTATATGTACATCCGTATGCGGTATAACCAGTGATTCATCAGCGAAACACTTCTTCAAATTACAGATGTGGAACACATTATGGATAGCACTAAGTTCTTCAGGCAAGTTTAACTTATAAGCAACTGACCCGATACGTTCGATAACCTCGAAAGGTCCTATGTATCTCGGGCTTAGCTTGCCTTTCTTACCAAATCGCATCACCCCCTTCCAGGGTGATACTTTAAGCAACACTTTATCACCCACTTCGAAGTGAAAAGCCTTACGCTTTGGATCCGCATAACTTTTCTGCCTATCCCTGGAAGCCTTCAAACAATCGCGAATCTGGACAATCTTGTCCGTCGTCTCAAAAACTATCTCTGGTCCTGATAGTTGGACATCTCCAACTTCCGCCCAACAAATGGGCGATCTACACTTTCTACCGTATAAGGCCTCAAAAGGCGCAGCTTTTATGCTGGTGTGGTAGCTATTGTTGTAGGAGAACTCAATTAGTGGTAGGTTCTTATCCCAATTACCACCCAAATCGATCGCACATGCTCGTAGCATGTCTTCCAATGTTTGAATAGTACGCTCACTCTGACCGTCAGTCTGAGGATGATAAGCCGTACTAAAATTTAGACGTGTGCCCAAAGATTGTTGGAAACTCTTCCAAAAATATGACGTGTATCTAGTATCTCTGTCAGAGATAATAGACACAGGTATCCCATGCAAAGCTACAATCTTATCAACGTATAACTGGGCTAACATATCGGAGCTATAGGTCTCCTTGATGGGTAGAAAATATGCTGACTTCGTCAGTGTGACACCCCAGGAAAAACAGTAAACTACACTAGCTTCCTCAGTAACCACGTGCTAAATTTCGGGACGAAATTTCTTTCAAGTTGGGGATAATGTGACAACCCGAGTTTCCAAGGTCTTTATTCGACTTAACTTAATAATTATGTGCAAAGTATGTCGCCATATTTATTTGAGGTGCAATATACGTATTGATTGTATATTCGTTGTGTGTATATTATGGGTGTATATGTACACATATATTGTATTAAAAATTGATAATTAATAATATGATTAATATGTATTATTAAACAAATGGATCTTTTACACCCCACACCCACGATTACACTAGATAGTGAGAACACATGTGTGATTTTGTCCATATTGGCCAACAAAAATCAAATTGGATTATTAGGCCTAGTGGGGCAGTTGAAGTGTAGTGGTTATGGATTAGTTATATCTTTACTAATAGTTTAATCAGTGGGTTAGTTATATCTTTAAGTGTAAGATTAATTGACAAATCATAACTCTCATTCTCTCACTCTCAAGTCGACGGCAGTCTCTCTCTCTATCTCTCTCTCTCTTGAAGCTTTACCTTCTCGTCTAGCACAACCCTCATACGCTACATCGATCGGTTAGTGTGTTGTCTTTATTTGATTTAGTTTTTGATTTGAACTCAAATGCATGTGGCCGTGATTCTTGATTAATATAGATTAAACAATCTGCATGATAGAGACTGATGTTGATCAATATTAGTAATATTCAAAGTAAGTTATATTCTTGCATGATCTTGTTATGATGGTAGGAGGTTAGATATTTAATGGAATAGGATTCTGTTGTGCATATGTTGACTTCTGAATCATCATAACAATTTGCTAATATTGAGTATGATTTAATGACCGTATAATGTAGGAAAGGTAAACTATTATATGATCAGCTATATTCAGACTTGCATGTGAGTTGTCAGTAACATGTTATGTGCACATGATGGTAAATAATGATAGGATTTAGGGCTGCACTTTGATTTATTAAATTCTAAAGGGGTTTGACTTCTGTGGGATAAACATGTGGCTCATGATATAAAAATCATGTACTATTAATGAGTGTAGCTTTATTGTGATATGTGATACTCAGTGGTTGAAATCATGACCTAGAATCCTAGTAGGTATCATGTGCAAAGTGATGATGGGAATTTGATAAATTTTAATAGTAATAAACTGATGACATGATTAGGGTATCTTGTTATGTGAATTGGATTATTGGTTGCATGAAACTAGGAATGCATGATTAATTGTTTTATAGAAACTGGTTGTGTATTCATGAGTTGAAAATTCATAGGTGTAAGTGGGCCGCCCACAAGAATTGATTAAGTGGACTGAGACCTTGATTTACGTACATGGACTTAAACAACATAAGTGATTTTGTGAGGTTGCTAGTGGATCGAGTTGGGTAAATGGCTGGTACTAAAGGCGGGCCACGGGTTGACTAAATGGTAAACTAGAGATGTAATTAATTGGGCCGATCCTGAGTGGATTGAGTCTTGTTGTGCGAACCATTATAACAGTAACACTAAGGTACTAATGGGATGTATATTGAACATTAGGGCCCAAACCATTAGTGCAAATTCTAAGTGTGATTAGTTGAATTTTGTGCCATGCAATAAACGATAGTTGAGATTGCGAAACTGTTATGAATCAGTATGTGTGTACTAAAATGTGAACTGAGCAACTTATGATAGGGTTGATGCAATACATTGTCAAGTGTTATTTAGTAGATAATACTTGTGAGGTGAAATAACTTGCATACCGAATGTGTACAGTGTATTATGTGACAAAATACGTAATTTAAAATGAATGCGACACTGATTGTTACCGATAACTATGTTAGGATTGTTTTGAGCAACTTGAGCACGTAACTAGTCATACCGAGCAAACCAAGGTGAGTTCACACTAGCCAAGGCATGGGATTCCCAGGGGTTGGGAATGGGATTGAATAACTACTCATACAACTATTACTATTAAACAGATTATTACTGTCCTCGGTTGAAGGGCACGTACGTAAAACCTACGTACATTTATACTTACTACTGTCCTCGGATTGAAGGGCACGTACGTAAAGCCTACGTACACGATCTTAAGACCATCACCTCTATCAAAGGAAGTCCCTCAATTATCGACTTAATCGCCGAGGCCTAGGGCGAGCGGGTCATTAGTTAATAGCGCTATTAGGTTTAACAAACCTCACACCGTGCCAGTCGGACGTGCGTGTACTAATGGACTATGGGCAAAGGGTCAATGCTGATAGACATTGACTTAGGGCACCTCTTATATTTTCGTAGCAGTCGATACGCGTGGTCTTGTAACACATGGGAAGCCCCCACTAATCATCGCACGCATGCCTGGACTGGCAGCAAGGATTAACGCGATACATGGTTTACAAAACGAATATATACGGTTTATGAAATGAATACTTTAACCAAACAACCAACTGTGAACTCGCTCAACTTTGTTGTTGATTCGTTGCTACATGCCTTGCAGGTCATTAGGTACCCATGGAGCTTGCACAGGGAGGAACGGTCGTTGTGGGACATGGCGATGTGTGCCATGCTTTAAACATTACTTTATTTCATATTAAATGCTTGCTTTGGGTTTTACAAATTATGCTTCCGCTAATCACTTAACTATGCTTTGGTTTTTGAACACCTTTCATATTGGTTGGTTGAATTATGGTTACTTACATACTTGTTCAATATGATTGGTGGCTTGATCCTGGTCATGTCACGCCTCCAAGCGGTGGTACTCCGCGAGTGGATTTTGGGGGTGTGACAGATTGGTATCAGAGCCATTGGTTATAGTGAACTTGGTTTTAATAAGGGAAAAAGTTTTTGTTAAAACCAGACTATAACCTGAACATTGCTCAACGATCCACAACGACGCTTCGCTCCACGTGCAAGACTCGGCACTATAGGTAATACTGTTCATGTTTACATTGCCTACTTACTAGATTACATAGAACTTTGCTCAGGGTATTCTTAGATAAACATAACAACTGCTATTTGCAACCTAGTATGCTCACACTTTTCTGTCATCCCACACTTACGTACTGATACGACGCACTTCGCACTTGTGTTCTCTTACTTATGAAGATCATGGATGAACGCATTAACATAACTCAAGCCAGTTGGCGGCTTTGATCACTGAACAAGTTACTGCAGCACTCGCAGCTGCCCAGGCGGGAGGTATAGCCTGCCATCACAACTTACTCTAGGATCCTTAGATCCTACTTTCGTAAATCGACACTTGTGCTTAATTTTATTTACTCTTACGCACACGACAAGTCAGCACGCTCAGCCACCTGTATGCACGTTCAAAACTTTCATGGACTGTCGCCCTAGCACATTCAGTGGCACGGAAGGGGCCGTTGGACTCCTCCACTGGTTCGAGAAGCTCGAGTCGGTATTTGAGATGTGTGAATGCCCTGAGGCTCGCAGGGTGAAGTACGCCACTAGTACTCTCGAAGGCACTGCGCTAACTTGGTGGAACGCTCAAGTCCAAATGCTGGGATTGGTTGCTGCTAACGCCATCCCATGGAATGATTTTAAGGAACTGATCAAACGTAAATACTGAAGTTGTGATGACATCCACAAGATAGAAGTGGAGTTCTTTAACCTGAAGATGACGGGGTCAGAGCTAGAAGCGTACACGAAACGATCCAATGAACAGGCAGTGTTATGTCCAACTATGGTGGATCCTCCCATCAAGCGCATTGAGCTGTACCTCAAAGGCTTAGTACTAGAAATTCAAAGCCATGTGACGGCTGCTAACCTTGCTACTATTCAAGATGTTACTCGTCTTGCTCATCGCCTCACAGACCAGGCAGTGGAACAGAACTAGCCGCCTAAACGTATTGGTGTTACTACTACTATTACTACTTTTGCTACTCCCAGGGACAACAAACTAAAATGGGATGGAACCTCTAGCAAAGGTTCGACTTCAGTTCAGTCCCAGGCACAGCAGCGAAGGATTGATGACTACCAGAGCCTTGGTCAGCAATCTTCTGGTAGTCAAGGGCAGGGTGGATATCGAGGAAATCACCCAAAGTGCAATAGATACAACAGACACATCGTCATTGGGATGGATTGGCTATCTCACCAGCAAGCGGAAATTCTTTGCAACGAAAAGATTGTCCGCATCCCTCGTTCTGGTAAAGAACCCCTCATGATTCATGGCGACAAGAGTGGTGCTGTAGTGGGCATTATCTCTTTCCTTAAGGCCCAGAAGTGTTTGCGAAAAGGTCACACCGCTATCTTAGCACTTGTTACTGATGCATCAACAAAAGAGAAAAAGATTGAGGATATTCCAGTTGTACGCGATTTTCCTCAAGTGTTTCCTGAAGATTTACCTGGGCTACCGCCTCATCGCCAGGTCGAATTTCAGATCGAGCTAGCTTCTGGAGCAGCACCCATAGCTCGAGCACCTTATCGTTTAGCTCCAACCGAACTGGAAGAACTGTCTAAACAATTGCAAGAACTCTTGGATAAGGGTTTCATTCGTCCTAGCTCTTCGCCCTGGGGAGCTCCAGTGTTATTTGTGAAGAAGAAAGACGGCACTTTCCGCATGTGTATAGATTACCGCGAACTAAACAAGGTGACCGTAAAGAATCGCTATCCTCTTCCACGAATCGATGACTTGTTCGATCAGCTACAAGGGTCGAGCTACTATTCAAAGATTGATCTGAGATCAGGCTACCATCAACTGAGAGTCCGGGACGAGGACGTCTCCAAAACAGCATTCAGAACACGCTACGGCCATTACGAGTTTCTGGTCATGCCGTTTGGGCTAACAAACGCGCCTGCAGTCTTCATGGATCTTATGAACAGAGTGTGCAAGCCTTACTTGGATAAGTTTGTGATTGTATTCATGGACGACATTTTGATTTACTCTAAGAGTCAGCAGGAACACGAGCAACATTTACGACTTATTTTGGAACTCCTTCGAACAGAGCAGTTGTACGCCAAGTTTTTGAAATGCGACTTCTGGCTTCGTGAAGTCCAATTTCTAGGCCACGTGATAAACAAGGATGGGATTCATGTTGATCCATCCAAGATAGATTCGATCAAGAATTGGCCTGCACCCCGCACACCAACGGAAATTCGCCAATTCTTGGGTTTGGCAGGTTACTACAGAAAGTTCATCAAAAAAAAAACTTCTCAAAGATTGCACAGCCGCTTACACTACTGACACAGAAAGGTGTTACTTATCGTTGGGGAAATACACAGGAATTAGCATTTCAGCACTTAAAGGATAGACTTTGTAGCGCACCTATCCTCTCATTGCCTGAAGGCACAGATGATTTTGTCGTCTACTGCGACGCATCCGTTCAGGGTCTTGGATGTGTGTTGATGCAACGGGATAAAGTCATTGCCTATGCTTCACGTCAACTTAAGATTCACGAAAGGAATTACACTACACACGATTTAGAGCTCGGAGCTGTTGTTTTTGCGCTCAAGATATGGAGACATTACCTGTACGGTACCAAGTGCACCATCTACACCGATCACAGGAGTCTCGAGCATATTTTCAAGCAGAAAGAGCTAAACATGCGTCAACGACGATGGGTCAAGTTACTGAACGATTATGAATGTGCCATCAAGTATCATCCGGGTAAAGCCAATGTAGTGGCCGATGCCCTCAGTCGAAAGGATACTATACCTAAGCGTGTACGAGCGTTGCAACTCACTATTCAGTCTAGTCTTCCTTCTCAGATACGAGATGCTCAGATAGAAGCATTGAAACCAGAAAATGTCAGGGCTGAAGCCCTACGCGGTTCCAGACAACGGATGGAACAAAAGGCAGACGGCGCCTACTACGTAACAGGATGTATCTGGGTCCCACTCTATGGCAACTTACGCGAGCTTGTAATGGATGAAGCTCATAAGTCTCGTTACTCAGTACACCCTGGATCGGATAAGATGTACCACGACTTGAAAACTACATATTGGTGGCCTAGCATGAAAGCTCATATAGCAACTTACGTTGGCAAGTGTTTGACTTGTGCAAGAGTCAAAGCAGAATATCAGAAACCATCGGGCCTACTCCAACAACCAGAGATACCACAATGGAAATGGGAGCAAATTTCCATGGATTTTGTTACTGGTTTACCTAGATCTCAACGCGGTAACGATACTATTTGGGTAATCGTGGACCGACTCACAAAGTCGGCACACTTCTTGGCTATCAAAGAAACAGATAAGTTCTCTACTTTAGCAGACGTTTACTTGAAGGAAGTGGTTTCGAGGCATGGGGTGCCCACGTCTATTATTTCTGATCGTGATGCACGTTTCACTTCAGAACTTTGGCGAGCAATGCATAAATCTTTTGGTTCACGATTAGACATGAGCACAGCTTATCACCCTCAGACGGATGGTCAATCTGAACGTACAATCCAAACCCTTGAAGACATGCTTAGGGCATGTGTGATTGATTTTGGCAATGGTTGGGAAAAGCATCTGCCACTAGTGGAATTCTCGTATAATAACAGTTATCACGCCAGCATTCAAGCCGCTCCATTTGAGGCATTGTACGGGCGTAAATGCCGATCACCTCTTTGTTGGGCAGAGGTGGGTGATAGTCAGATCACAGGCCCAGAGTTTGTGATAGACACAACGGAAAAGATTGCTCAAATACGACAACGCATGGCGGCAGCTCGTGACCGTCAGAAAACCTACGCTGATAAAGGTAGGAAACCACTCGAGTTACAAGTTGGGGATCGAGTGCTACTCAAAGTTTCACCCTGGAAGGGTGTAGTTCGTTTTGGCAAAAGGGGCAAACTTAATCCACGTTACGTCGGACCATTTGAAGTTAGAGAAAATAGGCAAAGTGGCCTACAAACTAAACCTGCCCGCAGAACTCAGTGCAGTTCACAACGTTTTTCACGTGTCGAATCAGAAGAAGTGTCTGTCAGATGAGACCTTCATAGTTCCTTTGAAGGAGCTCACTATCGACGATCAGTTGCGATTCGTTGAGGAACCAGTTGAAATCACGGACCGGGATGTTAAGGTCCTCAAACGCACTAGAATACCTCAAGTACGAATTCGTTGGAACTCCCGTCGTGGCCCAGAGTTTACCTGGGAACGAGAAGATCAAATGAAACTCAAATATCCCCAGTTGTTCGAAAACAGTATAACTACTACTGAGGCTGAAGCTACTACAGAATTTCGGGACGAAATTCCAAATCAACGGGGGGATGATGTGACACCCCAGGAAAAACAGTAAACTACACTAGCTTCCTCAGTAACCACGTGCTAAATTTCGGGACGAAATTTCTTTCAAGTTGGGGATAATGTGACAACCCGAGTTTCCAAGGTCTTTATTCGACTTAACTTAATAATTATGTGCAAAGTATGTCGCCATATTTATTTGAGGTGCAATATACGTATTGATTGTATATTCGTTGTGTGTATATTATGGGTGTATATGTACACATATATTGTATTAAAAATTGATAATTAATAATATGATTAATATGTATTATTAAACAAATGGATCTTTTACACCCCACACCCACGATTACACTAGATAGTGAGAACACATGTGTGATTTTGTCCATATTGGCCAACAAAAATCAAATTGGATTATTAGGCCTAGTGGGGCAGTTGAAGTGTAGTGGTTATGGATTAGTTATATCTTTACTAATAGTTTAATCAGTGGGTTAGTTATATCTTTAAGTGTAAGATTAATTGACAAATCATAACTCTCATTCTCTCACTCTCAAGTCGACGGCAGTCTCTCTCTCTATCTCTCTCTCTCTTGAAGCTTTACCTTCTCGTCTAGCACAACCCTCATACGCTACATCGATCGGTTAGTGTGTTGTCTTTATTTGATTTAGTTTTTGATTTGAACTCAAATGCATGTGGCCGTGATTCTTGATTAATATAGATTAAACAATCTGCATGATAGAGACTGATGTTGATCAATATTAGTAATATTCAAAGTAAGTTATATTCTTGCATGATCTTGTTATGATGGTAGGAGGTTAGATATTTAATGGAATAGGATTCTGTTGTGCATATGTTGACTTCTGAATCATCATAACAATTTGCTAATATTGAGTATGATTTAATGACCGTATAATGTAGGAAAGGTAAACTATTATATGATCAGCTATATTCAGACTTGCATGTGAGTTGTCAGTAACATGTTATGTGCACATGATGGTAAATAATGATAGGATTTAGGGCTGCACTTTGATTTATTAAATTCTAAAGGGGTTTGACTTCTGTGGGATAAACATGTGGCTCATGATATAAAAATCATGTACTATTAATGAGTGTAGCTTTATTGTGATATGTGATACTCAGTGGTTGAAATCATGACCTAGAATCCTAGTAGGTATCATGTGCAAAGTGATGATGGGAATTTGATAAATTTTAATAGTAATAAACTGATGACATGATTAGGGTATCTTGTTATGTGAATTGGATTATTGGTTGCATGAAACTAGGAATGCATGATTAATTGTTTTATAGAAACTGGTTGTGTATTCATGAGTTGAAAATTCATAGGTGTAAGTGGGCCGCCCACAAGAATTGATTAAGTGGACTGAGACCTTGATTTACGTACATGGACTTAAACAACATAAGTGATTTTGTGAGGTTGCTAGTGGATCGAGTTGGGTAAATGGCTGGTACTAAAGGCGGGCCACGGGTTGACTAAATGGTAAACTAGAGATGTAATTAATTGGGCCGATCCTGAGTGGATTGAGTCTTGTTGTGCGAACCATTATAACAGTAACACTAAGGTACTAATGGGATGTATATTGAACATTAGGGCCCAAACCATTAGTGCAAATTCTAAGTGTGATTAGTTGAATTTTGTGCCATGCAATAAACGATAGTTGAGATTGCGAAACTGTTATGAATCAGTATGTGTGTACTAAAATGTGAACTGAGCAACTTATGATAGGGTTGATGCAATACATTGTCAAGTGTTATTTAGTAGATAATACTTGTGAGGTGAAATAACTTGCATACCGAATGTGTACAGTGTATTATGTGACAAAATACGTAATTTAAAATGAATGCGACACTGATTGTTACCGATAACTATGTTAGGATTGTTTTGAGCAACTTGAGCACGTAACTAGTCATACCGAGCAAACCAAGGTGAGTTCACACTAGCCAAGGCATGGGATTCCCAGGGGTTGGGAATGGGATTGAATAACTACTCATACAACTATTACTATTAAACAGATTATTACTGTCCTCGGTTGAAGGGCACGTACGTAAAACCTACGTACATTTATACTTACTACTGTCCTCGGATTGAAGGGCACGTACGTAAAGCCTACGTACACGATCTTAAGACCATCACCTCTATCAAAGGAAGTCCCTCAATTATCGATTTAATCGCCGAGGCCTAGGGCGAGCGGGTCATTAGTTAATAGCGCTATTAGGTTTAACAAACCTCACACCGTGCCAGTCGGACGGGCGTGTACTAATGGACTATGGGCAAAGGGTCAATGCTGATAGACATTGACTTAGGGCACCTCTTATATTTTCGTAGCAGTCGATACGCGTGGTCTTGTAACACATGGGAAGCCCCCACTAATCATCGCACGCATGCCTGGACTGGCAGCAAGGATTAACGCGATACATGGTTTACAAAACGAATATATACGGTTTATGAAATGAATACTTTAACCAAACAACCAACTGTGAACTCGCTCAACTTTGTTGTTGATTCGTTGCTACATGCCTTGCAGGTCATTAGGTACCCATGGAGCTTGCACAGGGAGGAACGGTCGTTGTGGGACATGGCGATGTGTGCCATGCTTTAAACATTACTTTATTTCATATTAAATGCTTGCTTTGGGTTTTACAAATTATGCTTCCGCTAATCACTTAACTATGCTTTGGTTTTTGAACACCTTTCATATTGGTTGGTTGAATTATGGTTACTTACATACTTGTTCAATATGATTGGTGGCTTGATCCTGGTCATGTCACGCCTCCAAGCGGTGGTACTCCGCGAGTGGATTTTGGGGGTGTGACAGTCAGTCTATCCACTATGACCCATATAGTATCATTTCCCTTTCTTGTCTTTGGCAATTTGGTGATGAAATCCATTGTCACCATCTCCCACTTCCATGTGGGAATTTCAGGTTGTTGTAACAAACCTGACGGCTTCTGATGCTCAGCTTTGACTTGCGCACAAGTCAAACATTTAGCTACGTAAGCAGCTACTGACTTTTTCAAACCAATCCACCAGTAGTTTGCTTTTAGATCCTGGTACATCTTATCAGCTCCAGGATGAACGGAATATTTGGAACTGTGGGCTTCCTGGAGAATGACATCTCGAAGTCCTCCAAAAACTGGAACCCATATTCGTCCATTCAATCTTAGCATTCCGTCCTTGTCATAGGATAACTGTTCCTCAGTTACTCCTAGCTTTTCTTCCGGATAGTTAGCTTCTAACACAGCTTCCTTCTGTGCAGCCAATATCCTTTCGTTCAAACCATTCTTGATTTCAATGTGCTTGGCATTGATTCTTATCGGCTTTACTCTTTCCTTTCTACTTAAGGCGTCAGCAACTACATTTGCCTTGCCTGGATGGTACTTTATCTCACAATCATAGTCATTTAGAGTTTCCATCCAGCGTCGCTGCCTCATGTTCAAATCCTTTTGATTGAACAAGTGTTGAAGGCTCTTGTGATCTGAATAGATCACACACTTGGTTCCATATAAGTAACGCCTCCATAGCTTTAATGCAAATACAACGGCACCCAGCTCCAAGTCGTGGGTGGTGTAGTTCTTCTCGTGCACCTTTAGCTGTCGTGAAGCGTAGGCAATAACCTTGCCTTTCTGCATGAGTACACAGCCCATACCAGTGTGTGACGCGTCGCAATACACCACAAATTCTTCTATACCATCGGGCAGTGTTAACACTGGTGCATTGCTCAACTTTTTCTTTAGAATGTCAAAGGATTCCTGCTGCTTAGGGCCCCAATCAAACTTAACCTTCTTACGTGTCAACGAGGTTAGGGGCGCAGCAATCCTTGAGAAGTTTTCGATAAAGCGCCTATAATATCCTGCTAAACCCAGAAAACTGCGAATCTCAGTAGGCGTTTTTGGCTCTTGCCAATTCATAACTGCTTCTACTTTAGCGGGATCCACTTGGATACCACGCTCACTTACCACATGTCCAAGGAATTGGACTTCTCGAAGCCAAAATTCACACTTCGAAAATTTGGCGTAGAGTTTCTCATGATGTAGAAGTTTGAGAATACAACGAAGGTGTTTCTCGTGGTCAGCTTGGTTCTTCGAGTAAATAAGGATGTCGTCAATGAAGACGATAACAAATTTGTCCAAATAGGGCTTGCAAACGCGATTCATGAGATCCATGAATGTGGCTGGTGCGTTAGTGAGCCCAAAAGGCATCACTAGGAACTCGTAATGACCATAACGAGTCCTGAACGCTGTCTTGTGCACATCTTCATCCTTGACCTTCAACTGATGATAGCCCGACCTCAAATCGATCTTGGAAAAGTAGCTTGCTCTTTGTAACTGATCGAACAGATCGTCGATCCTGGGTAAAGGATACCTATTCTTGATAGTGACTTTATTTAGCTCACGGTAGTCGATGCATAGACGCATCGACCCATCCTTCTTCTTGACAAACAAGATCGGCGCTCCCCAAGGGGATGAACTAGGTCTGATAAAACCTTTAGCTAACAAATCATCCAACTGCGTCCTTAACTCCTTCATCTCCGTTGGTGCTAACCTATAAGGTGCTCTCGCTACTGGTGCAGCACCAGGGATGATGTCAATTCGGAATTCCACTTGCCTATCTGGCGGCAAACCAGGTAGTTCTTCGGGAAAAACTTCAGGGTATTCTGAAATGACTGGAATGTCTTCGATCCTAGGCTTTGTCTCATCAATGGTAACTTGTGCCATATAAATGACACAGCCTTTCTGCAGACATCTGGATGCCTTGAGCATGGACACTTGCTCAGGCAGTCCATGCTGAGTATCCCCCTGAATGGTAAGTGACTCCCCAGATGGAGTTTTGACTACCACCTGCTTTCTGTTGCACACAATCTGGGCTAGGTTATTCGACAACCAATCCATACCTATCACTATATCAAATCCGGCTAACTTAAAGGGAAGTAGGGATAATGGAAAAGAGTGATTTCTAATGGATATAACACATCCATCTAAAACAGTTGAGGCGGTTTCCATGGTTCCATCAGCTAATTCCACCTCGTATTTTGTACTTAAGGTTCTAACAGGTAGGTTTAATAACTTACAGAACTTATCATCAACAAAAGACTTATCTGCTCCAGAATCAAACAATACTCTAGCGAAAACATCATTTACGAGGAAAGTACCTGTAATCACGTTGTCATCTTGAACAGCTTCCTTAGCGTCCATCTTGAAGACCCTCGCATTAGTCTTCTTCCCATCCTCGGCTTTCTTGGCGTTCTTTGGACAATTAGACTTAATGTGCCCTTTTTCGTTGCAACCATAACATGTTGCATCCTTCAGCCCCTTACACTTCAAAGTCGTATGATCCGTAGATTTGCAAATTCCACAGGGTCTCGTGTGAGACTGGGATTTCGACTCAAATCGACACTTCCCAAAATGGTTCTTCTTACAAGTTTTACATTTGGGCTTATCCCCTGATTGTTGCCCATCCTTCTTAGATCCCGACCTTTTCTTGTGGTCGTCATTTCCTCGGTGTCTCTTTTCTGATCTTCATGAGGTATCGTCCTCACGCTTCCTCTTATTTTCTTCTGAATTCTTGAGCGCTCTCAACCTGACTACGTCCAAGGTAAGAGAGAGAGATAAATCAGCTGCTGATCTGAAGGTTGCAGGCCTTGATGCCTTAACACTTGCTTTAATTTCAGGGGCTAAACCCCCGATGAAACGAGCAATCCTCTTAGGCTCTGGGGTTACCAAGTAAGGAACCAACCTAGATAGGGTATTGAAAGTGGTGAGGTATGCTTGGCAATCTAAATTCTTCATCACCAATGATAAGAAGTCTGATTCGATTCTCTCGACCTCGTGCTGCGGGCAATAATTCTCTTTAATAAGAGCAACGAACTGATCCCATGACAAGTTATAGAGTGGGATCTTTCCAGAAGCTTGTATTAGTGACTTCCACCACGCCAGTGCTTCTCCTTTGAACGATTGGGATACATATTTCACTACATCCCTTTCAGCACATCCGCTGATGTCTACTACCGTATCCATTTCGTCCAACCAGGTCATACAGTCAACCGCTCCCTTTTCCCCAGTAAAATCTCTGGGTTTACATGAGACGAAGTATTTGTATGTACAGGACTTACCACGCGGTTCCTGTTTATGCTCGACCTTCCTTGACGGGACGCTGTGTTGGTTCGAGGAGTGATGATCATCATCATCCTTCTTGAGCTCATCTTTCTTAGATACATCTTTCTTAGAGGGCGGCTTGCTATGTGCTTCCGAGTGAACCTTAGGTTTGGAGTGTGGTGCGGATCGGGTCCTACTTCGGGTCCCGTTTGATTCACTGTATTGCCTTTCAATGGCTCTGGTAACAGCATTTTCTACTAATGCTTGTAGTTCCGCACCCGTTACTAGTATTTTAGTATTGTCAGGGTTTTCCACCGGATGACTGTTTATTTCTTCAGACTTAGCCATGTAGTTTTAAGTGCTACATAAAAATAAGGACAAGGTCTATTTAGAAGCCTAAACAGCATTATCGTTCTTGACGATTTATTAACCATGGTAAATAAAAGCCATATTAGTTAATTTGTTAAGTAATTTCATTTAGGACTTTTTATTAGTAACTTTATCCTAGAATGAAATAAAATATTGGCACAACAGGCCTAGTCACGTAGACGAATTTCTAAATTATAGATTTAGATCTTATAGGATTAAAGTTTGAATAAATAAGACAAATCAATCCTTTTCTTGGCAGGGAGTCTATAAGCTACGACTGCCTTTTTGTTTTATATGACATTAATTATAACCCGTAGGCATTATGTCACAATCAGATATATGTAAAAATATAAATTTGGATAATTTATTAAAAGGGTGACATGTGTGAATTTACGGATCACACTAGCCAAGAATGTTAACATGTTTGCAGATGTTAACAGAGATTTGAATCTTTTTAAATAGGTTCTACCATATTGGCCAGGTCGCTTAATGTGACATTCAAGCTAGGTTTTACCTTTTTAAGATTCTTATTATTTAAAATGGTAACTTAAAATAATAAAATATTATTTTTCATTTATTCATATACTATGTTTATGCACATAATTTAAAAATGAAAAACTTGAATTAATCATACCATTAAAATTTTAAACTAGTACAAACTGCCCTAAACGGGACTTTTACACAAACAATATGCCCACGCAGGGGCCAACTAACAAAACAAACAAACCCACGCAGGGGTTAAATAAAAAGATATGCCCACGCAGGGGCAGAACAGAAAGAAATACCCACGCAGGGGTAGAGTACTGAAATAAATGTCCTCGCAGGGACATTATTACAACTAAAATAAATAAACAAACAAAGGATTCAGTGATCCTTCTTGCTTTTACCCTTGATCAAATCCACCATCTTCTTAAACATCCCCCGGTTATGCCTCCGATCCTCCCGCAACTCATGCCGCATCTCTTGTCGCACCTCATGTATCTCATGAAGGATTTCCTGCATTTGTGGCGGTGACATTGCTGGTGCCTGAGGTGGTTGCTGATAATGCGGAGGTCGAGGAGGTTGTTGTTGCTGATACCCATATGATGGGTACTCATAGGTCGAGTGTCCCGTAGCCCAGGGACCTCCATAGGGACCTTCCGGTCGGGGAACGTTGAAGCTTGAAGCTAACCAGTAGGGATCCTCCGTAAAGTTGTAACCTGTGTGGATCTGCTGCTCGAAGGGGTTGTATGCTGCCGCTCCAGTGTAAGTGGGAATTGGGTCTCCAAAACCCAATGGTGGCTGTGGCGCAACTGGCGCCGAGTTCACTTCCGAGACAGGGTGTGATGATTCACCCATCCCCGGTTCTTCGTGGACTGGCGAGTACCGGCTGCCACTAGAATGTGGAGGGGTGCTGATGCGCACTCCCCCTCGTGCAGACATCCGCAAGGTAGTTCTCCTTCACCTCGGGGGCGAGGGAGGCTGAAGCCGATGTGGTGGTGGCGGTGGGGTGACCGCGACAAATCGGGAATCCTCGGAAGGATTCCGTTGTTGCTGTGGCTGCTGCTGTGGCTGCTGCAGGGGAGAGTGGTGTGGTTGGTGCAGAGGAGAGTGGTGTGGCTGATGCAGAGGAGAGTTATGGTAAGACTGGTGCAAGGGAGAGTTATGATAAGACTGGTGCAAGGGAGAGTTATGATAACTGGGAGTAAATACCCAGTTATACTGCTTAAATTTCTCCTCGAAGCTGTCGGGGCCATTATATGGTGATCCCAAAAAAGGCGACCCCTCTGAAATCTCAATGGGGTGGTTCGGAGTTCTGGACGGTGGCATTGCAGGATCGGTATCCTTATCGACATCCATCGGGTTGCCACCAGAAAAGTGGTCTTCGGGTCCTAGTGGGTTAAAACCCATAGGCACCTCAAGGTAGTCAGCAGGGTTGAACAGACCCTGGAAAACAGGTGACGGGTGGTCAAAGGGTGAGTCATGTCCTTGGAGAGGTATGTAGGACTGGTGAGAGTTGTGGGGCTCATTTTCTGAATGAGGCCCGAAGGAGTGTGGGATGGAAGGTGAGGTACTCAGTGAAACTGAGCGCCTAGCTGGTTCTACAAAAGACCTCCAAATATTTTGAGCATCTGTGTTATGAGGATCCGAAGGTGTTCGCCGGTGTGACGGTCCGGCCTCGTGGTCGTTTGGGGCTACATGTGCTCCTTGTCCCCTTCTTCTTCCTCTCATACGTGGCGGCATTTTTGTGAACCTGTCAAAAACAATAAGTGATACAACACAAAAATATATATAAGACAAAGTTAGAAATAAAACCAAAAATTTGGAAATTTCCTAAGTTCTTTGTCTAGACTCGAGAATCGAGGATTGTGCAATTGTGTAACTGAGATTAAACACAAAAGACCAGTGTTTAATTCACTCAGAGTTGGCTCTGATACCAACCTGTCACACCCCTATTTTCCACGTGTCACCGGTGGGGAGTATCGTGACGTAGTTGGTATCATCATAGACAAACAACACAATATATAAATGCACAGCGGAAGCAAAGATAATTCATTTCAACTTCAATAAAGTGTAATATCACTTATCACAATTAGTTGAAACGGATCCACAGGCGGATCAAAATAAAATAAGATATTGTTCAACAGTTTATTGTCGTCCAAGCTTGCGAGACTTATTGTGGACGCTCTATAAGACAGCCAGCCTATTACGTGTAGTACCTGCACTTAACCTTTTGGGAAAAATACGTCAGTTTACACTGGTAAATACAATTTAACTGACTCATTTTGAAAAGGGTGAAAATTGATTTGAATGCACGTGGCACAAAACATTTTATAACTTGGGATAATTATGTAATATAATCTTGTAAAGGATTTACATGTTACTTATGCGTTCAGTAGCCCGGTTCGTGCCGGGTTAAAGATCAATAGACACACCACAATATTGAGTTATACACTGACAGGTGTACGCCTACACCCCGTGCTCAGGTCGTGGCCATCTCGTAAGATGATGCCAAGGATATCCGGGACATGGTCATTAACCCCCCAAAGGCTTTAAGCAAACAAAACACATTAAAAACATGACATATCAATAAATTAACCACTATTCGATTAAGAATTCAATGCCGGACCAAGCGGTATTTTATATACCGTACCCCAAGCCCGTATAGGGAAAATAAGTTAAAAGTATTTACCTTGGTAAGTATAATTCTCAACAAGCAAAATGCAAGTAGCTTTTACCGGTGCTCCTAATCTGGAACGAAGGTTTATAATAACCTATTAGATTTCTAACGGGTCTTTATTTAAGCTTAAGCTTAGACCGGTTAGCTTTAAGGACGATACGGTTCAAACGCACGATTAAGCGAAGACCGGATAGAATGTGATTTAGACCCGAAAAGTTTGAATACTTGTATAATATGGGTATACTAAATACATTCTGGATTTTGAGACAAAAATGATAAGGTTTGACCCATCTCGGTTAATTTATGCAAACTAGTTACATAAACCGAACCGAACACGAAAAGAGCGTTACGGGTAACCGTAAGAGTCATATGCAAGTTTCCTGAAATAATATGCTCTAATTATGTTATAATATCAGTAAGATATCTTTTATTATGCCCGAAATGGATTTAAACACAATTTATGCCTCATAAGGGCATTTTGGTCATTTAAAAGATTATAAAAGAGTTTATTTGTAAATCTGAATTACGGGTCTGATTTATACAGTAAATATACTTAAATTAACATGTTATAACAGTAGGGTATGACCCATATATGAAACTTATCATTTAAAACCAAACTGTGCACCGTAGGGGTATTTTGGTAATTTCACAAGGGCTAAAAATGTCAAAATTGGAAACCTGAGTTTATAAACTTGTACTTACTGTTATTATATAAAAATATGATAAAAAAATCAGTAGGTATCAATCTTATATGTCTAATATGGTTATAGTGCATACTATGCGATGAAAACGCTTAAAAAGGCGATTTGGAGCCATTTCCGGGTTTTTAAAAGAAAGCTGATATTTTTATAATTCCATAAGGCTCAAAATATTTTATTTAACAAATAAAATCAGTATAAAAAGGTTTGGGGTCAAAAGGATTTATAAAACTCATTTTATGGCTAAAAAGGGCAAAACCGTCATAACCGAATCAAACCTAGAGACCTATGTTATGCTCAGCCAAAAATTAAATAAAAATCTTCAAAAATCCCAAAATATTATATAACATCAGTGGGTAAAAAGTTTGATATCAAAAAGTGGGTTTAAATGGGTTATATGCTAATTACTCCGTTTAAGTAACATAAAGCTTTCAAATTACGATAATGAGCATAACTCTTATTCTGGACCTCAAACTGATATCAAATTTTTGCTGCAAGTTTATAAATCAGTAAAAAATGTTTCTAATCTTTCACTTTTTCAAAAACCGCGTTTTATAGTAAAAAGGGCATAATAGTCAATTTTAAGCATAAATCGGAAACATGCATTTGAATCTGATAAGTGTTGAACCAAGTTGTAAAATCTCAGAGAGTTATACTTATACGAAAATTGGTCCAAAATATGCTCTTAGGCAGATCTCAAACATGCATGAACGGATCAGAACTGAAAGTCAAAGAAAAAGTCAATTTATGCGACTTTCGGTTTCGATTCGGGTTTAAACTGAAAATTGTCGAGATGAACACGTTGAGACATGTTCTTACATTTATTATCAAGTTATTTTAATGATCAAACAGGTTGCATGTACCCTACATTGCTAATCATGCTTAAATTTGCAAAAACACATTCTGTTGACTTTTTGAAACAAGCTTTGACTCGACAATTAACATACTTAGAGTGGGAATCTGAAAATACCCTTTTGAGGGTTTGTTATGCACATAAATACCAACTTGTAGGTACTTTCAATTTGAGAAAAGACTGAGCACATTTCGTTTAATCACGAAGTCAAACTTAATTTACGATGGATTGACTTTCGGTTAATAAACTAAGCTAGAACGGATTTGAGAAGGTTATGAACACTTACAAGAGTCCTAATAAAGCTTAGAGATCACTAGAAAGATGTCTTGACGTCCAGAGAGCTCCAGAAGTTGTCTTGTGAATTTTTTTGAAATTGCAAGTGTTGAAGGTTGTAAGCTTCAAGTCCCTTTTTATCACAATTTGATCTGATTAGAGGCTGTCATGTGAGTCTACTGAGGTTGTGGGATGAAGACAAGTGCCCCTAGTTGCATGTAAGTCCATTGGTGAGCTCCTTGAATCGACAACAGTTGGAAACAACTCGAATTCAGGCTTGAACTGGCACCTGGTCGCTGTTTTTGTAGCTGGGCAGGTCATGCGGCCCGCTTTAGAGCCTCAGGCGGGTCGCCTGGCCACTTCTGACTTGCAAAAACCTTTTAAATGTTGATGTTTTGGTCCTTGGTCCTTTGTTACGTGGTTTTTGATATTTTTCTTGCACATTAGACCCTAAAACCTGACTTTTAAGGACCTTGGGACATTTACAAACATGGTAAAGTCCTTGGGTAACTTTGCGCTTACCCGAAAAGTCACGAAATTCAACGTTAACGTATTTAACCCTTCGTGCACGGTTTTGATCATAACTTTCTCATACGATAACGAAACTTGATGAAATTTTTACCACATATTCTAGTGAGTATATTTTACCATTACAAAGCTTCGGATTTGCAAAAAGATCACTCAGAGGTATACTTTCAACATGTTGACACTTTTAGCCCCTGTAGTTTGTAATTCCTCACTTTCTTTCATTTTCCGCTTTGTATGATCAATGATCTAATCGTTTAAGATTATAAACACCATGTAGGGTTATTGTAGGGCCTAATTATCCATTATTGACACTTTGGACCCTTATATTCACATAGTTTCACTGTTTGTCAACTTTAGTCCCTCTAAAGTATGTTTTCACATATTCAAAGCCCATGACACGTGTCAGTACATTATTGGACGTAAATTTTCGAGGTGTTACAGTCATAGTTGCCATGAGCATGTTGCTCTTCTTTTATTTCGTAAGCTGATTCTGTAACAAAGCTGCTACAACAATGAATTTGGATATGCTCGAGTGTTGGGATGTACCTCATTTCAGGTGGAATCCCTTCAAGGTGTTCATAGTCCACCACGAATAATTGTTTCAGACATGGGAAATCTGATGCAATTCTTTAGGAATCTGGGAATACTTTTGGACCTCATAGATCATATTTCATGTCTGGGTAAATGAAACATGAAAGCTTCATGACACCTGGAAAGTATTTCTTCCGACTCCAAGGCCCATCTCCCAACACCACATTGGAAATGGTTTGCAAATTCATCAACGGCGGGGCTGATTTTTATTTTAGGAAATAAATATAAAAGTCTCAAAATTTCTTTGATTCAGATCTGAGATAAGCTTAGCCCCTTTTTTCAAACTCCAATCTTTTTTCTCTTTTATCAACTCTGAATAGGTATGTTGATCGGAGATTGGAGGTGGAGGTGGTGGTGGTGGTTGAACAAATCTGAAAGAATGGCAGCTTGTGAAATAGATCCCATGTCTGAAAGATTGGCCGGTTATTGTTGTGGTGGTCGATGTAGTACCCGACGGTGGTGTGGCGGGGCTGCAATGGTGAAACAGATCTGGTGGTGTGGGCAACAAACGGTCGTGATGTCTTGAGTTTAGAGAGAGCAGGAGGTGCTGCTTTCGGAGATGCTGGTGCGTTGGTTGCTGGAGGTGGTAGACCAGTGGCAGGAGGTGATGACGGCGGTGGTGGTTGAAAAAAGGGACAAGCTTCAGATCTAGCGGTGGTGGTTGTTGGTGGGTTTAGTGGTGGTGGCTACTGGTTTTTTATTGAGAGAGAAAGGTGTGTGTGGGAGAGAAGAGAGATATTTGTGTTTGTTTTTATAAGATTTTAAATGTTATTTTTTAAATATACTATAAATAATTAAGTAAATAGACTAAACTGCCCTTAACTGAATAAACTTAACTAGATATTTTAACTTGGTTAATGCTAAAGGACGGAATGTGTATTGAGTTTTTCAAATAAAGGACTGTGACTGTAATTATTGAAGTTAAAGGGTATCCGTTGCAACTCGATACAAACATAAAGGACGAAAAGTGTAATTTACCCTACATTTTATTGTGGAATTATAGGGTTTACTACTCGACTCGGTATTGCCGCCCGATACAACCTGGTACTATTGGTTGAACTATTTCTGAGCCCTACTTGATATAGTTTAAAAACATTGATGTAAACAAGGTGAGAATAGCTGAATCGTTAACTGGAACTTAACTAAAAGTCAATAAACTAACTGAATAAATTGAACGGATTAACCGAATACTGATTGGTTAATAACATTGATTAATCGACGACTTTAGTTTCGATTGAGGCTAAGATCCGAATTGAATCGTGCACACCCCTAATTTAAAGAAACTGGATTTAGAGTTTGAAACGAATTTGCCATGAATTTGATTAAATAAAACAACGTAAAGAAATTAGAATCTAACACCATGACCTCGACTAAATATGTGGACCTGGACAACCGACCCTGATTACGACCCAAACCGCCGCACACATACTCGTCTCAAACTACCAACATAGCAGACTCAAAAGAGACGTGACCCTCCGCTCGATTTGATTCAGATCACAGCTCCTTCCTGACTCAAACATTACCTGGACCGCCAACCCCGTAATTATAGATGTACCCTCTTCTTATTTTACTTTGGGCCCACACACCTAGTCGTTAGATTTAGCTCTCTTCCCCGAGAGTGTAATCCCTTTTTTGGTAGGTGCATCACCTTTAATTAGTACTAATGACACACCACCTATACACATGAGAATTGGCATATATTGGTCATGTAATTGCTAACTTTACTCCTAGATGGTGGTCTTGAGCGTTCTTTATATGCTTGCATGATGATCGAGTCCGAATCCTCGGATAACGAAGATCAACTCAACCCGAACCATATGAGCCTACTAACATAATTGTTGTAGCAACATTTACTGCAATCCCCCAACTCCATCTATGTATGAAAAAATGAGTATGGGAGCTGTTTTGTTAATTCCTAGTCACATATCAAATTACAAAAATGTGTCCTATACTTGGCTTCAACTCGAGGTGCCCTTGTTACTCAATACTCATGTGATACACGGAATACTCGCAGGGCCGGCTCAACCATTTTGGTGGTCTAAAGGAAAATAAAAACTGGAGGCATTTTTCCAAAAAAAAAAAAAAAAACGCTATTAGAGAAAACCCCTCCTTTACCTGGGCTTGGAACCCGCAAAATGAACTAAAAGGTTTATTGTTGACGAAGTTAATTAATTTTTTTTTTGTATTTTTATATAATTTTTCTCTGTGTAAAGATAAAAGTTCAGCACAGCCAAAATATCATGTATAATTTTTTTTTAAGTTGGAGGTCCTATTGATTTGGAGACCTAAAGCCTAAGCCTCAAAATACTTGGGCTGGGCCGGCCATGTATACTCGCGTGCATCAAGTATGCATGTTTATGACCTTCTAACCTTCTATTATTCTATGGTTAAAAGTTGCCTATTGGGATACTAATTACTTGTAAACCGATCTTGAATTCACCTTAACAATCGGCTTGAAAAATTAAATACTTAATGGAAATTATATAATTTTAATAGTTTCAAACAACGTTAGTACCATTTATTTATGTAGATTTTAAATTATACGATACACTAGTATACAAAGGCAATCAAAGCAAGTAGGTATATTTTTGGTGGTTATGGAACGAGTTTGTTGCTGAATTACGTTATTGGTTAGCTAGGCTGGTCACGGTTTGGTTCGGCTGGTTTAGACAAATTTTTTAATCTTTTCTATATAAATCATAACTTTTGATAATTTTTTTTTTTAAAAAAATGACAAGGATTGCTCATGTTATATAATATATACACATAACTTTTTATTTCTAAGAAAAATGAATTAGATAATAAATGTTAAAACGACCGGTTCAGTTTACAAAGCCGATTTCAAGTTCCAAATAGTTAAAAGGCAAAATGTAAAAATTGAACTCTTAACCGGACCGTACATATTTCAAATCGGCCAACCGACTGACTCATTCAGTTCTCTGGGTGGTTTTAATGGTTTAGGTCATGTGTAGTCATAAAGCCCCTTTGGGGGCGTTATGCGACACGTGTCGTGCCACGTCAAACAGTGGCTTTATGGGGCGTTATATCACTAGAGCCCCTAGTCATAAAACCCCTACCTCATCATTACTCAATTAATTAATTTTCAATTTTTTTGATTAATTTCTAACTTTTTTAAATTAAAAACCATTATATTAAATAAAATAAGTTTTCATAAAACTGCCATGTTTTTTAAAACCAATTTTAGATATTTGAGAAAATGCAGGGACCAAATGTGTATAAACCAAAAACTTTCAAAATCAAATACCGCCTCCTGTCTTCTTCTCCGATTTTCCGGCGGACTTTCCGGCTGATTTTCCGGCCGACTTTCCGGCAAACAACAAACCAATACCGCATCATCTGTCTTCTTCTCCGATTTGCAGGGACCAAATGTGTATAAACCAAAAAAACAAAAAACCTTCACGCCGCTATGGACATGGCGCTGCCAACCCAAAACACCCCCATAGCGCCGCCTGTTATGGTGTGGCTGGCGCTATGAGGCGCTATCATGCACAAAATCCCCTACCCCGCGCCCCACTACGGACGAACTAAGGTTAACCCAAATTTGATGATGGACACCACATCTTTTTTTTAAATTCAACAAAAAAAATCTAAAAAAACCAAGTAAAACATCTGTGAAGTTTATGATCAAAGATTTTATACTGCAACCATTAAAGCCTACACAACTAATACTAATCAACATAAAGTGAAGGTACATCCCAAAAATAAAGAAATAAAACACAAAATATTACAAACTAATCATCTTGTTTCCTTAGATTTGTGACGATGAACTCGAACCAACCGACGCAATGTTTACAACTTCATGTCCGTGTGAGAATCTTTGTAACTGAATCATCTTCGCGTAACACCCGTCTGCATAGTTCTTCAACAACTGCGAGTGCGATCCTTGTTCCGCCACTTTCCCGTCATCAATAACCGCAATGGTATGAGCATTTCGTATCGTTGACAACCTATGCGCAACAACAATAGTTGTTTTTCCCGAACAAACACGTTCAAGCGCCTCTTGAATGCACTTCTCGGACTCCGCGTCTAGTGCACTTGTGGCCTCATCTAGTAGCACGACCTCAGCTTTCCTTAAAAACGCACGTGCGATTGCGACACGTTGCTTTTGCCCTCCCGACAACTGCACCCCTTGTTCTCCGACAAACGTGTTGTACCCATCCGGTAACGAAGATATGAACTTATGAGCATTTGCGAAAGTGGCGGCTTCGATAATCTCCGCCTCGGTTGCTGACTCGTGCCCGTATGCTATGTTTTCGTAAATCGTGGTCGCGAAAAGACACGGTTCTTGTGGGACCGTGGCGATGTGGCGACGTAGGGATTTTAGATTATATTTCCGGATATCTTTTCCATCGATCGTGACACGTCCGTATGATGGCTCGTAGAATCTTTGTATGAGTGCGATAACCGAGCTTTTCCCGCACCCGCTTGACCCGACTAGGGCCAGAGTCTTTTCCGCTCGGGCACGCAAACAAAGGTCATGGAAAACCGGGGTGTCAGGACGAGACGGGTAAGCGAAATCCACATGTTTAAGTTCTATCTCTCCTCTGAGCCGGTCTGGGACCGGGGTCGAGTCAGGGTCATCCGACTCAATCTCCGTTTTTCGGTCAAGAAGGTTGAACACGGACCTCATCGCTCGACCACCCTTGACGAAATCAGGAGCTAGAGTCAGTGTCTCGGCCGCACCATTGGCCGAGACCATGAGAACCATGAACACACGAATGGTCTTTGAGAAATCAGAGATCCCATGCTTTACGAGCCACGACGCGTACCAAAGCCCGAGCGCGTATGAACAGTAGAGCAAAAACTGAGCCACCCCAAACCCGCTACCCGCTATCTGTCCTTTCCAGAAGCATCTACGAAGCGGCCCATCCAGACTTGTCGTAAAAAGGTTGACGATTTTCGACTCCGAGTTGAACGCAGCCACTGTTCTCATATTCGATACCGCCTCACCAGCAAGCTGCGTAGCTTTCGCGTGTGCGCCTTCTAAATCGCCCGAAAATCCTTGCATAAACATTTTCTGTTTAAATCAAGAAACATGAAAACTCAACAATCAAACTAAACCCGAAAGAAAATAGACAGAAGAGTAAAATGCCATTTTCGTTGCTGAGTTTCGGCCAGTTTTGCGATTTTCATCCAAAGCTTTGTGTTTTTCGCATCTGGATCCAAAAGATTTGAAATCTTGCCATTTTCATCCTGGCTCGTTAACTCCATCCATTTTTCTCCGTTAAGTCGGAGGTACTTTTGTCTTTTTTGATAACTTAAAGAGCAATCTGGTCTTTTTCACTTCATGTACAATCATTTAAAATACTCCTGACCGAATCCGTTAGACTGAATTGCCCTTTAAGTTAACAAAAAAACGGAAATACCCCTGACTTAACTTAATGGAGAAAATGGATAGAGTTAACAAGCCGTATGAAAATGGCAAGATTTCAAACCTTTTGGATCCAGATGCGTAAAAACAAAACTTTGGACGAAAGTCACAAAACTGACCAAACCTCGAGGACGAAAATGACATTTTACTCTGGACAGAACAAGAAACTGCATGGTTAATGAAAAGTTGCATGAAAACGAACCTGCAAAACAGTTGCAGCAACCACCAGAGGGAAAACCGCAACGAGAACAAGCGCAAGCCGCCACTGTAGAACAAAACCTGCGGTGCATGCAACCAGCATGAGCGCAGAGTTCTGCATAATGACCGAAATGCGGTCACCAATCGCTGACCGAACATTATTCGCATCCAAACTGAGCCTGGCAGCCACGCGCGAGCTCTCATTTTCCTCCTGGTCGAACCACGCCATCTCATTCTTCAATACCGCGGTCAACATCTTCTCACGAACCCTTTTAGTCAAGTTTTCTCCAACAACATCCCAGAAACAATGCTGCAACGTGTTGAAAATAAGAGCAGCCGATGAAACCCCGATCAACAGATAACAGTATTTCCCGATTTCCTTAACCATGTACTCGTGATCTTGATTGTAGTACACGCTCAGAACAGCGCTTAGAACGTATGCGAAGAATGCACTGAGTGAGCCACAAACTACTGAACCCACTGAGCCGATTAACGCATAGGTCCATTCGGGTGAGTTCATTTTGGCGAGCCGCCAGAAGGAACTTGCTTGCTCTTTGAATGGGAGCTTCTCAAGCCGGTGGTTTGGGTATCCGACTTCAAGTGATAGGCTAAAGTCTGAGGTTGAGAAGTCGGATAACCGTCGAGAGTACGGTGATCGACCGTACGATGAGTTTCTTGTCATTATTGGTGAACTCACTGAGTTTCTTGCACTGGAAGCCCTACAAACAAGTAAAAGTTGTATTAGTCTAAAGTTTACAGGGTTGACTTTTATGGTCAAACTGTTTTATTTTCATCGATTGGAATAGATACATGTTTTAACATGAACTGGCCAGATATATGTTTACATGAATTACTATTATAAATATGAATCTAATATATTTTTCATACTTTTTCTATAATTTAGAGGCATGGTGTCAATTTTGATATCAGAAATCAGTTTTGAAAGATAGTGGCATTTAGTGACATTTTGTTAAAATAGTAGTAAACATTCTTGCTTTTTAAAGAAGTTTAAAAAAAGTCGGTAAACGGGTGCAAACCAGCCGAGCAGCTCGAGATCAGCTCGAAACGAGCCGAGCCTTATCGAGCCCGAGCCAGGCTTGAGCCTAAAATAAAGCTTGTTTATTTATCGAGCCCGAGCTTGGCATGTGAAACTCGCCAGCCTCGTCGAGCCTTAGTGTAATATTAGTTTTAATTAATATTTAATAGCATTTACCCCTTATTTAAAGTTGTCTTGTAAACGAGCCAAGCCGAGCTTATTTAAACTTGTTTACAAGCCGAGCTAGAACCTAAAAATAAGCTTGTTTAGTAAACGAGCCCGAACTTCACTTATCAAGCTCGTGAGCCTAAACGAGTCTATTATTTATATTATTTTTATTTAATATAAATTAATAGATAATAAATGAGCTGAGCCGAGCCGAGCCCGAGCTCTCATAAGTTAATCGAGCTCGAGCCTGGTCGAGATTGGGCTCGGCCCGTTTGCACCGCTAGGTAAAAGGTATGAATATTAGGCTTAGTACATCTTTTAATCTTTTATGTCACAAGACAATTTTTTGTAGTGAATTTGTTTGACCTTAAAAGTCAGCTAGACCAAAGTACCTTGCACTGCTTTTTCTAGCATTGTTCAAAGCAGTTTCATTAGCAACTTCTTGCATCTTTATAAGCTTAGCATAGACACCATTTTCCCCTTTGGCGATAAGACCATCATGCGTGCCGATCTCCAAAACACCACCTTGTTGCAAAACTGCCACGAGATCCGCCTTGCGTATGGTGGAGAGACGGTGGGCGATCACCAAAGTTGTCCGTCCGATCATAAAACGGTCCAACGCCTCTTGTACTAGTTTTTCGGACTCCGAATCTAAAGCGCTTGTAGCCTCGTCTAAAAGCAAGATTGCAGGGTTCTTTAACATTGCTCTTGCTATTGCTATTCTTTGCTTTTGACCACCTGATAATTGTAATCCTCTCTCCCCAACCTGCACATAACCTTTTGATAAGTGTACTCGACCAGACCCGACACTTGACAAATTTTTTATTGTTTGACTTTTGAATTAAGAATATATATTGATAATAATAATTTACATCGAGATAGTTGGTAAACGGTCAACAAGCTGCGCCGCTACCCCTTTTTGAATAGCAAAACTAAGCCTTTTAAAAACTACGTCCATAGATCTCGGGGTCATAACATTACTATGCATAACCCTTTGAACTCGACTAAGTAGATCCACAGCCTCTGGCGCCAGAAAACCAAAAGTATCAAAAGCAAATGGGATAAACACATGCTGGTTGTCAAGGCACGCTTTCTCATGCTTGAATTTAAACTTGGAACATTCTAAATATATGGTTATCACATAAAAGTAGGGCCTTGTTCGTATTCGTTTGTTAAGGAAATAGACGTGTTCAGTTCTTCATGAACAATTATAGAACGAGTTTTTCTGTTCGTGTTCGTTCATTAAGGAAATGAGTGTATTCGTGTTCGTTCATTAATGTTAGGTAACAAACACAAATAAACGTTCATGAACACAAACAAACGTTAATGAACACAAAGAAGCGTTTATGAAGTATTTAAATAAAATGTAAAAATTAAAAACTCTAATAAACTATCGAACAAACACGTTACCGAATGTTCACAAACATATATGAATGAACGGGGCCTGTGTTCACGTTCGTTCATTTAACTAAACGAACAAAATTTCTTGTTCGTGTACGAACACAAACGAACTTCCCGCTGAACGGTTCACGAATTATTCGCTGAACATTCGGTTCGTTTGCAACCCTACATAAAAGTTTGAATCATGAACAATAATTCAAAAAAAAAATCTTTTTGGTACACTTATTGAGCTTTCTTCACAAACTAAACCATATTCACATCAAGTATGAAACTGAAAGTAGAATGTTTGACTCCTGAAAGTCAAAAGAATGCAGACAGTTTGCCTTAGTCTTACACATGGTCAGTCAAAGGGGTTCCTTAGAACATGCTCTTAGTCAAACAAAATATGTGAGTCTGTCAGTCATGTGGGGAATCCAATATTTATTAGTTGTTCATTCATTCATTTATTTATTTTTATTTGTTTGTTTGTTTGTCCTTCCCATCCAATGATGTTGCAGACTTGCAGTTAAGTTTTTGTTTCTTGTATAAATCTGCACATGCAATGCTGACACAACAAATTTCTAAACTAATGCATCCCTCATAATATTTCACCTTCATTTGACTTCAAAATATTTTACCAATTTTTTCCATTGATATTTGATCTTTAGAATGAAATATTAAGCTTACCAAAAACCTATAAACTTTAGAGTAAAGTACACGGATGGTCCCTCTGGTTTACCAAAATTTTTGATTTGGTCCCTAGCTTTCCAAAAGTACACGGATGGTCCCTATGGTTTGCACTTTGTAACGCATTTAATCCTCGCCCAACAAATCCAAAAGTTTTAGCATATCCAAGTTAGGGACTAAATGCGTTACAAAGTGCAAACCACAGGGACCATCTGTGTACTTTTGAAAACCTAGGGACTAAATCCAAAATTTTGGTAAACCACAGGGACCATCCATGTACTTTACTACCAAAATTAAAACTTGAGTTAGCCAGGCGGGCCAACGCTATAATCTACACGGGTCAGGCTTTAAAGATAAGGTGAACAAGAGTACGTACGTATATGTTAATTGTTATGGTATTCAACAAAAATGATTGCCCATTCAATTCAAGAATCAGGGTCAGGTCAATCATCACCAACTTTAAAACTTGAGAGGGGGCCGATGCTACGAATGGCATGGGCCGCGCTTTAAAGATCAAATGACCGAAATGGCCTTATGCACGGATGCTAAAAGGTCTATCAAAATGGTGTAGTATTTGAATATTTGACTAAACATTCAAGACTCAAGGTCAATCACCACCAATGTTTAAAGTTGAGTCATCCAGATGGGCCCACACTATGAGCAACACGGGCCGGCTTGAAGCTTAAAATGACCAAAATACCCTTGGAACAAGACGCTAAAAATATTAATATAACATATTATTTGACTAACTGGCTGAACATTTAAGAATCAATATCCGTCACCACCAATGTTTAAAACATGAACTACACTGGTCGGGCTCTTAAGATTAAATGACCAAAATGCCCCTACCCTAAGGACTATCTTTCGATAATGTGAATAAGATGATATATCACCACCAATGTAAATCTCTAGAGTTACCCTGAGTGGCTCACACTATGAGCAACATACGTCGGCATAAAAGATTAAAATGACCAAAATGACCTTATGCTCGAATGCTAAATGTTTGAACAAAATTGTCAATATGATCTAGTAAGTAGTGTTTGACTAATTGACTAACCTGAGTATCATAGGCATCAGGTAACTTAATAATGAACGAGTGAGCATTGGCGACACGGGCTGCTTCCTCGACCTCAACCAAGGATGCATCGGGCCGACCCAAAAGTATGTTTTCTTTTATGGTGGTTGCAAATAATGCTGGCTCTTGGCTAACCAGACCGATTTGTTGCCTTAACCATTTCAAGTTTAGTCCTTTAATGTCATGCCCATCAAGCATAACTTGTCCTGAAAACAATTAAACATAAAAAACATTTACAAACAATGTGTTGTACACTTGTACAGTAAAGTTGTACATTGTCGTTACCCGATGTAGGATCATAGAACCTTTCGATGAGGGACACAACAGTGGATTTTCCCGAACCACTGCTTCCAACCAAAGCAATAGTTTTCCCAGCAGGAACACTTAAAGTGAAGTTGTTTAAAATTTTAACATCTGGTCTTGAAGGGTATGAAAAGTCAACATTTTTCAACTCTAGTTGACCCGAAACGGGTTCCAACTCCAAACCCGATTCACAGTTTCTGTCAACATTTGGTCTGTGATCAATGATCTTAAAGATTTTAGCTGCGGCTACTCGTGCTTTTGCGAATGCAGACATACTTGGAGCCGATTGGCCTAACGCACTGTCAAATTTGAAAATTTGATCGTTAGAACATATCAAGATTTATTTTAGAAAATAGAGTTAACTGTCATTTTTGTCCATGTGGTTTATCCAATTATGCAGCCAAATTTCAAATATGTACCATTTCCATCCCTGACATTCTTGAAACATGTAAGTTCCGTCCAAAAAACTAGCGTTGGTTAAAACATGTTGTCCAAAGAAGGGTAAAACCATCATTTTCAAATTTTCTTTTATTTTCCTTTTTTTAAACCCTATTAAAATCTCACCCTTTTTAATGAAGGGGTGGGATTTTAATAGAGTTAAAGTCAAAAAAAACAAAAAAAGGAAAATGACGTTTTTACCCTTCATTAAACGGCAGGCTTTAACAGACGTTAAGTTTTTAGACGGGACTTGCGGGTTTCAAGAATGTGAGGGCGTAAATGGCACAAATTTGAAATTTGGTCTGGAACTGGCATAATTGGACAAACCACATGGACGAAAATGACAGGAAATGACAGTTAACTCTTTTAAAAAAAATATGGTTTAGAGAGAGAAAGAGTACTTACAGCCCACCAATCATGACCGAAAACATTGTAGAAATTGCAAGTCCTCCATTGGTGTAATGGTTTCTAACAAGATATCCTCCATACCATAAAAGAAGTGCATAACAACAAAAGACAGTGAAATAAGTTGATCCTAATCCTAATCCTTTTGCAAATCCACTTTTGTATCCAAGCTTTTGCGCTATCTTTAACGCTTCAGAGTACGCTTGTAACGCTCTAGATTCACCAACATATGCCACAACGGTTCGAATTTGCGCTATTGTCTGCATTTTTCGACGGATAAAGAAAATACACAAATAGCAAAAGTGAACTTTAATTTATGAATAGCAGTCTCTTGATTTCAGCTTAAATTCTAGTAACACAATACTCACATGGAATTATGGAAAGAATGATTTTCCTTTTCATTCAAATTCAGCAATAATTAGAAGGAAAACCATTAAAAAGATTGATTTTTTTTTTTCATATTTAGCTCAGATGCAAGATGCCATTAGTTAAGAGTTTAGCCAAAAAATTTAAAATTATGTGATTTCTTCTTCTTCAAAAAAAAAAAAACAAAAAAAAAACAAGTCGTATACGAAAATTTACATTAGTGTAACAACAATTTACATAAGTGTAACCCGCCAAAAAGGGTAACGTCATATGTTTTTGTAAAAAAAAATTTACAGTAGTGTAAGCGATCAAAAACCTACCGTAAATGAACGCTAGGCTATTTATTATTATTATTATTATTATTGTTGTTGTTATTGTTATGTTATTATTATTATTATTATTATTATTATTATTATTATTATTATATTATTATTGTTGTTGTTGGTGTTGTTATTTTGAAAATGTTACATGATTTAAAAAAAATTGGCGAAAAAACTAAATTTTTTTTTTTGCAAGGAGTTCTCAAGTTCTCGTAACTCGGGGTGATTCTCGTCAGATCCTAGTCCTATATATATATAGCTAAAATTCATGGATATGCCCAGTCCCCAGTTGATAAATCAAATTAAAGATTGATTTCATCTCAGAAAAAACAGAGGAAAATTGCCAATTTCTTGAAACCAATTTTTGTTTTTTTATTAAAGGGAAGTTAGATGAAAGTCACCTGCTCAACAATGTTTCCAGCTTCTGAAAGAGCTTCTTGGCTTTTCGACGACAATTTCGCCAATGTTGTCATATGAATAGCTCCAATTATAGCAATCAAAGGCACCACAGCAAGTGTCACAAGTGCTAATTGCCAAACTGCTGTGAATCCCACCACAAAACCAGACACAAATGTTGCCAAATAGTGTATAAAGTTTCCTAGCTGCCACACATTCACATTGTTAGAATAAAAGTGTAAGTATTTGTGCATAATCTAGGCGTGCTAAACAGGTCGTATTCGTGGGTTAGCGGTTCAAACTGACCCAAACCCAAAAATTGTACACGAACCCGAATATTCACGGGTTGACCCGAACACGACACGACCCGACCCGATTTTTTTTTAAATTTTTTCGCAAATGAAAATTTACTAAAAAAACACAAACGTATATAATACAATTACATTTAAGTTATAAAATTTTATGTCAATTTCTCTTTTTAAATTATAGTTATGGCATAAAATACACACTTAATTTGATTTATGACGTAACACATATTGTAAAAAAAATATAATATAATATAAATGGGTTAAACGGGTCAACTCGCCAAACTGACCCGTTTAGCTAAACGGGTTGCGGGTTCAACCTGAAACTGACCCGAACCCGTTTAGACTAAACCCAAACCTACGAATTTCTTGTTAAGGTTCGTGTCGTGTTTTCAGTCGTGTCAGAAATTCACGCCCCTAGCATAATCCCACAACAAAACTTGTTTGTTTTTTACCTTTTCACTAATGGCATCTTGAACAATAACAGCATCAGTGTTGATAGCAAATACAACATCTGAAGTTCTGATTTCAGTGTCAAAGAACTGAATGTCTTGACTCAATGCTGCTTCAAGATATTTGATCCTCATTTTTGTTGATTGTCTCTCTCCTGTCCACATCCAACATGATATTTCTGAAAATAGGTATACTTATATGTCAAATTACAGTCATTTTCAAGAATATTTGATGAAAAACATGTTGCTAAAAGATGAAAAAGTTGAGCACATATTACATATACCTGCCCATGAAGATGCCCATATTGCAGCACCAACTATAATAAAGTAAATTGCATACTGCAAGATTTTACAAGAAAGATCAAGATTTGAGGTGGGTTAAAAAAGATTGAATTTTTATATTGAATGACATTGTTTTTTTGATTTTTTTAACCACAAATTCTTAATTTTTTTTTTACCTTTAAAAAAAGAATGTTAATCTTTTTGCATATTGCAAAGCCCAACAAGAAAATGCAAGAATTTGGAATAAAAAATACTCAAATTTTATATTAAAAATGCTGGATTTGGAAAAATAAAATAAAAGGAAAGTTGCCCTTCATGCATACTGCAAATCCCAACATGAAAAAAAAGAATTTGAAATAAAGTTAAAAAAAAGGATAACATTTTTATGACAAAAAAGTTGAATTTGGAGAAAAAGATTGCTACCCTCAATACTTATTACTCTTTATGCAATATGCATATTGCAAAACCCAACAAGAAAAGCAATAATATGAAGAAAAAAAAAGAACAAAATTATTTAAAAATCTGGATTTGGAGAAATAAAATAAAAGGAAAGTCACCCTTCATGCATACTGCAAAAATCCAACATGAAAATAAAAAAGATCAAATTTTTATGACAAAAAAGGATGAATTTACAGAAAAAGATTGTTACCCTCAACACTTCATCACTCATTCTATCAACATTATGTGAATTGGACCCAAATGAATTGACAAGATCAGCAAAGAATCTCAAAAAGATAGGCAAAGAACACCCATGAACAAATGCACCAATTGTACCAATACCCATCAACACATAATCCAATCTATCTGCAAATCTAAACAACTCTCCAAACCCAACTGAAGCCTCTTTAGCTTTCTCTGCACATTTACTCTTTTCTCCTTCCATTTCCATATCACTTTCAGTTTCTCTATCTTCTTCAGTTAGTGATCCCAAGGGTATATTTGGGTTTTCACAAAGTTCAAGACTTTGCATTTCAGACCATTTGCATTGATCTCTTCCTCTCTTTATCTTCTCCTGAAAGCCTTTTGATGCCATTTTTTAAATATTTTTTTTATTATTTTATTTTATTTTATTTTGATTCTCTCTCTCTCTTCTACACTTTCTCTTTTGTCTGTTTATCTTTTTTGTGTAAAGACTTTGGATCTCTGTTTGGTTTTTTTTAATTTTGGTGTTTTGATTTGCTTTTATACAATAAAAAGGAGACAATAAAGAAAATAGTAGTCCCACAAAGATTCTTTGTTTACACTTCATACATCACAGTTGCATGCATATGCATCTATATAAGTTTTTTTTTTTTTTGAAAATTAACTTTTATAGAACCACCAAACCAAGGCAAGCTTTCACCAATGCGGGAAAAGCAAACCGAAAACCACAAAGACACAAGAACTTACATCAAATCAAACATACACCATCTATCCCAATCCACAACCCCTTGTTTAAACCTATGTTTATACTTTATACCATAAAAAACTCAAAGATTTGATATCCGCAACCATCTCCACAACATTAGGGTCTTTATTCGAGAATACTTTTTCATTC
The DNA here is from genome assembly GCA_030545235.1 of Helianthus tuberosus. Classification (NCBI taxonomy): domain Eukaryota; kingdom Viridiplantae; phylum Streptophyta; class Magnoliopsida; order Asterales; family Asteraceae; genus Helianthus; species Helianthus tuberosus. The sequence continues at coordinate 183,397,247 of CM060412.1, forward strand.
CTAGCTCTCCACATCCTCCAACCAGGGGCGGATCTACCATAGAGGTAGGGGTAACCGGGGTTACCCCTTGGTCGGAAAAAATTTGGAAAAATTAGTGTAAATTTTGGAAAAATTTGACGTTTTTTCGATTTCGTTATGGCTTATTTATATAAGGTTACCCCTTGGTCGGAATCCTAGATCCGAAGGTTACCCCTTGGTCGGAATCCTAGATCCGCCACTGCCTCCAACATGCGATTATGATAATCCCATGTATAACTAACCTTTTGTTCCCGGACGCACCACTATAATCGTGCAATTTCACCAAATCTTTGACGTGAAAAATGAAGCTTCCCGGTATCCTGCACCAACTAGTAATCGCATTCCACACACCCGTAGAGATGCCACAACCTGTAAGAATATGCTCGACTGTTTCATCACTACTCTCACACCAAACACAAGCTTGATTATCCACTAGAATGTTTCTTCGAAGGAGAGACATCTTCGTAGGAAGGCGATCAATAAAAGCGCCTATACGGTTAATTTCAAGAAAAGTGAACGTAAGGGTGGGGGGTATAATCTTCGGTGAGTTAAGCGGGGAGGGGGAGTCACCGATCGGTGACCATACCCCCATGATTGAGTTAGGGTGTTTGAGTAGGAGAGAAGGTGAAAAATCGGTGTAAAGTCACCGAAGGTGGAGAAGGATGATGGAGGAGAGAGAGAGAGAGAGAGAGGAGAGAAGAACCAATAAAAAAATATATAACTCAAACACCCTAGAGTAGGAGTGGCAAAATGGGTGGGTTGGGTAGGTTTGGGTAATGGGTTATGATGGGCATGCGTTAGAATGGGTTTGGGTTAAAATGGGTTTAGGTCAAAATGGGACTTTTCTTGATATGTTAATAATCTGAGAGACAATGTTTTACCTTCATAGTCATAAAATACGTAAATAAAAACTTATATTGGTGTTATTTTCGCTTATCGACATATTACTTCAAAAGTAAAATATCGTGTCCAATTTGTACCTTTTTCCTTGAGTATGCGTTGTTGTTATCGAGTAATCTGTTTGAAAATGTTTTTTTACGTAAAAGTACAAAATGAGACATATTTGTACACTCCAAAGCATTTTTGATGATTCACAAATATTAGATGGGATTCATGATTGTAGAAATCGCTAATCGGATTTAATTGGAATTAATCAATGCCTAGTCGAGATTTTTACCTATACATGACATTTGCATATTATAGTTAAAAACTTAAAATCTTGTTTGATATTACAATTAAATATTTAAATCTATATGATTTTTTTTTAAATAAAAGGTAAAATGAGTTGTATAACGGAAACGTGGTGTGATATATTACTGTTAAACTTGCAACGGTTTCGGTGCTTCTTACAAAAACAGTGTAGTAATAGTGGAAGACAGCGAAAACGATGTATGATGATTGAGGATGTTGATTTTTGTGTTTTTATATTCTTGTTTTTATTTTAGATTTTTATTCGTTTTAGAGCCATCATGATATTTTGAAATGAAAATAATTTTAATTGAGGAATGTTAACTACTAGTTTTTGCTCGCCCGTGGGGCACTAAATCGAACATTTCTCTCTCATAACATGTACGTTTGTGTTTCGGTTACTTATACATACTACTCATAACACGATCTCAAAATAAATTACATCGAGTCAACCAATTAAAACAAAACACTATCATACTTTTGCTTAAAAAAAACTAAAACGATGGAAGAACTACTGCTTGACACGAATAAAAATTACATTGAGCCAACCAATTAAAACAAAACATTACAATAGTTTTGTCAGAAAAAAAAACACTAAAACGAATGTTACACTGGGGCAAAATCGTAATTTGACAGAGGAAAAAAAACAATGGCAAAACTATAAATTTGAGCGGAGGGTAAAATCATAATTTGGTTAGGAGAAGGAAAAAACAAAACCAATGGTAAAACTGTAAATTTAAACGGAACAAAATCATAATTTGGTTGGATCAATGGGGAAGTGTCTGGCAGCTACCTGACACTATTCTCCTTTATGACATTTGTAGATATATAAAATAAAGTTATGATTTTTTTTTTTTTTTGCAAAACAAATATTTTCATAAACAAAATAACCTTGTGTGATTAAAATATTACCATGCATAACACTCTTTTTTAACTTATATATGAGTTTAAATCATTACAAAAATGTACAATCTTTAGTTCTTTACAATGAAGAAAATATATAATCTTTAGAGTCAAACTATGACATCCACTATGGATTGTAGATCCCATAATTCATCACTAAAGTAGAGACATTACGATGATTTGTTGCCATTCCACTATGGATCGTGAAGTTTTTGTGCCTATTTTGTAAAGTCATCTTTTAAGCTCTTGATTAACTCAAGAGTTTGAGAGATTTTGTGTATGAACATACACTTTAATCATTTATATCCTTATCAAAATATCCATATTGTTTAATAAACATAAATGCTCAAACATATGATATATAAAAAAATATACACGAGTTCCATATGACATAACAAAGAAAAATATAACGACAATCCATTTTGCCATCGTTTTGTTGTATGTCTTGCATCACATATTCATCTACATCTAACACATAAACCCTCTCTTGTTTTCGTATCCGTTACACTAGTGATTAGAGCATCCCAAACACGGGATCCGTAGTCATTCCTGGGCCTGGTGCCGGCTTAGGCAGATGGATGGAGAAGAGATAAGAGGTTTGTCCATCGAGCGTGTTGAAGAGATAATTCTGAATGTGTGGATTATCAGTAAAGTTTAAATAGATTAAATATAACTAAAGTGGATTCAAGATAAATATACTTTGGTTTATTTATTTGAATAGTTTGAATTATCTGTTTATTAGATAGCTTTATTTATTTTTTATTTTTTTGAACAACAACAATGGAACCTTTATTCATCAATCAAGAAACAACATATAGCAAGGAGCTATGAAGTCACAGTCACAACTCAAGTACATGGTCAAGATCAAAAAAGTTTACATCAATCCATAAACATAAAAACTCAAGATTATTAGGCCAAGAACTAGAAATCCTTCCACTCATTCCATGTTATCCCGGTAAACCTTGATCTTATATTTATCCATTCAAACAGTTCCTCTTTAATCTCTTCCACAATCTTGCTTGGTTCCATGAAGGTGTCGTTAAAAACTTTGTTGTTCCTGTTTCTCCATAAATTCCATGCGGCTAAGAGGTGATAGCTTTATTTAGTTGGTTTATTTTATTATTAAAATAGTGTTTAAGTTGGGTTAGGATTAGAACGAGTTTAGTATAAATAGATGGTTAGAATCATTGTAATTTGTGTGCTTTCTTTAATAAATAATAAAAAGAGTCAAACAAGTTCATTCAAATTGTGTTGGTGTGTTCAATCAAGGCCCTGATTGAAAATGTGTGTGAGAGAAGATAAGGGTTTACGAGGCTGCTCGGCATGGTGGAAGAATGAGATGCTTCAACCTTGTTCTATACAAGTTTTAATTTCCACATGTTTTAACGAAACCAAAAGGTAAATTCTCTATAAAAACGTTAACTTTTACAAAACAAACTACAAAATCATGAAAAATGTTACTTTAAATCACACATGATGTCCCTTCTATTCCAAATTGAGTTCCGAAAACAGGCATGTCTCTATAACCTCACTTTTATTTTATACTCTCATATATGCACTTTAAAATATGAACTACATAATATTTGGAGTAAATTAGTTTTTGAGTCCTGTGTTTTAGCAGTTTTAACCACTTGAGTTCAAAATCAAAAAGTTTAACGCACTGAGTCCTTAACCGTTCATTTTATAACGTTTTGAGTCCAATTTTGTTCATTTTATAATGTTTTGAGTCCAATTTTATTGAAAAAAGTGGCCTCAAAATGTTAAAATTTAGACTCAAATGGTTACAAAAAAGCGTCTAGGGACTCAGGACGTTAAATATTTTGATTTTAAACTCAAATGATTAAAACCACTAAAACACAATTACTCTCAAAAAGTAATTTACTCTAATATTTATTCCCACTTACATTTAAAAAATCTAATCACCATCATAATACAAAAGGAAATGTACGGAAATATTATTTGCATCATTACCAACTCATTTATAACAATTTCATCAAATTATTGAAGCAATACAAAGCAAAAACTCCAAACTTAAGAAACCTTTTAGTTGGCATTGCAAATCTGGCAAACACACACACAAGATACATACATATATATATATATATATGTATGTATATGTATGTATATGTGTGTGCACACGTGTGAAGGACAAAACTGCATCTGGTGGTTGATTTAAAATATGCATGATTCGAAGAAAAGTGACAATGGCTGGTTGGAATCCATTTGTCGAGAATCAACCATATGGCTTCCCATTATAGGAAGGTTCATAGTGATTAAATGCTAATTTGCACCTTAATTGTTTGCTAACTTGCACCAGTTTTGCTTAATCAATGTTAATCCTATATATAAAAGATAGGAAGTTTAATAGTGATAAAATGCTAATGTACACCTTATTTGTTTGCTAACTTGCACCATTTTTCTTAATCAATGTTAATGTACACCTTATTGGTTTGCTAACTTGCCCCATTTTTCTAACTTGTGCCTTTTTTTTTGCTTTTTTTTTAGTTTTCGTTTTAGCAAACATAATTGATGCCGGTACAGAAAAAACACTTTCAACTTTTTAAATAATTTTAATGAATTGAACACGTTGGATACCTTTTGGACATATTTTCTAACTTTTCTTTTTTCGTTTGCTATAATGAGTGAACCGAAACCGACTGAGTTCCTATCATTTTAGATATCATTTTGTTTAATTTTAAGAGTAAATTACAAGTTTTGTCCTTTATGTATGTCCCAAATTGCAGGCGCTGTCCTTTAAACCAAAACTTGACAGGCGGTGTCCTTTGTGTTTTCAAAATCTTGCACGTTTTGTCCTTTAGGCCAAACTCAGTTAGATTTTTTAGTTAAATCTGGTCATGTGCATTGCACATGAGGGCATTTTTGTCGTTTCACATATCAAGGGGCTATTTTGCAAAAAAAATTTATTCAGGGACTAAATTGTACAAAACTTAAAAATAAAAAATATATAAACTTCCTTTTTCTCATTCAGATCTCAAACTTCTCTCTCCTCTCACTCTCTTCTCTCTTTCTAACAACAGTGGTGGAGGTGCTTTGTGGTGGTAGTTATGGCGGGTGGTTGTGGCAGGTGGTTATGGCTGGTGGTTGTGGTGGGTTTAGTTGTAGGTGGGTGGTGGGTGGCTGTGGTGCTAGGGGCGACGGTGGAGGTGGTGTTAAGGCCGGTTGCAGGTGGGTGGTGGGTGGATGGTGAGTGACTGGCTGTGGCGTTATGGGCGGCGGTGGAGGTGGTGTTAAGGTCGGTTGCAGATGGGTGGTAGGAGATTCGGTGGTGAAGGGGTGGTTTGTGGTGGTGGGGTAGGTTCGGCGGTGGAGGTGATGTTATAGGCGATTGCAGGTGGTGGTGGTCGGAGAATCGATGTCGGAATTGTTTTTTAGGGTTTTTGATACTTTTGTTTTTGGGGATTTTTGGGGGTTTTTGATTTGTTTGATTTTGGGGATTTTTGGGGGTTTTTGATTTTTGGTCAGTGGGTGGCAGGTGGGTGGTAGGAGATTCGGTGGTGAAGGGGTGATTTGTTTTTGATTGCAGGTGGTGGTGGTCGGAGAATCGTATCACCATCTCCGTCGCAAAAATGGACGCAAATTCAGCCGAATTAGAAGCAATCCTGAAGCAAATCGAGCTTGCAAGCAGTAGCAGGAATATGAATATATGATGCTTATGGAAATTTCCTTTTTTGGATTGATTTATTTGGCTTTTATGCAGATTCCGTTGTTGCATATATCTGAAGATGTTTATAGGACTGCTACAGACTGGGTGTCATGATTGTTATTTTGGGCGGTTTAAGGTGTGTTTGATGGTGGCGGTAGTGGTGGTGGTGGCGGTGGTGGTGGTGGCGGCGGTGGAGGGTGGTGGTGATGGTGATGAAGGGTGGTGGTGATGGTGGTTAGTAATTTACTCAATAATATTAATAATAATAATAATAATATTTTAAATCTTTTTGTTTTATTTTTAAATACTATTAAATAAATGGGATAGAAAGACTAAAATGCCCTTGGGTAACCATATTTAACTAAAAAATCTAACTGAGTTTGGCCTAAAGGACAAAACGTGCAAGATTTTGAAAACACAAAGGACACCGCCTGTCAAGTTTTGGTTTAAAAGACAGCGCCTGCAATTTGGGACATACATAAAGGACAAAACTTGTAATTTACTCTAATTTTAATAAGTTATTCATCGGTTGTTATGGTGTGCAATACGTACCGAATTTCAACCGCGTCCCGGCGCAACTTGCGGATGACTACAACCCTAGTTTCCTTTAAAATAAATATAATGTGGATTTTAGGGTTTGTTACATAATGAACCTGGATTATGTAGCAAGCCACAAGTTATTTTCATAAAAAATCCATTCTATGTATGAAAGGCTTGTTAATTGAATGATGGTGAGTAATTCACTAGATGATATATCATATTATGTAGCAAACCCATTTTTTATTTTTTATAACACATTATTCTGTATTGTCAGAAATAAGAATTACAATATATTATGTTGTAAAAATACCTTCCCTTACTAATTAAATACAAAGACATCAACACCTTTTGAATCTTGATCCTCTCCTAAACACATTCTTATTGCTATATTAACATTTCCCTTACTAAAAGGTTATCTTAAGCTCATATAAGTTGATGAATGGTAAATACAACTCACCAATAAACCCGCCTACATTAAGTGAATTATGTAAATGCGTGTTAGATACCTATGGTGAAGGGGTATGGTCCCAAATAGCATGTGCGAGCGCGCATATGTGAGACCATACCACTCTTGAGTCCTAACCTTGTCATCTAGAAGGATATAGAAGGACGAGGGACACATCTGGAGACAGAGAGAATATCCTCGACAGACAAGGAAAAGGACACCACGTGGCACAAATCATCGGATGTCAGGGCCTGTCCTAGGATCTTCAAAAGACAGCCAAGGACAACCCGACAGAAAGTACTAAAGGACGCTGAGGTGGAACGAGTAACCGTGCGCCACGTCAGTCTTAGTACAGAATAAGGGCTTAGTCATGTCAGAGAGAACATAATGGATATTCTCCACTATTGGACAGCTGGCAAACGACCAGCTGGCACCTCCTTCTCCTTCACAAATCTTCGGCTATAAATAGAGGAGTTCACCTCCAGGTTTAAGGATCGCTTCTCTCACTCTATACACACACTTTTATTCCTCAAAGCGAATACTTATTCTCACGCCAAATGGTGATTACAAGTGGAACCCCCAACCTCTCCTCCTTGTAACGAGTTCACCGGTGTTGTTTTCGTTTTGCAGGATTCCTAAACAAGAACTGAACAGTTTGGCGAGAAAAGAATAGAGATTGACCCCATTACGAGACAAACCGGTTGAGTCTAACGTAGTGTTGACTTAGTGTTTCTTCATATAGAACCAACATGACAATATTTTAAAAATACGTGTTGAATCAGGTTCACTTTTAATAAACTACACATACAAAATAAATAGAATAAAAACACTTGATACTAGATGACACTAAAAATACACATGGTCATATGACCACGATATCCAACCTTGGGTCCAACTCTGCCTACTAACATGAGAGGTGATTTTTCCAGATATAATAATAATTTTGTGTATTATAACACATTGGAAAGCAACATATATATATAGATTTGAGTATTTTTTGATATTTTTTTTATCTATTTACAGGAATATAAGTGGTGTTTATAAAAGTGATGTGGAAACAGATAAAGCAATGTAACCAAATTTATTGGATTTCATCAAAATAAAAAGGCAAACTTAAACTAAAGCTCATGTAACCCATTTGAATGTTCTACTTGTCATATAGTTGATGTAATGCTCGTTTAAACGAAAGCTCATTTTGCTATAAAGGGCATTTCTACACTAAGTTGTTACTGCTTCAGTTTGTGATTTTTAAAGAAAAAATGTGTCACGTTAAAATAAACAATATATACTTGTTACGAAATAAAATGAGTATCGCTAACTATATGGTTAGTGTTTAGTGATTTAGGTTAAGAAAATTTGTAGACACCTTTTCATATTTTACTGCAAAACAGGTTATTTTTAACAAGTATATGAGAGTTGCTTATTTTAAACTGGTTATTCTTAATAACTTTAAAATTACATGTCTATCATTTTAGTAAAATGCATATTTTTATACTTTTTTTACAAGTAGAGTACTCATTTTTTTTAAAATTAACAATTCAACACATTCCTAAATAATTGATCCACAAGGTATTAAAAAAACTAGGTGAGTAATTGATGCACAAGGTATTAAAAAACTACGCGAGGGGCACATGTTGATAAAGTGATGGTGATATATTGGAGGAAACATCGATGGAAACTACACTTTGTCATTGTCCACACAATAAAAAACCTAATGTTACTCTCCTAAACTCTTAGGCTGGACAGTATAAGGATTGTCCCGCCCCGTCGCCGTGCCCCCTCTCCATTTCCCCCACTTCGTCGTCGTGCCTCCGTCGTCGAGATCGTCGGAGGTGCGACGATTTGGACGGGCCTCCCCCTCTCTCACACACACCTATACATACAACATATACATATATATATATATATTTTAGGCCCATCCCCCATTTCCTTAACTCCATCCTCTTTGCCCCATCCTCACACCCGATCTACGTGGCGCTTACGTGGCGGATCATCTTCCAAGGATGGGCCTCTACCATACCGAATAGCCTTATATTTACAAATAAATCACACTTTATCATTGTCATCTCTCTCCCCCTTTTCATAATACAAAATACATTATCATTGTTTTTCTAATTTTTTTTACTATATTACTTACTTACTTTAAGAATCTATATTATAAAAAACATAATTTTATTCGGAAAAAAAATAGAGACTCTTAGGGTGCACGCCGCGTAGCTCGGGTACCTCATGCGGTGGCAACACCGACGTAGGGGGCTCGGGTATTGGAATCGGTAAATGGGATCAACTTCTACTACCCGATCATGTGATGGTGGAAAATCAAAGAGGTGACTTGTTTTTTGCGTAAACAAATTGGGTAGTTTTGGTAAAACAAAAAATAGGTGACGTAGCATCATTGATTGTTTTTGTTTGGGTGTTTTAGATTGTTCCCCTAGTAGTACCCTTATGTCTTAACTTTTTTTTAACGACAAATTTGGATCACTGACGGACCACTGTAGTATCATCGTGCCACCAGCAGAACCACCCGATCATATCCATCTTCACTAGCCATAATGTCTATACACAAATTCAGGAAGAAACCCAATAAAAATGGGAAAACCTCCGATTCCCAGGACCTATTGGTCCCAAAGTCTTATCACACCTTAAGATGCCAGTAGACTATAAAGCCATGGGCCCCTTATGGCTTAACTCAACAATGATCTTGTAAAAGGTTTACCGCATAAGCGGGTCCCGCGGTTATAAAGAAACAATGATCATGTAGGGTGTGTATATATATTATATCATATCACCATATCCTAAAAGTATTGTATTTTCAGAAAAAAGCTTCGGTCCTAAATGAGTAGGTCCTAAATGAGTAAATGGTCCAGAAAAAGACCCATCATAAAAAGCCCAGGTACCTTTACATACTATATGGGTTAGTTGGGCCTGATTGCGTCCAAAATATAATAAATATTACTTTTTCAGACCCGGTCTGTTTTTTGTAAGGACATTCAATAAAAGGAAAAATATTATAGTTGGGTGGAGATACAATAGGAAGTTTATTTGGCTAGGAAGGCTAGGAAGTGATCTTGACCATCCATTAAGTTAATCAAGGGCTAAGATTAAATCAGGGAAATTGAAAGGAAGAAAAGAGGCGCGTGAGTTTGTTCAAGGGCATTCTAGTCAATCCAAGCCAATAGTTTCTCTCTCCTCCAATTCCCCCCATCTTTTAAACGTTAATAACTCTTTCATACGACATTATTTTTTTATAAAAATTGCACCAAAAAAACGAGCGTTTTTTTATCTTTAAAACGAGTATACTATTGCTATATTTAAAAAAAAAAATTTAAACCCAGTTGTGTAAAACGCAATAGAAAAACCACCAGTTACGTAAAACGCAATGAAAAAAAAACCCTAAAAAATGACATTTTTCTAAAACGCAATGCACAAAAAACACAAAGAAATGACTTATTTGTAAAACACAATGGCCAGAAAACACAAAGAAATGTCTTATTTCTAAAACGCAATGGACTGAAAACACATAGAAAAGCGTTTTACCAAAAACGCAATGCACAAAAAACACATAAAACTCTCTTATTTGTAAAACGCAATGGCCAGAAAACACAAAGAAATGTTTTATTTGTAAAACGCAATGGCCAGAAAACACTTAAAAATGTCACATTTCTAAAACGGAATGACCTAAAAAAACAAAAGAAGGTGTTCTCTGTAAAACGCAATGGACTGAAAACACCTAAAAATGTGTTTTACCTAAAACGCAATGACTAAAAACACTTCAAAAATGTGTTTTACCTAAAACGCAATGACTAAAGATACTTAAAAATGTGTTTTTTCTAAAACGCAATAGCCAGAAAACACATAAAACTCTCTTATTTCTAAAACGCAATGGTCACATAAAACTGTTTGTGGACTGTTTGTGAATTGTCTGTGAACTGTCTGAATTGTCTACGAATTACTGTCTTCGAAATGAGCCAATTTCTGGAAAATTAATTTTTCTGATGCGTTTTTAGTACAGCAATTTAATCGAAAAAAAAAATTTTCGAGCCAGGGGCTCTGCCCCTTGGACCCCGCCAGGGGCTGCCGCCCCTGGGACCCCGCTACCAGGGGCTGCCGCCCCCGGACCCCCGCCAAGATCGTAAAACGCAATGACTAAATAAAAAGCTAGATCGTGAAAATGAAATTAAAGAATTTCTTACATGGATCGAAGCCGGTTTCTTCATCAATTGATGAAATTTGAAATGATAGAAACACTTATCAGCGATTGAATCGAACAAATCGAGTGATTATCTTCAAAATCACCAGAAAAAACGAGATTTTGAATGAAATTAAACTGGGTTTTCTTCGGAAAAAAGCTGAAAAACACGTTGATCGGGTGGTTGAATCATTGATTGATGACGAAAATCACGCTATAATGTAGTGATTATTGAGATAGTAAGTGAAGAAAAGATTGGAGATGGTGGGTTTTGAAAATGGTGGATTTTGAAGTAACTGGGGAGAAGAAGGAAGAAGAAATGATGAGATTGACTAAAATACCCTTTCTCTTTATTTTAAAATTTGCCACATGTCATAATCCTATGGCTTCCTATCCTTCCTAGCCAAAATTAACTTCCTATTTGATCTTTTCCCTTATAGTGAAATAATAAATAAAAGGAAAAAGATTATAGAGAAATAATAAAATTATTTTTACATCACACAAATTGATTTTAACTTTTAATATATTTTATTACAACACCTAAAAAAGAGTTAATTACTGTTTTCGTTCCAGTGGTTTGTCAAAAATCACTATTTCAGTCCATTAGTTTAAAAATTACGATTTCAGTCCCTATGGTTTCACTTTCGTAACCCTTTCAGTCCACCTCGTAACCATTTCAGACCTTGTGCTTAACAGAATAATGGATTGAAATGGTTACGAAAGTGAAGCCAGATGGACTGAAATGGTTACGAAAGTGAAACCACAGGGACTGAAATCGTAATTTTTAAACTAATAGACTGAAATAGTGATTTTTGACAAACCACAAGGAAAAAAAACAGTAGTTAACTCCCTAAAAAAATATAAACCACTGTGAGGAACTCAAAAATCATATGGGCCTAATGACAAGGCTTTTTTTAGTCAAAACGGGCTTTTGAGCTCTTTTGGGCTTGCAAGAATGCAAGCTATCAGTCTATTACGATTTACGCAATATCACATATTGATTATAGCGACTTTGCATCTCATGATGATACTCTAGTGGTCCGTTTGTGATCCAAATTTACCGTTAAAAAAAAATCTTTGTCTGAGGAACAAATTAATATAAATTGGGTTCGGGCTAGTTTGGGTTATGTTATATGTTTGGGCTAGTTTGGGTTATGTCTATGTCAACTAGGCGGGGATAGTGGGTTAACCCTTATTTTTTATTTTTAAAATGTGTGTTGTGTAATAAACTAGTAGATGTCCCGTCCGCGTTGCGGGGCGATGATCGAAAAATTTTCAACCAATTAAAAAAGACCACTATAATTTTGCTAGGAAAAAAAAAAACAAAAACGATGATAAGACCGTAATTTTGAGCTCAGGGGAAAACTGTAATTTTTCAGGACTAATGAGCTAGTGTTAGACAACACCTTGACACGGAAAAAAATAAAATCGAGTAAACCAATTAAAACAAAAAACCTTTATAGTTTTCGTAAAAAAAACTAAAACGATGGGAAAAACGTAATTTTTAACTGAGGGCCAAATCATAATTTTAATTCAGGGATAAATCGTAAACTAAATGGACCAACGGGCGAGTGCCAGGAAGTTGCCGGCACGACTGTGATTTTGCACTGGGGGCAAACTTGTAATGTCACCAGGAAGGCAAAATGTTAATTTAAGTTGAGGGCAAAATCGTAACCTGCCTTTGAGAAAAAAAACCTAATGGCGAAAGTATGAATTTATACGGGGCAAAATCGTAATTTTTAGCCGATGGGAAAATTAATCGTAACCTGGCTGTGAGAAAAAAAAAACTAATGGCGAAAGTATCAATTTATACGGGGCAAAATCGTAATTTTTAGCCGATGGGAAAATTAGAATTTTTAACCGGGAGTAAAAGCGTAAATTTATTTTTAAGCGTGGGCAAAAACATAACTTTGAACTGATGGCAAAATCGTATATTTAAGGGAAAAAAACTAATGACAAAAGTGTAAACTGAAACGGGTCAAATTCGTAATTTTTTTACCGGGGGCAAAATTGAAATATTTAGCTAGGAGCATAAGCGTAAATTTATTTTTAAGCGGGGGCGAAAACATAATTTTTAACTGATGGCAAAATCGTAATTTTAAAGGGGATAAAAGCGTAAATTTGTTGGGCCAATCCGCCCTTTTTGTCCAATTGAATGGCGGCACTATTGCCGGCTGACGAAAGCATCTTATATTTGTAGTAGTTGTAAATTAAGATGGTTGAGTATTGTATGTCAAAATTACTTGAAAGAGAAATTAACATAAAACTTTATAACTAAAATCTATTTGTTTTATACACATTGGTATTTTTTTTTTGTTGTAATGTTATATTTCTAAAGTGTATTGTGCAAAAAAAAAATGTTATTTATGTCAACCCGTGAGTGCTTCTGTTGTGTTCGGGTTTATATGTCTGACACGATTTTTAGGTTCGTGTTGGGTTGGACCATTCCAACCCGTGACACGTCTAGCACCGCTAGCTGAAACTGAAACCCCCTTATCCGTTGCGCATCCTCAAGGCAACGGGCAGGTTGAAAGTGTAAACAAGTGTATTGTCGATGGGATTAAGGCCCGACTGGGCACAAAGCGAAGAGGCTGGGTGGATGAGCTCCCGAGTATCTTGTGGGCTCACCGAACCATGCCGAAAACAAGTACCGGCGAAACCCCTTTTAGCCTAGTCTATGGCTCAGAGGCGGTTATCCCGGCAGAAGTTGGCCTGCCCTCTCCGCGTTTGACAGCAGTCAACGCAATCGACAACGAGGCAGAGCGTCGTCTTGACTTGGATTTGCTGGAAGAAAGGCGCGAAATTGCGCGAATTAAAGAAGCAAAGTACAAAACACAATTGGAAAGGTACTACAACGCGCGAGTCCGCATCTGTAGCTTCACTCCAGGGGAATACGTCTTTCGAGACAACGAAGCCTCAAACGCCGAACGCCCAGGAAAACTAGCACCCAAATGGGAAGGCCCATACTTGGTTCACAAAGTGCTAGGGAAAGGGGCTTACAAATTGCGCACCATGGATGGACACATCATCCCGCGCACGTGGAATGCGCAACAACTGCGTAAATGCTATATGTGACTATTCCAGGCCCTGCGCCTTTATCCACTAATGTTGGCCATGCGCCTTTTACTTTCCTATGTTGGCTACACGCCTTTTACGTTACAAGCAATGTATGATTGGCCTAAGCGCCTCTTTCTAAGTCAATGAAAACATACGACATGTTTTCTTTTACGCTCCTTTCGTTACAAATGCATGTTAAACTTTTGATTAGCACGAAAACACTCCAGTTACACTCGCACAAGAGCTTACATTCATTCGCGCTAACTTAACCAAAGTTTCTAACAACAGTGCAATAATTGTAACGGGAAAGGATAAACAAGCATCATATTTAAAACAAGCGCAGCCGTGCAACAGTTATATAGACAACAGATAACGTTCATTCCATTTAAAACTAGCGTGACCGCGTAAGAACTTACATTCAAAGTATAAACAAAAATCACAAGGCACAAAGCCTGTTCACAAGCCTATTCAAACTCATCATTCCCACTGCCAACATGCTTTTCGCCTTCATCGCCATCATCATCATCAGGTTTACCGCCATCACCATCGTTCCCACCATCATCACCAGCTGGCTCCTCATCTGATAGTTCAACAGTTATCGGTGGGTCGAGAATGGCCTTTATACGTCCACACCAGTATCATGTTCCAGAGCCTTCGAAACCAAGTCCATCACAGGTAAGGCTAAATGATTGTAAGCATTTTCAGCACGAGCCAACTCGGCATCAGCTTCATAGGTCACCGAGCAATGACTGGTATCAAAATCTTGATCAAACATTTCTTCGGCATGCTGCGCACACTCCATATAACCACCGCAGTGACCAACGGCGCGGGAAGCATCTATGAGAGCGGCGACAGTCTTGTCCAGCTCACCAGCATTCAAAATCGAGTTAGCCATCTACATCAGAATAAGCAAATAAGGAACAGACTTAGTAAATAAAACTAAGGTTAAAAATAGACAAATACCAGAACTATCCCTCTGCCGCGCAGCCATTCAATATCCGAGGATAGCGCATCAACGATGCTCTGAGCCTCAGCATAGTTAGTCTGTGCCACATTGAGGGCAGAGGTACTCACATCACGCGCTACTTCGGCTCGCTCCTTGGCCTCCTCAGCAGTTACGACCTTAACCTTCTCCGCCTCAAGGTCGATTTCTAAGGATTCGCATTTATCAACCTGATCATTCAGGCGGCGTTTCAGTTCGGCGATCTCAACATCCTTGGCCTGGAGATCCTTGTCCTTGCCCGACAGCTGCAACTTCACATCAGCCAACTCAACCTAAAAAGCGACAAAGGACTTAGGCTATTTTGCAAACAAGCACAAAAGGAAAAGGCATATAAGTTTTACAAACCTCAATCTGCTCCTTAGCAGCCTGTGCAGCTTGCGCATCCTCGACCTTGGTGGTCAACTCAACAACCTTGGCTTCAAGGTCGACAATCTTGTTACGAGCCGCGAACGCGCGCTCATTGTCTTTCTCGCATATGCGCTTGAACTCGGCTTTCTCCTTAGCCAGCTGCTGTTCAGCAGCGTGAAGCTTGTTTTTCAGGCCCTCGCGCCCCCAGTCTTCTGCCTTCTTATCAGCCTCAAACTTTGCCTTCTCCTCCTCAAACTTGGCATTGGCCTTCTCAAACTCCTTCACTTGCCTGACGAGTCGCTCACGATAATTCTCCCAGTCCGACCGCTCCCTAACCATCGTCCGCCACTCACGGACGATCTGGTGGTTAGCAGCACGAGCATTGGCCTCCCCGAGCATATAAGTACGGTATAGCCCTTCATGAGTCTTCGCCTTCTGCCTATTTACCTCACCAGGAGGATAAGAGTTTAAAAACCAATCGCAGCAAGGGCCAAACTCTTGAAAGGTGTCCTTTTGCTTTAAACTCCAGGGAGCCTGGTGGGGAGCGTCACCACGTTCCTCTTCAGTGTAAGTCTTATAGTAGATATCACCAAGGGTATCCTTAGCACCGATGACTTGTGGGTGATAACCCCCTGCGCCACCAGAGCTCGCGCCTCCAGACACATATGGACCCGACCTCCCAGTCGGTCCCTTGGAGAGATGTGTCATTTCAGGCCGCGCAGATTGACTTGGCCTATCCACATCAGGCTCTTTCCTTTTCTCTTGCTGGGGCTGGTCAGGCCCCATGGTGCTCACAACCTCCGGACCCTGCGCCTTATCTTGAATTGCGGTAACAGCGGCACCGGTGTATGGCAAGGTTTCATCGATGGGCTTTTCAAAAGCCCTTTTCTTCTCCTTCTCTTTATCAGAGGTTTTCTTCCTCTTCACCTCCTCAGCCTTTCTATCTTCCTCGGCTTTCCTCTTCTTCTCTTCCTCCACTTTCTTTCTCTTGCCCTCATCAGCCTTCTTCTTACGCTCTTCATCAGCTTTCCCTTTCTCTTCGGCAGCCTTCGCCTTATCACCCTCAGCAACATGTTTATCCTTGGCAGATTCAGCTTCAGCAGTCTTGGAAGATTTGATGGTAACCTTGGGCCTTTTTGGCTCTGGCTCCGTAAATACAACACCCTTCTCAGGGGTCTTCTTCTTGGTCTCTGCAAAAGCTAAGTGGGTAAGAAGAGAAGAGCAACAAAAAGGAAGAACTAAAAACAAACTTACCAGGAGAGAACCTATAAAGTGAGCGCAGATTGCTCTGTTTACCAAGCACAAGAGCCCCGCCAACCTTCGACGTAACGGACACACCAGCAGTCGCCTCGCTCCTCGTTCTTTTTCTGCTGATCAACTTTTCAGCAGCCTCCTCTTCTTCTTCCTCTTCCTCTTCCTCATGCGCAACAGAGGAAGGAGTAGCGCCAGCATCCGGGTTGCAAGAACCCGCGCTCCATGAGCCACCAGCTCCAGTCTTCTTCTCGCCTGCGCGCGACAAGCCTTCAAGTGAGTCACTAATAACCACGAAATCCTTCAAGTCACTCTGACGAAGGCGAAGAATACCTTTATCAGCAGCACCAACGGTTGCGCGACTACTACCAGCCCCCTTGCTGGTCACCTCAACATCCGAGGCAGCAGCCTTCTTCTTCTTCACCGGTTTCTTCTTCTTCTTCTCCTCGGGGTCAATACCCAAGTCGCGCAACACACCTGCAAAGATGTTAGACCACGAACTTAGCTCTCCGTTCGAAGACCCTACAGACTCCTCGCTGGAAAGATAGACAACCTCTTTCCCAGCAGGAGTCACAGAGCGCAAAGGGCGAGGTTTCGGTATGTGCGCACCTTCGTTTGCAGTAGGCGGCGAGGCGAACGCATCAGCAACCGGGTACATAAAGTTACCCTTAATCTGGTCATACCAGTATTCCTCCCCAGCTTGAAGCGGGCACACGCCCATGGAACCGGCAAAAGTGGCGAAGGCAGCTTGATACAAACGCGCCTCTACACGACAAATCATATAAATAAAATATAAGCCACGAAGCAAGATCAGTGAAACTAAGGAAAGTACTAACCTCTATCATCAATCATCAAGATAGGAACTTCCTTGCTCTCAGGCAGCCATTGATCGCTCATCCGCGCCGCTACCAAGACATTCTCCCCAAACACTCGGTTGGGGGTGGCAGTAAGCTCCCGATACCAAGCCTCAGTCTTGGGGATCGCCAAGTCTTCTTTCACAATCACTTCATTCCAGGCGCGAAACGTCATGGCGATCGGAATAACCTCCTCGCGAATATAAAAGAATTTTGTCTTCCAATCATGGAAACTCTTGGGAGGATTGAGAAGTATCTTCTTTGCAGCACCTCGGCTGGCAAATGAGTAAAACCCCATGTTTCGAATTAGCTGATAAAACACCCTAAATTTTTCCACCGATGGCTCTATGCCATGCGACCAGCAGAGGAACTCAAAATGTCGAACCCGGACCATCCCGGGAGGGCTCAATTGAGATACATGAAACCCGTAGAACTGAAGAATATGAGCCAGAAAGTTTGTCGCCGGCAACCGGAAATTACTTTGATGAAAGAAGTCTTCAAACAAGGGAATGTACCCCGGCGGTGCGTCGGCAGCCGTTTGATTCTGGCCGGGGTACCGGGCATCCCATTCCGGTGGAAACCGGAAGCCACGTGTGATCTGTTCAAAAAGCCCTAAGTCCCACCGGAGAACTGGCACATGACCTTCCTCTCCGGGATTATCTTCTTGACGTTTTTCAGCCATAGTAAATATGAATCAAGTCCTAGAAAAAACTTGAAGATATAAAGAAATATCTTGAAGATATGAAGAACGATCTCGAAAATCTGCTACAAAACTTGAAGATATGCAGAAATATCTTGAAAATTTGAAGATACGAATGGAGAGAGATAGCAATAGTAGAAGAGAAAAGTGATAACCTCCCACATCTCTTCGGATATATATACTCATCGCATTTAATGCGATGGGTAAACGTGCCGAGATCGCCGCGCACGTGACCAATCAGAAGATGACACGTAAGGCGGGAATCCCGGAACGACGGTTATCACGCGCGCGTGGAACTCACTTTCCTGACGGAATGACCAACCGTCAGAGACAACTTGATGACAGCCGTGTAACAGGTTAACTCAAATGTCACCGTCAATGACGTTTCTCACCAACTTGTCAGAATTCAAATCTCGAAGTTTTCCCGCCCAAATTACCGCAAACGTCATGCAGAAGCTACCAACACGGCAATGAGTTAGTAATCAAACATGGTAGTCGCGCCGTAGTAATCAATAAGAGCTTACTCGCGTCCCGTCTACCAAAGCCAAGGCAACATTTTCCACAACTTTTATTTTAAGTCCAGAGCTCCAACCACTTGCCTTGCGCATGGTGCAGCACTGGACTGGGGGGACTTGAAGGGGTATGGTCCCAAAAAGCCGCGCAAACCTCCGTAAGGGTTGCGCGCGGGACCATACGCCTTATTCAAAAAACTTTCTATCTTTAACCTCGCGCGAGTTACACCATGCTCTACTTTACGTTGCGCGAGTCCTAAACAATGAGAAGCTCCAATAACAACACTTAGCATGCCAAAAGAATGCTCAGTCACCTAAACCCCGCGCGAGTTAGCTAACGTGCCCATCAAGACTCGTGCAGGAAAGCAGCGCAAGGCTGCCCCAAATAGTACACAAGGTACAAGTGGCAGAAGAAAAGAGCCAATCAACGTCCCTCTGGCTCTGCTCAATCGTGTTCCACGATCATCTGACTTGCAGGAGACAAAAAGTACTCAAGGACGCCTACATGGCACCAATCATAAGGCAGAGACAATTGCCCCACGATCTCCACTCACCTGCTGATGGCAGAAGGGCGGCCAGGCCGACAACGGTGACACGTGGCTCCAATCACATTGCGCCAGCTCCAGAAAGCTCCTAGAAGCCACTAACGGTCGACACCAGTGAGACAAGGAGCATATCCTCCATGTTGTCGCCTTCCGGCCCAAGGCCCATCAGCCCACACCCTCTTACACTACTCCGGCTATAAATAGAGACCTTACTTCACAGGTTAAACATCCCATTCCCTCTACTCTCACTTAATACTTAATTATCTCTACCAACACAGTCGCTTATTCTCACGCCGGAGCCCGGTTAAGAGGGAAACCCCCACATTCCCCTCTTAACGAGTAACGGTGTTCTATTTTGCAGATAACCACGGTCATCAAGGAGCTCAGGAAACCTTAAAGAAGATTAACCATCATGGTAGAAACATAAACCAAACTGATTAGTCCCATAATTAGTTCCGTGTTTCTTCAAAACCAATTCATCATCTTTACCATTTCACCATTTATATCATTTTACCATTTTTATTTCACTGTCTCTTTTTCTTATATAAATTTCACCACATTTGGTCATCATCGGGGGTGGTTATCTATTTCTGATTGAATCGGCGAAACCTTCAAACCGTCGATGATCAACACGTCGCTATGTAAACCCCTATCTTCAAACCCACCTCCTTCAAACCATCGACGATCATCCTATCATCATGCAAACCCTAAACCTACCACCTCCAGTTTTTTAAGTTTACCATCCACAACATCCTAACAATTTGACTATGGTAGAGTTGAACTGGGTAGACGTGAGAATATATAGTAGTTAAAAGATTCGTATTTCATATTTTACATGATAACTACTAAGATTACGAATTCATATTTCATATGTTACATGATAACTACTAAGGCTTCATGTTGTGGAAGGGGTGAGCACCCGAAACTAGCCACGTCATCCGCCACCTGGCTCGCGAGCACCACAACGCAGTTAGGCTAGCGCTAACGCGAGTGGCCAAAGTGAGTGTTGAGCGGGTGTTTTGGGAGTGTTTTAGCTTGGGCGAGTAGAGGTTAACCACAACAAGTTCAAGTGAGAGAAGACGTGAGTGAGCAAAGTAATGAGTAGGTGTATAATCAACGTCATTTGTCGTAATGTTAGAGGATAAATCCGAGTTGTCAAACAACGGATTTCACAAAATGATGATAATTTTATATTTTCCAACAAGAGATGTCAACTATCCCACGTGTCAACCAATGTGTGGCACAAAAAACAAAACTTCATTTCTTCTCCTATTTTTCTTCTTCATCCACCCCCAATTTCTCAACCCTTTCTGATCAACAACAACAACAACAACAATGGCTTCCTCATCTGCTCCTTCATTCTCAACATTCACTTCCACTTCTCGCTTCAACGACGTCGTTCCGTCTTCCTCTTCATCTCCCTCATCACTCCTTCACAGATTCTCCGATCGCCACTCTCCGTCACGTTCCGTTTCACTCACCGCCAAATCCTCCAACTCCGGTAACTTTTCCGGTGATGATCCGTTTGGATTCTATCCTTGGGAGTCAGCTTCCGGAGATAACGGTTCGGATATGAATTATTAATAATTTTACATCCTTTTGTTGTTAGATTACATGAATTTTAGGTTAGAAATGTCAGCACTGTAAGTAATTGTGTAGTTTTATGCTCTACAAATCTGATTTTGTTGCATCGGTTATCGATATGAATTATTAATAATTCTACATAGTTTTGTTGTTCGATTACATCAATATTAGTTTAGAAATGTTAGAACTGTAAGTAATTGTGTAGTTTTATGCTCTACAGATCTGAAATTGTTGCATCGGATATCGATATGAATTATTAATAATTCTACATAGTTTTGTTGTTAGATTACATCAATATTAGTTTAGAAATGTTAGAACTGTAAGTAATTGTGTAGTTTTATGCTCTACAGATCTGAAATTATTGCATCGGATATCGATATGAATTATTAATAATTCTACATAGTTTTGTTGTTAGATTACATCAATATTAGTTTAGAAATGTTAGAACTGTAAGTAATTGTGTAGTTTTATGCTCTACAGATCTGAAATTGTTGCATCGGATATCGATATGAATTATTAATAATTCTACATAGTTTTGTTGTTAGATTACATCAATATTAGTTTAGAAATGTTAGAACTGTAAGTAATTGTGTAGTTTTATGCTCTACAGATCTGAAATTATTGCATCGGATATCGATATGAATTATTAATAATTCTACATAGTTTTGTTGTTAGATTACATGAATATTAGGTTAGAAATGTTAGAACTGTAAGTAATTGTGTAGTTTTTATGCTCTACAGATCTGATTTTGTTGCATCGGTTATCGATATGAATTATTAATAATTCTACATAGTTTTGTTGTTAGATTACATCAATATTAGTTTAGAAATGTTATAACTGTAAGTAATCGTGTAGTTTTATGCTCTACAGATCTGAAATTGTTGCATCGGATATCGATATGAATTATTAATAATTCTACATAGTTTTGTTGTTAGATTACATGAATATTAGGTTAGAAATGTTAGAACTGTAAGTAATTGTGTAGTTTTTATGCTCTACAGATCTGATTTTGTTGCATCGGTTATCGATATGAATTATTAATAATTCTACATAGTTTTGTTGTTAGATTACATGGATTTTAGGTTAGAAATGTCAGCACTGTAAGTAATTGTGTAGTTTTATGCTCTACAGATCTGATTTTGTTGCATCGGTTATTGATATGAATTATTAATAATTCTACATAGTTTTGTTGTTAGATTACATGAATATTAGGTTAGAAATGTTAGAACTGTAAGTAATTGTGTAGTTTTATTCTCTACAGATCCGATATTAATTAACCTCAATATCGTAATGATATATTGTAGTTCTACATACTTTTGTTCTTAGATTACAGGAATTTTAGGTTAGAAATGTCTAGCACTGTAAGTAATTGTGTAGAATTATGCTCTATAGATCTGATTCTGATAAACGTCAATATAGATACGAATTATTAATCTACATCCTTTTGTTCTTAGATTACATTTTAGGTTAGAAATGTCAGCACCGTAAGTAATGGTGTTGTTTAATGCTCTACAGATCTGATTTTGTTGTATTGGTTAGAGAAATTTGAACTTGTAGTAGACGATCTGATTCTGATTAACATCAACACCGATATGAATTAATAATAATAATAATATTACATCCTTTTGCTCTTAGATTACTTGAATTTTATGTTAGAAATGTCAGCACTGTAAGTAATTGTATAGTTTTATGCTCTACAGATCTGGTTTTGCTGTATCGGTTGATGGATTTTTAGTTGTAGTAGATGATCTGATTCTTATTAACGTCATATCAATATGAATTGTTAATAATTCTGCATCCTTTTCTTCTTAGGTTCCATGCTATGCAGTTAATCTCGGCGATATCTCGGTGATATCTCGGCGATATCTCGGTGATATCTCGGCGATATCTCGGTTATCGGCCCCTCACCAAAATATCGGTTTCCGATATCGGTCATATATCGGTCAACGATAATATCGGTGGTCAACGCCGAAATATCGCCGATATCTTGCAAAAACCGTATCGGTTGTATCGCCGATATATCTTTTTACAAAAAAAACAAAACAAAAAAAACCTGCACTCCACAGCTATGAAGCACGGGGACGGCTATGAGCAAACCTGCAACTTCCGGTGGAGAGATTTATGGAGATATTTCAGGTGGCCGGAAGCAAACCTGCAACTTCCGGTGGAGAAGTAGGAAAGAAGAGAGAAGGATAAACTTCCGGTGGAGAAGTAGGAAAGAACCTTCCGGTGGAGATTTATGGAGAAGTAGGAAAGAAGAGATTTATGGAGAAGTAGGAAAGAAGAGAGAAGGATAAACTTCCGGTGGAGATTTATGGAAAGAAGAGAGAAGGAGCAGGCTTTGGGTTGCGTATTGGGTTTTCTTATTTTAGTGTTAATAAATAAAAAACCTGATTACTTTATTTGTGATAAGACCATTGCCTGTACTTTGACTCCTTGTCATTTAAATTTTAAAATGACCAATCCCTTTTTACTACCTCTTATATATATAAATATATATATTTATGCATGATATTAGACTTCTAGTATATATATAGCTCTAGATATGAATATAAATATAAATATATATATTTATACATGATATTAGAAATTACCGATATCTCACCGATATCTCACCGCGATAAACGATATCTCATATATCGGTCCTTGACCGATAACCGATATTTTTCCGCATTAACTGCATAGGTTCCATGAATTTTAGGTTAGAGATGTCAGTACCGTAAGTAATTGTGTAGTCTTATGCTCTACAGATCTGGTTTTGTTGTATTGGTTGAGGAACTTTTAGTTGTAGTAGAGTGTAGACGATCTGATTCTGATTAACATCAATACCGATATAAAATTGTTTTTGAATTTGTTGTATACGTATATGAAATAATAGGCGATACTGTGTTAAGTCATAGATCATGGATACTTAGGTTAAAATTTAGTGAAATTGTTGTGAATGGTGGAAGTTATTGCTTGATCTCAAGATATTTAGGTTAAAAATGTTAGCACTATAAGTAATTTTGTGATCTATGCTCTACAGATCTGATTTTGTTGTATCTGTTGAAATTTTTTTAGTTGTAGTAGACCATCTGATTTTGATTACATCGATATGAATATGAGTTTAAGAGTTTTCAAACCTTTGATCGATTGTATTCCGGTGCCGGAATTGTTATCAAATTTGTTGTATACATTTGAAGTAAGAGGCAACTTTTTGACTACTGTGTTAATCATGGATCATGGATATTTTAACGCAAGTCCTGTTGCATTGGTTGAGAAATTTTGAGTTGTAGTAGACGATCGGATTCTGATTAACATCGCTACTGATATTAATTTTCGACATTTGATTGATTAATATTTTGGTGCCGGAATTGTGTTAGACAACTGTATTAATCATAGATTACTTTTAAGCTTTTGTGGATGGAGAACTGTGGAAGTTATTATTTGATTTTATGATATTTAGGGATTTTCTTGGTGGTGTAAGCTTTGTGACAGATCGCTCAACCATAGTTGTCAACAACGAGCGTAGCGATCGCTATAGCGTGCTACGTAGCGTATAGGTCTAGGCTCGCTATTAGGGTGGTAGCGATAATAGCAATAGTTTATTTTTTTAAATATAAATAGTAATTTAATAGTGCTATAAAATAGCTGGTTTTTAGGTTTTTGTTAAATATACATGTAAAATAGCATATATACCAGGGTATTTTGATATAAAATACATATAATTTTTTAATTTTTTTTTCTAGTGTATCGCTATTTATAAAATAGCCGCCCGCTATGTAGCATATAGGTACCTTATCGCTATTTGTCGCTATTCGCCATTAACAACTATGTGCTCAACCTTTGATGGTGATTACGGTCAAATATATAATGAGCACATAGCAAATTGCATATGATTCTTATTTCTTAATTCTTAGAAACTTAAGCTAACATCCTATTAAATTTAGGCGTCTTTTTCTGTCAACATAATTTCCTGTGGTTTTTAAAATGCATCTAAAACGTTTACAGGTATTGAATGGGAACAGCAGGAAACGATTACGTTGTTCACTGCTGATGGGCTTGTTCAAATCGGAGGATTAATGGTTCCTAAACGTGTCTCTTCATCACGGGTATGTTCAAGAATCAAGATTAGTTCTCTGACTTTTTTCCTATTAACAATGACAGCAACATAGGAGCCAAGTACACTTGTAGTATATAGTTATATCTTATATGCTATATATGTCTTTTCATTACTTGACAGTTGATATATGGTGTTTTTGCCAATGTTGTAGAAGGCGCTAGTCAGGAGGTGAGGTACCGCATAGGGATTAATCGGAATGAGAATTTTTATATATATTTTTTCAAATTTATATATATATATATATATATATATATATATATATATATATATATATATAGGGGAGGGTTCATTGGGGAACACTAAAAAAGTGGGGAACAGGGGAACACTTTTAAAAATTATACTTAACATGTTAAAAAAAATATTTTTCTAATTTTTTTTCAGCGCTTTTTCTTATAAATACAAGTAGAAACATTTTTGTTAAAAAAAATCAAAAACTAAAAATATAAAAAAAACAGTTATATCTTATAGAATTAACTTAACATGTTAAAAATAATTTTTTTTAAAATTTTTTTCAGCGCTTTTCTTTATAAAAAGGAGGAGAATATAGTCGAGTAAAAAAAAAATTTTTCTAAAAAAAAATTTTTTTAGCCTTTTTTTAATTTTTTTTTTCAATATTTTTAGTTTTTGATTTTTTTTATTAAAAATGCTTCTACAAGTATATATAAGGAGAAGCGCCGAAAAAGATGTTTAAAAAATTAATTTTTAACATGTTAAGTTAAATTTTTAAGAGTGTTCCCCGGTTCCTCACTTTTTTAGTGTTCCCCAATGAACCTCACACTATATATATATATATATATATATATATAGAGGCCGGTTAACGTACAATACC
The DNA here is from genome assembly GCA_030545235.1 of Helianthus tuberosus. Lineage (NCBI taxonomy): Eukaryota > Viridiplantae > Streptophyta > Magnoliopsida > Asterales > Asteraceae > Helianthus > Helianthus tuberosus. The sequence goes on from CM060412.1 coordinate 183,422,980, forward strand.
TCTTATCCTACATTATGTACGCGATGCCCTCAGCCGTACGATCTTCAATCGATCAAACGCGGGCGAAACTAATTTAAATGATTAAATTAATCATTTTAATATATCTAAATCATACCAGGAAGGTTAAAAACGTCATTGCGAGGTCATAAATCTCTGTAATTGACCGATGATAGTTCAAAATCAAACCCTAAATCAAATTCAAAAACCTGAAATTCTTCTTCCCCAACCTCCCTTCGTTCCTTTTGGTGCGATATCGATAATAAGAACTACTAATTTGGGAGTTGTAAGGGTCAAACGGAAGAAGACTGACAATGATCGATCATCAATCGAAGAAGATGAACAGTAACACACACACAGATTATACACATGCGATTTCATCAAAATTACCACATGCGAAATTGTTACAAAAAACATGCTATTTCATCAAAATTATCACATGCGAAATTGGTACAAAAAAACATGCGAATTCATCAAAAATTATCACATGCGAAATTGTTATAAAAAAAAAACATGCTATTTCATCAAAATTATCACATGCGAAATTGGTACAAAAAAAAACATGCGAATTCATCAAAAATTATCACATGCGAAATTGTTATAAAAAAAAAACAACATGCGATTTTAAAATGCGGGAAGATGATCTGACGGCTGAGATTGTAGCGTACGTAATGTACGATAAGCAATATTGTACAGTACTCTTTACCTATATATATATATATATATATATATATATAGGGAGGAGTTCATGCGAGAACCACCCTTATTGCGAGAACCGCGAGAACCAATGTGAACACAACCTAAAATAGCTAAAAAAACCTAACCCCCCCCCCCCCCCCCCCCCCAAGCTAAAAACTAAACCCCCAAAAAACCTAAAAAAATAAAAAAAAAATCTAAATTTTTTTTTTTTAATATTTTTTATGCTCAAATCGCTACTTTTAGTGGCCAAAAAAAAAAAAAATTAAATTTTTTTTTTTGGCTTCGAAAAGTAGCGATTTTTATATAAAAAATATAAAAAAAAAAAAAAAATTTTGTGTGATTTTTAGCTATTTTTAGGCATTTTTGGTTGTGTTCACATTGGTTCTCGCAATAAGAGGTGGTTCTCGCATGATCTTCTCCCTATATATATATGTATGTATATATATATGTACACAATAATATAAAAATAATACTTCAAAATTCACATAAATACTTCAAGTTTCAAATAGTATGGTTCAAACGTAAGCAATTAAACTTAAACATAACAAATCAAGTACTTAGAAATTCAAAAATTAACATATAGTTCAAATACTTCAAAGATCATCAAGCAAGTCACAATTCACATCATCCTCTCTGTATTGGTCAATGATTTGAACACCATCTGACTCGTATTCAACCTCCTCTGAGGGCTTCAATCTTCAATCGATTTCTGTAAGACAGAGTTGTGGTGGTGGTGGTGTGTGGTGAAGGGGAGGTCGGAGAAGAAGGAGCTTGTGATGGCTGTAAATGTAGGTTATAACTTTCTGCAACGATAATTTGGGCTGTAGAAGGTGAATGGCCCTTTAAAACCATGGGCTGGGTCTAAAATTTGGGTTTATTGAGCAAAAAAACCCAGGTCCGATTAGTCCGACTTGACTGACTTTTGACCGACTAGGACCGATTTTGACCGACTTTGACCTGGACCGATTTATTGACCGATTTGCTCATATTTAGGCGATGACCAGCCGATTAGCGCCTAGGCGCCGATTAATCGGCCGCCTAGATCGACTTCTGCAACACTGGTTTTTGCAATTTGTTGGTTTTTTAACTTTCCTTTTTTTAGAGTAAAATGCCATTTTCGTCCCTGAGGTTTGGCCAGTTTTGTGATTTTCGTCCAAAGGTTTGTTTTTTTCACATCTGGATCCAAAAGGTTTGACATCTTGCCAATTTCATCCGTCTCGTTAACTCCATCCATTTTTCTCCGTTAAGTCAGGGTATTTTTGTCTTTTTTAACTTAAAGGGCAATTAGGTCTTTTTTACTTTATGTACAAGCATTTAGCATAATGTACAAGTATTCAAAAAAGACGAAATTACCCTTGACTTAACGGAGAAAATAGGATGGAGTTAATGAGCCGGATGAAAATGATAAGATTTCAAACCTTTTGGATCCAGATGCTGAAAAACAAACCTTTGGACGAAAGTCGCAAATCTGACCAAGCCTCAGGGACGAAAATGACATTTTACTCTCACCAATAATTAAGTTTATTACTATCATTGAATAAAATGTAATACTATATTGTTTTGAATAACAAGATTTTAGGAGGTTGTATGCATTCAACATACACTATAGGCAACCTTCTGACTCTTTTTTTTATTATCTAATTTATTTATGAAATAAATCTGATAAATGTTGCGGTTCCTGGGTTCAGAAGAAGCAATCGAAGTCAAAGACGTCCGCAAGATCACAACAATTTAAGGAAAGCAATTACATGGATCCGGCTCAAGGCCTGTGTTTGGGTGCACTCTTTGACATCGCAGCTACAAACGTAAATCTTCACATTCTATCGTTCAACAATTACTTTAAATCTTTTTTATGAGTTTGAAATATTGGTTTCAGGGACTTGATTCTGGCCGAAGACTTTGCATAATTGGATTTTGCCGTTCCATTGAGATGTTAAGTGATGTAGTTGAGGATACCGTTTTGGAGCACGGTGGAGAAGTATGTACTATACTACTATGTACTTGTATTGCACAAATCCCGGGTCCTAAAAAGCCCGTTCTTGACCAAAACAATTGGGCCAGTTGGTCTATACAGGGCCCATACCTTTTTTTTTTATTTTAATTGTTTAAATTTGTGAAATTGATGTAAAAATTTAGAATAAAGTACACGGATGGTCCCTATGGTTTACTAAAGTTTTGCATTTGGTCCCTAGCTTTCATAAGTACACGGATGGTCCTGATGGTTTGCACTTTGTAACGCATTTAGTCCCCAACTTTGCCAAAAGTCACATGGATGGTCCCTGTGGTTTGCACTTTGTAACGCATTTAGTCTCTTAACTTTTTCCAAAAGAGCAAACCACAGGGACCATTATATACTTTTGGAAAAGTTGGGGACTAATGCGTTACAAATTACAAACCACAAGGACCATCCGTGTACTTTTGAAAAGCTAGGGACTAAATCCAAAATTTTGGTAAACCACAAGGACCATCCGTGTACTTTACTCTTTATTAAATATCACATCAGTCGCTGCCAATCTGGTTTATACAACTAAAACTTTCAAACAAGTAGGCGTTTTGGTCTATGGATCGGGCTTCAGGCTTAACGAGTTAACGGTCCATGTAGGGCTATTTTCGTGTGTTTTTGGACCTGTTTCGGGCCTAAGCCCGTTTGTGCACTTATTGTAGTTCATATCTATTTCTTTATTGATGTCAGGTGGTTGTAGCAGAGAAGGGTAGTAAGGGGGGTTTAAATGAAAAATTAAAGATGACAGTCGCTGTGCCGCTACTTTGGGGTGTACCTCCGGTGTCGGAGTCGCTTCAGATTGCGGTTCGTAGCGGTGGAGGAATTGTTGACAAGGTTTTCTGGCAATGGAACTTTTGGTAAATCGGTTTAAAATAATGAATGTTCTTTTGTACATAATTGCTGTATAAAACATATGCTGTATCATATCACTAACTTTAATAAGTGTATATCTAATCATTCATGTGAATATCAAATTGATTCAAGGCAATTGTATCTTTTTATAATAATCCAAGAAAATATATCTTGAACATGTTATCGGTTTGTTGGTTGTTATGATGGCGCTTGTAAACAGTGCGTGTTCAAGCGCATCCTGAGATGTCTTCGGGGGACGATTTTCTTAGCCGATATATTGGTATATATTTTAGGGATATATTTATCTTTATTATTGATCGGTATTGTATTCATTATAGGATTGTATTTCCTTATTAGAGATAGGGTTTTTATGTAACCTATATAAAGGGACATTATGCATTATGTAAAGGGCATCAAATTCATCAATACCATGAACACTTTCATGGTATCGGAGCCTCGGTTCTAATCTCTACCCTATCTCTTCTTCCTTCCAGCTGGTGCATCTGCAACCCCGATTTTACCTCTTTATATTTTTCCGTTTCCAGCCTGTTACAATCATGACCAAGACAAACGAAGGCACCACTAGCAGCGATAAACCCACCCTATCCAACCTTCACCCAGCCTATTCTGTAACCAACATTCAATCGAAAATCAGAACCCTAGATGGCTCCAAGGTTACTTATTCTTCTTGGGTGAAATTATTCAGATTTCACGCCATCGCCTATAAGGTGCTGGAACACATTGATGATTCCAAACCACCAGATTCCACGGACCCGACTTACCACACATGGAAGGAAATCGATGCACTGGTTTCTCAATGGATAAACAACACATTTCAGACGACTTCTTGCTGACCTGGGTTCTGGACACTGAAGCATCAGCCAAGGATACATGAGTAAAACTTCAGAAAATCTTTCTCAGCAACAAACATGCCAAGGCTACAGGCTGCAGCGCTGGAAACGCGGTTTGTTAACCTGATTCTTGCCTCTTGCACATCTGTTGATGACTGTTGTCATCACTTAAAGGAGTTAGCAAACCAACTTGCTGATGTCGATCAACCTGTTTCTTAAAAACGTCTGGTCCTACAACTTGTGCGCGGGCTCTCAGCCGAGTTTGACAGTACGTCTCAGTTAATTCACTCACAGTAGGCTGATTGGGATATGGCTCGGACTATGTTACATGATGAAGTCATTCGATTGGAGGCTAGGCAACAGCGTTCGTCCTCTGCCCTTGTCACTGGTTCACCATCACCTTCCTCACCTACTCAATCCACAGAAAACAACCCCACTAACACCACTGGTTCACAGTTGACCGGGACGAGGACGCGTGCCAAACTCACAGGGTAGGGGCAGACGCGGGCGCGGGTACAGTAGTCAGCCCGCAAACAACTCTTGGGCCTTCTAGAACCAACAGTTTCCACAGTGGGCCTGGTGGTCCACACCACCTTGCCCCTACCCAACTCAAACCACTTGGAGGTCCATTTTAAACTCACTTCCAACAAACCAACCCCAAGCCCAAAATCCAAATCCCCACAGCCCGTTATGCTCGTTACAATACCCCTAGCCTACCTATTTACAGCCCATAGTCCACGGCTCCCGCTGCTCCTCCCGGTTTTGTTGCATTGAACCTGTCCGAATTAAGTGCACCCTTCAATACTATGCAGCTGAATTATACGGATCCAAACTTGATTATGGACACCGGAGCGGAGCGTCATGTCACCGAAAATCGAGGCATGATTCCCAATTTAAACTTATCTAATGTAAACACTAAACTAATGGTTGGTAATGGTCAATATTTACCAACTGAGGGATCCGGTACCGGCTTCCTTCCCATTCAAAACCGAACCTATATTTTACCTAATATCCTTTACAGCCCGTAAATAATTAAATCCCTTGTTTTGGTTCGCCGTTTCACCCATGATAACCATGTTTCCATAGAAGTTGATTTGTTTGGTTTTTCTTTGAAGGACCTCAAAACTGGACGCCTGCTTTCCCGCCACAATAGCACGGGCAATCTATATCCGGTCGCCCTATCAATTCTCCCGACGCAAGCTTGTTTCATCGCTACTTCAGCTTTACCTTGGCATGATCGCCTTGGGAATCCTGGCCGTCAGGTTTTAGATATTCTTACTAAGCGTTTTGGTTTTCTATTTAATCACAATAAGACTTCAAGCTTTTGTCATTCTTGTCGCTTGTCAAACATTAGAAGATTGCCATTTTATGAATCTACTTCCTTTACTTTTGCACCCCTTGACATTATTCATTGTGATTTATGGACCTCACCAATAACTAGTAACACCGGATATAAATAATACATGGTGTTAATTGACAAGTTTTCTCACTTTGTTTGGGTCTACCCATTAAAATACAAGTCCAAAACTTTCCCCACCTTTGCCAAATTTCATCGCCTTACAGCAACACAATTTAACCAAAACATCAAAACTTTTCAATGCGATCTAGGCGGGGAATTTGACAATAATGCTTTTAAACAATTTGCTCACCAACATGGTCTCTTCTTCCGTTTCTCTTGCCCACAAACCTCCTCTCAAAATGGCAGGGCAGAATGAATGATCTGTCGACTCAATGACATCATTCGTTCCTTACTTATTCATGCCCATCTCTCGCTTATCTTTTGGATAAAGGTCCTTCATACCGCAACCTATTCACACAACATATTTCCCACCAAGAGACTCAATTTCTTCACCCCCACCTTTGCCTTGTACCTACGCCATCCAACATATGAGCATCTTCGTGTGTTTGGGTGTGCGTGTTATCTAAACACATTAGCCACCCAACCCCACAAACTTCACCTGATGTCCATTCGTTGTATCTTTCTCGGTTATCCTCCAAATTTTCGCGGGTAGCGGTGCTTTGATCCGACGACCGGGATGGTACTGATCTCTTGTCATGTCACTTTTGACGAACACACCTTTCCCTATACCATACGAACACCACTCACTTCCTACACTTTCTTGGATGACCCGCCTCCTGACTTTACCTTTAACCGGCCCACTACCACACCACCTACCACCCACTCACGACCTCACACGACATCACCTTTCCCTCTTCATTACGCCTGCCGGCCCAGACTGCCCAACCGGCTTCCACATCAGCCCAGCCGTCAGCACCAACTCCAGCTGCCACGTCTGACTTTAACCGGACCCACTACTGTGCCCACCGGCCCTCCACATCAGTCTGTACAACCGCCCAATACCCACCCTATGACAACCCGATCCAAAGCCAAACATGCTCTCCTTTCTAGGGCTGGAAAATCGTGTCGTATCGGGTTTAACAGGTCTCTGACAACGCGTATAACACAAGTATTAAATATGAATACAACTCGTTTAACTACTTGATATCTCACGTCTATAACACAGTTTTATGTTTTATGTACTAAGAAAAAGAAATGATGGATCCTAACCTCATAATTTTATTTATTTTTAAAAAAGTAAAAATCACATTGTGTACTTTTTCAATAAACAGGTCTAATCGTGTCTTATACAGATATCTATTGCCAGCCCTACTCCTTTCCACCACCGTCTCTCCTGTACTAACCTCATACGCTAAGACCACCCGTAGTGGCTCCATTTGGGGCGTTTTTCTGTGCCCGAAAACGCCAAATCACGCCGGGGATCCACCCCCTGGGCGTGTTTGGCTGGTTTTTGTGTTTTGGCGTGTTTCAAATCACGCTTTGAACAATTTTGTTTGGCCAATAACATTTAATCTTCCTTTTTTTAGTCCAATAGCTTTTTTTTGTTTTTATTTAATTCTTTACACCCTTTAACATAATGCCCTCATCCCCACTACACCCATTTTAGAAAAAAACGCCCAATAATGCCCCTTGCTGACTGTACTGCCACATGGCGGAAAACGCCCATGGGTGGGGGCATTATTCACCCTTACCACTACGCATGGTCTAAAGCCTTTACCGACCCTCATTGGTTAAACGCCATGCAAGCGAAGTTTAGTGCTTTACATGATAATGCGACTTGGGAGCTCGTGCCTCGACCGGTTGACCGACTAGTCATAAGTTGCATGTGAATTTTTCGCCATAAGTTTAAATCCGATGGCTTATTAGAGAGATACAAGGCTCGCTTGGTCGTTAATGGTAATTCACAAACAGTGGGCATTGATTGTGAGGATACCTTCAGTCCAGTGGTTAAACTAGCCACCATACAGACCGTTTTATCCATTGCGGTCTCGTGTCCTTGGCCTATCCATCAGTTGGATGTTAATAATGCTTTTCTACATGGACATTTGAATGAAACTGTGTTTATGCATCGACCACCAGGTTATGTGGATATAAGTTTTCCTAACCATGTTTGTAGGTTGAAGAAGTATCTTTATGGTTTGAAACAGGCTCCTCCGACGTGGTATACTCGGTTTGCCACCTTTATCTTCTCTCATGGTTTTCGTGGTAGTGTGCGCGATAATTCGTTATTTGTGTACACACGAGGCTCTCACACAACTTATTTATTGCTTTATGTGGACGACATCGTGCTAACTGCCTCATCTGACATTCTGTTGCATGATATTATCTCTACTCTCTCTCTTGGGAATTTGCTATGACTGATTTGGGCCCACTCCATCACTTCTTGGGAATTAAAGTGACTCGTCATGCATCATGCAAATGGTTTATTTTTGGATCAGCCAATTTTGAGGGCTTGTATGTCCGCATGTAAGCCTTGTACTACTCCGGTTGATTTGTCCTCTAAATTGAGTGCTACGGATGACCCGCCTTTCCATAATCTTACGCTATATTGAAGTCTGGCATGTGCATTACAATATCTTACCTTCACCTGTCCCGATATATCTTATGTTGTGTAACAGGTAAGCTTGTTCATGCACGAACCACATGAGCCTCCCTTTGCCCTTTTGAAGCGCATAATTCGGTATTTACAAGGCACACTTTACTATGGTATTCGTCTCATTAAGTCAACGACCCATTCAATTGTGGCCTATTCAGATGCACATTGGGGAGGTTGTCCCGACTCACGTCGATCAATGAGTGGTTATTGTGTGTTTCTAGGAGACAACTGGATTTCATGGTCATCCAAGCGTTAGCTACTATTTCCCGAGCACTTATTTCTCGATCAAGTGGTGAGGCAAAACATCGTGGAGTGACTAATGCAGTAGCCAAGGCTACTTAGATTCGGAATTTACTTTTAGAATTGCATCTTTCGCTTCGTCACGCTTCGGTCGTTTTTTGTGACAATGTATCGGCAATATACTTACTAGATAATCCTGTTCAACATCAGAGAACGAGAACGAAGCACATTGAGATAGATATACATTTTGTTCGGTAAAAAGGTCTGTGTTGGTCATATTCGAGTTTTTCATGTCCCGACCTCTCTACGGTATGCTGATATTTTCACCAAAGGACTTCCTCGACAGCTGTTTCAATATTTTCGCTCCGGCTTGAGCGTTTGTCCTACGCCCTGTTCAAACTACGGGGAAGACTTAGCCGATATATTTGTATATATTTTAGGGATATATTTATCTTTATTATTGATTGGTATTGTATTCATTATAGGATTGTATTTCCTTATTTAGAGATAGGGGTTCTCATGTAATCTTCCCTATATAAAGGGATGCATTATGTAAAGGGCATCGAATTTATCAATACCATGAACCCTTTCAGATTTCTCATGGATTGAGTATTTAGCGGTCTGATAGTTGTGATATACATGCTTATTTTGATGCTGATTAGGCTGGTTGTCCTGATGATCGACGGTCTACGGTCTACCACTTGTTATTGTATTTTTCTTGGACCCAACCTCATTAGTTGGTGCTCCAAGAAACAATATATTGTTGCTCGGTCTAGTATAGAGGCTGAGTATCGTGCTTCAGTGTATGCTGCAGAGATTCGTTGGATTTTATCTCTTTTACATGAGCTACACATGTGTTTGTCATGTCCACCTACTCTTTGGTGTGACAACATTGGTGCTACTTATCTTACACTCAACCCGGTGTTTCATCAACTACATTATATTCGGGATATGGTTTTAGGGGTCAAGTTATTCTACAAAGGCTTCTAATTGTAAGAAGTGTAAGAATGATTTATATAGTGACAAGTGTCCAATAACCTAAAACTAAACCCACTACATCACCACCAAAAACCTAAACACCCCCCCCCCCCCCCCGGCAAAAAAAAAAAAAACAAAAAAAAAACTATACCTCACCAAAAAAACCTACCCCCCCCAACCCCCCACCTCCACCCCCCAAAAACCTAAAAAAAATATAAAAAAAACTAAACACCCACCCCCACCACCACCACCACCCAAAAACCTAAACCCCCACCCCCTCGGCAAAAAAAAAAAAAAAAAAATTTTTTTTTTTTTTTTTGGGTGGGTGGGGGGTGGGGGTGGGTGTTTTTGGTGGTGGTGGATGTTTAAGTTTTTTTTTTTTTTTTTTAGTGGGTTTTTTTGTGTAGTGGGTTTTTTTAGGTTATTGGACACTTGTCACTCTATAAATCCTTCTTACAATTAGGATCCTTTGTATTTGATCCTAATCCATGGTTTTAGATCGTGTTTTGTCGGTGAGATGTGCCCCTACTATAGTTTAGGCTGATCTTGTGACCAAAGGGTTGTTTTCCTCTTGGTTTGACACTCTAAGGTCCAAGCTTCACGTAGCTGTCTCCCGTTCAGCTTGAAGAGGTATAGAGTGTATTAGTGAGGCTCTTGCCAGCTGGAGTTTGTTAGAGTTAATTAAGTCAGTTTGTCGTTCATTTAGTTTAGGAATGAAGTACAGAAAATTATATGTCCCCTCATTATTTTCCATATTTTTTTAGTCCATTTAACGTACTCTTCTTGAATCCTCTTTCGTTTTATTCCACAATTGGTATTCTATTTTTTTTTCTCGTTTACTTTCTCATTTTTTTCCCATAAATTGGTATTTTTAGTTTTATTCCACACTTAACTCTTTGCGTTTGATTTAAAGATTAAAAGTAACCTGTTTAAAGAATTTAGAGTTTTAGTACTTTTTTAGGAAATTAGGGTGCTTAATGTTATTAAACTACAATGAAGATGGAGTATATTTTGTGTGTATATTAATAATTTATTTTCAAATTTAGTCATGGTCATTTTGATGTAGAAATGTACAATATTTATAGCCAAATTAAATTAAAGTTACAATAGAAAAAATAGGTGGAAAATATTAAGTTGGTAACCATCGTGATCTTAAAATAGAAAAAAAGTCCACAATATTCCAAGTTTAGATTAGGAAAAATCTCGAAAATGGCCATTGAACAATCCAATATTCCAAGTTAAATTAGAGAAAATATCGAAAATGGCCATTGACCAATCCTTATTTCCAAACTGGCCACCTCCCAAGTCTTGGGAGAGACGTATCACAGACGATGTGCATCGGAAGCGTCATTTTAAGAATGATTTTCAAGCTGTGGCGCCTTCCAGAAGTCTCAAACGTCTCAGACGCCTCCTAGAGGCCTCAAAATAAAAACAACCACGTGTCATGTTGTATTGGATGACGCTTCCCATGCACATGGATCTGTGAAACGTCTGTAGGAACTAGGTTCACTTTTTATTAAAATATATTACAAAATAAATAATAAATAATAACGAGATTCTCGTTATTTGTGGGAAATTCGATTAGTACAATACCAGTTACAAAATCTAAATAAACGAATATAAAATACAATATAATTGTACCAAACTTGATTCAAGCAAGCGTCTTTGGAAACTTCAACCGCGCCTTCCAGATCAAAACTCCACTGCAAGACAAGCAAAAAATCGTTGACAATTTTGGTTGAGGCACGTGTTCAACACGCTTCCCTTAAAACAGATTCCGCGCCTCCTCTCAGACGGTCTGTCTCCCAGGGTACAACAACCGGAACAGTATGTGTACTGCCGGAGATGGCACTCACGCCCGAGATCACACCGGGTATCAGGGTGTTTAGAATTGTTGATGGAAATATGAAGTTGTGAATAATTTAGAGAATACTCTTCTCTAAAATCTCATAAGATGTAGAGATTGCTCTTGAGTATCTTTTTCTTATCCTCAAATGAATAAACAGTATTCATTTTATAAAGAGATACATCAAGACTCATTCAACCCCTTAATGTTTGTCATAAACAAGGTCATTAATCTTGTAATTAACAAGATAATTAAACTTGTAATAACAAGAGTTTAAACTCTAAATTAATGGATATTAAGTGGTAGTAAAAACGAAACTGCCATTCAACTTATGGCACCAGTGGAAACCGTCTAACATTAACTCTCTAGTAAGTAGACTGGTTTGACCGGTCTAGTGCGCATGCAGGCGCGCCTTAGTTGAGCCTACACTACGCTTCCGTGGAGACACACCTTTTTGCACCACGCGCTAATAGGATGCCACTACGCATACCAGGACGCCACCTGGTTATGTGCCATCCATACTCGCGAGCCACACGGATGACACTACGCATACCAGGACGCCACCTGGTCATGCGCCATCCAAACTCGTGCGCCACTTGCAGTCTTCGCCATAGCCAATGACGTGCGCCATGCCAAGGCATCCGCCTACGCCACCCAAGGGTGCGCCATAAGTGGACCCGCCATGTATCTGACCACGCGCTCATGGGCAAAAATACAAAGGCGGTGTGCGAAGTTCAAAGCGCACCACATTGGGCTTATAGCCCACATCACGCGCGCATATGTGCAGGTGTGGTGCACCCTTTGGTCCCCACTAGTGTTTGCCTTCAAGGAGTGCTCCTCCTTATATACCACTTTAAGTTTTGTCATTCCACCTATGTGGGACAAGGTGACAAATCTCAATCCATTTTTCTCATCTTTGTTTGTTCCAAACATACAACTTCAAGCTTCGATATCTCATTCATCTTAGCTCTATTTGGACATAGTTTGAACACAAACCCAAAAATAATTATTTATACAACACATATATAAATATTATTGATGTCCAAAATATTTAGTGAAAAACTCATTTTCACTAAATTTCCAACAATCCCCCACATGAATGGAGATCGATTAAAACACACAAAATTCCCCGATGAAAACTCGACAGTCGAGTATTGCAGGATAGGTAGGTTTTGCCTTTGAACCTTCCTTTGTGAAGCATAATTAGTCTACTAGGGTTTTGTAGACGTGATGTCCTTGAACAACCCCCCATTTGTGTAAACGACAATATACATTCACACAATACTTTCCCTAGCCGGGCCATCCCCTCACTATCGTGTCCTATAATGGTCATGGAGCACTTTCCTGGTTCTGCGGGAGCTCTAGGAATTATGCCCTAATTCCATTCGAAGCGACCACACTTCTCTCCAACATAGGTGATTTCCCTTTAAATCATTAAAAGCATTATGGTCTACTATGATTTACACAAATCATAAAACCACATATTATGCTTAACCTCACAACAATGTCACTGAATATTATAGGAATGGACTAGGACGTATTTAAACACCCTTTTATAGTTTTAGGGGGATATATGAAACATATAAACTAGCTTATATATAAACATATATATTAGCTACGCCCCCACAGTGACTACCCTTCGGTTCATGATTAAGTTGGCCTATTGAACCTAGATCTTGGGATCTCCAGTCAACTAGGTTAGGTTTCCCTCATGTCCCTTTTTCCATGGCTTTAGTCCCATTCCACAACCTGATCTCTTATCAACCCACTGGTTGTTGGATCCAAAATTATCTTTGACTTCGCTAAGTCACCAACGACAATTTAAATTGAGATCAGTTGTTCTAACGTGTTCTTGACTCGCTAGTCACCTTTGCCTTTTAGTCGATTCATAAGACTTATAACTCGTGATCTCAACCTGGATCCAGTTATGTACCTTATCTTAGAATGACATGAAACTCAATTCATGGCCAAACACGTTTTCACCATGCCTTTGGTGTGTCATGACTGACATCTTACTAGATTTTGAATCTAACCAATTGGCATTCGAGCCCAATCTATTCGATTGACTCCATATAACCATTGTGTACTCCACTTGGTCATGCGTTTGCAATGTATGCAAGTCACCCCCCATATTTAAGTGTAATTGGATAACATCCAAATGGGGTCATGAAAGGTTCTCACTTTCATTTCGAGTCTGAGAAAACTTCTCAACTCCCATTTCCACATTCAAATGCAAGTCACCCCCACATTTAAGTGTAATTGGATAACATCCAAATGGGGTGATGAAAGGTTCTCCCTTTCATTTCGAGTTTGAGAAAACTTCTCAACTACCATTTCCACATACCCTAAAGGGTTTGTTTCTTAAATGGCCTCCCCCCACATTGCTTACATTTTAATGAAGTTATATTTATAGTTTTGTTTAGCACAAAATTCTTTCTTGTGTCATCACATATTTTGAATGTTTAACGTTAATTTAATCTCCGTCGAGCATATAAATTAACAAGTATTAGTCTAGCATGCTTTAGACCACAATACTCTAGCATGTGAACAGAAGATGCATCATTCTGATTCTTCACAGCCTTAAGAGATAACGCACTATCTCTTTCGAACATTCGTTTCTTAGTTTAGACACAATAATGAAATTTTATTTCACCTTTCCAAAACCATCGGTTTTTAGGAAGGCCTCAAAACCATAGTTAACTCCATCCATTAGGATCATAATTCGTTTGCCTTTTTATCTCCAAGGCTTCATCATTGACTTCCTAAAGACTTAAACATAAGTCTTAATCCAAGTCACTTTGATGAAAATCTTTGTATAAAATCACTTGAGTCTTGAGATATAGTCAATTGGATTGACTCTCAACCAAAGCATTCACGTATGCCGATAGTGATATATACATTTACGTTGTTGTTTCATTAATACCATGTATTGGGATACTCTCCCAAATTGAGGACCAAGCCTCCACATAGTTTAAACAACATTTATGGTGGTAGAAACATCTACAAGTCCATCACTATTGTAAATTTCCATTAATAAATTTCCTAAATTTATTAAAACATTTACAATAATAACATATATTTCTTTCATATGTTATATTCTTTGAAAACTTACATGTGCATTTCCATGTTGATGCTCTCAACATTAGATGACATATCTCGTTTTCGTGTATTCCATCTCAAACCATACACCACATTTCTCACGACGCCGTTATGCATTTGATGTTTGTTTTGTGACTTATTACGTAAGTCATGATCACAACCCGCTCGTTGTGTTTGTGTAAATTACTTTTTACACTTTGTATCAAAATGTGTATCCTTTGACAACTTATTAGTAGTCCAAAATAACGAATACACCAATGATATCTAAACATCAAAAGCCAAAGTGTTATTATCTTCAACACTTTTTACCGAAATAAACGCAATTATTTCGTTCGGTGTCATGTTTTGAGGTACTCCCTCATATTGGAACTCTAAACTTGAATAATCACAAGTTGTCCAAAATATAAAGTTGTTTACAATCAACTACTCGCAAGTAGTTGAGCAACTTATTATATTTATAACAACTGGTGTGTGCTCATGAGCGTGTTATTTAAACAGTTGATTTTAAGCACAATTTTAAGTTTTAAATTTATAAAATGGTTATACCTTAACATTAAAACACACACAACAAAGGACAAGTGTATCCCGTCACATATGCAGTAAAGTATTGGTAAGATCCAGGTATCGTTCAGAGTCAGACAAAAGTTGACATGGACATAAGTGTAAATAAAAGGTAAAATGTTATAAGTACTGAATCTTTATTATTATTTTACCAGAGGAAGAAATAATTGATTGGTTGTTTAACTAAATTAACTGAAAAATAAAATTATAAAAATAACAAATATCTTATTTCACAAATAACCTAAACATGTTATCTATCATGTATTTCACCAAAGCACTTTATCAATTTTCCAATTGCAAGACAGCTAGTCACCTTTCGGAATTTTCTAACATAATAATTCTTTGGAAAAGTAAGACGAAGGTCCCATCTTAAATTACCTAAAATCATGCATTAGCGAGCTATTGATTTATGTGAATCTTTAAAGATAGATTAGTCATCCGGTAAGAGTTTTCTAACCTCACTTATCAAAGAAAGCAATACCGATGGTCACAATACAGCCACGAGGATAAGCATTTATGTAGATCATATAACAAATAATTCCACATTTACAAATCTTGAATACAAATCTACCAAGCTAGTAATTTCAGACCAAAACTACTAAACAAGGATCATTAACTGCATACAAGAATATGTAATCCACACCATATAATTCATAAGAACCCTTACGTGTAGGAAAGCACTCTTGATAAATAAGAAATATATTGTGTAATACCAATCTCCGGGGTCTGGTCTCATGGTGTAAACAGAATTTACAAATAAGTGAATAATCAAGAGTCGACATCAAAATTACCACATATTCATTACCCAATAATCTCAAAGATAAACAAGAACACAACATCAATGAAATATTCAATCATATAATCATGAAGATTCAAACATAGCAAGTACTTGGATTTCACACAAAATAGATTACAATACAAAGATTATTCAAGAAACAAGTTCGCAATAACTATATACATACAAACTATACATCAGCCCAATAACATGCACAATGATTAGACTACATGTTCAAGAACAAGGAATCGAACCATAAACATGCATTGAATTGACGGGGTGGATTGACTAGGCTTTCACACGAACTCGAGGCATCGAACCGGCTTGATCAAAACTGATTTGGACCTTCAAAATCGCCAGAAAACTTGGAGAAAAACCCAACACTTTGAATGAACACGAATGGGCTATTTATAGGTAACATTTTGGCTTCTGGACAGACCTAGCGCACCGTTACTCTTTTAAGGTAGCGGTGCGCTACCCCTTTATGATTTAATCCACTGACCGACAGTAACGGGCTAGCGCACCGTTACTCTTTTCTTGTAGCGGTGCGCTACGACTTTTAGCAACCAACTCAGTTTTGTCGTTTACGTTGGTAGCGCACCGTTATGCTTTCTTGGTAGCGGTGCGCTACTGTTGAATTAGGTCAAATTTTCCTTTTCTTTGGCACGTTTCCCGAGGTAATGTTTCCTTCACCGATCTTTTACCGTTTTCTCGCATAATCTTGTTTTGTGCTCCGTTTAATACCTGAAAATATAAAAGTACCGGTTTTGGTAATTAAACGTTGCGATTTCGGTCAGAAATGCTTAAAACGGGAGTGTTTTGGGGTATAAAAACATGTATAGTTTAACGTATATCAAACATCCCCACACTTGAACTTTTGCTTGTCCCTAAGCAAAACACTGTACAAACGATTAATTTTAGGCAGAAAAATTAAACACACAATAATGTACATAAACGTTTTAAAATTAACTAATAATGATAGTAATGAGAAAACTTACTGCAATTTTTCAAAAATAAAGGCGTTTTAACATAAATTATTCACTTACTTGCATCTTTGATGTACTTCCCTCGGCTCACTGGTGTAAACTAGTGAATTTTGCACTAGTGATTTTTCTGTGATCACTCAAAAGCCGGGCCATATAGTAACATTATCATAGGCTTGTAATGAAATCTTATTTCTACCAACAAATAAAAATCATATAAATCAAGAGGACTTTTTATTTCGGGTTGTATCTTGGCTAAGGTTTAAAGGTAGGAATTTGTGGATATTTACTGGGTGAAAGTGTTTCAATCCGGTCTAGCAAATTATCCTAGCAAACCTCACACAAAAGTAAATTCACTCTTTTTTTTTTTTTTTTTTTTTTTTTTTTTTGGTATTCACAAACCAAGTGACTCTTTTAAGGTCAGATTGTCAAGACCTGTTTTATCTTTGATGTGGATCAAATCTTCCTTTATCCTGTAGTGAACATTACTTCCAGCTCTAATGGACCGTTCGGCATTGAGCCTAATAGCCCCCATCCTCATGAGAAGTGTATATTCATGTTGGGATTCAGTTTGACTTTTTCTACATCTTCCTTCGTGAGACCAGTTTCCACATCCAATGTATTTGTCGTATCTTTTTGCTCTTCTTTTCATTGCACTTTTGGAAGTCCCACAAAATGGTGGCGTTTGTTCTTGTTGTCGCCACTTTTTCCTAACTTCTCCAGTTAGGTGAAATATTTTCTCCCTAATCTCCAACGGTAAGCTTGGTTTCGCGAATTGTAAGCAGCAAAGCAAATTTGAATCAAATGAATGCATGTCCAGTTCTTTTAGGTCTGCCGGTAAAAGACCCAAACAAAACTCTTAAAATAGGAAAAATTATACTAAACCGGATTTCACACAAGGGTTAAAACAAATGAAAAGGTAAAGGCCCAACATGGTTTACTATTGGGTAATATTTTTGGGTTTTTAAGGGTTTTTTTTTTTTTTTTTTTTTTTTTTTTTTTTTTTTTTTAACTAGAAAGGTAAACACATGGTTGTATCCTATTGCCTCTATCATTTTCATATAATTTTTACAGTTAGTGATTTAAACAAGTATATTCAAGACAAGTTCTGAAATGTATACTATTATGCGGCACACTCAACAAAATGAAGTTTAAAGCATAAAATTATTGTTTTTGGAATGGCTCAAAACTCACTAATTAGGTGTGTATTTTAGATGCAAATTTATGAATAATTGTAAAAAAAATAAAATTTATTTCTAAAAAATTACTTTAATATTTTCTCATTTGTAAGATTATTAGCTAAGAATAAATCAAATATGTACAAAAATTAATTAAAAACGCTCTAAATTTTTACAAAACTATATTATTTTTTTTTTTTTTTTTTTAGATTTGTACAGAATTTAAAGCAATTAAGGACAAACAGAGTTTAAGAATCTTAAACCCCTCCCCACACTTGAACTTCACATTGTCCCCAATGTGAAATACATATTAGTTAAGTAATTATGAGGAACTAAACTAATAATGTGAAAAGGGATAGAGGTACTCCCTCAGAGTTGAAGTAGATTCGTATGAAGAGACCTGTTGAATTGAATTCTTCTCAACTCTGTGTGCATTTCTTATAAATCTGCCAAGTACGTTATTACTAAAACAACAAACACTGCTATTGATCAAACCATTAGATGAGTAAAGCCAAATCCATTATTAAACAAAAACAAACACACACTAAAAACAAGTAAGGACTCATGCCTTGATTGAAGATTCGAGTTAAAACTTTGCAAAAATTGGTTGTTTTTAGGAGTGGGAGAGTCAAGAACAAGTGTGCGGCCAGTGTTAGTAATTTTGAAGGGTTTTATTTTTATTATTTTATTTATTATTATTATTATTACTATTACTTTTAGGTAGTTTTTTTTTTTTTTTTTTTATATATATATATATACTCTGCAAAATTACTGTTGCTAAAAAGTTGTGCACAGTTTCGCGCATTAACGTATGCACTGTTGTTCGCAACGTGGTGCCGCTGTGCACGGTGATGCCATCAATCCACACGGTATTGAATGTCCGACAACCACATTATGCACGTTGTTCTTGGTCAGATGTGATTATGAAGTGTACGGTCATGTGGATCAGGTTCACGACCGTGATTCATCTGTACATTCTGCAGACAGAAGTAACAGAATGCTCTTCAACTCCTTTTTCTCAATGAATTTCACCATTTTTGCAAGGTTTTTACATGTTTCAATTTTTAAACCAACTTCAAAGCTCCCTAAGACATGAATCAATCTTATTCAAACCTACTAAAAACAAAATAAGTTAACGAACAAAGAAATAAATGCGAGAAATGAAATATTTACAACAATACCCTTAGCGTGTGAAAACACGCTCGCTAAATTTGTCAGCGAGTCGATAGCTAGACTCCTTCTCCCCCACACTTGTTAAACGTGCGGGGCATTGACACGCCCTTTAGGATTTGGCTCCGTGTTTCCTGGAAGACCGCCCGGGGGTCTCTCAGACAACATTTTAGCCAACTGTCCCACCTGATTCTCAATGGTTTGTAATGAAGCCTTCTGGCTCCGCAATTCTCCTTCGTGTGCCATGAAACGCTCCTCGTGTTGTTGGTAGCGTTTCTCAGCTATCTGATTAGCCTGATTGAAGTTTCCTAACAGCTGTGCCATCATCTCTTCTAGCTTAGAGTTACTCTGAGAGGCGTGAGATTGGGAATTGTTCCCGGAGTCTTGATGATGGTTTTGTGGCTGGAATGACTGACCTTGAGATTGATAAGGCTGTCCCTGGGGCTGCTGTGGTGCGGGAGCACGTTGAGCGTATCCGAGTGGGTTTTGGTTATTGGAATTGGATTTCCACCCAAAATTTGGATGATTTCTCCAACCCGGATTGTACGTGTTACTATAGGGGTTATTTTGGGGCCTGATTGGATTGCCCAAATAGTCCACCTCTTCGTGGCCTGTAAACATAACACCCTGCTCACATGTACCTGGCTCGTGTGACACTCCACATAGCTCACATGATGATTGAACTTTTTGTACTTTTGAAGCGTTTTGAGCTTGGTCAAACTTTGCTGCCAAAGCTCCAATCTGTGCTGAAAGAGCCGTATACGTATCTACTTGATGAACTCCCGGATTGGTTTCAACTTTTGGTCGTACTCCACTATAACGCGAACTTGACTTCAACGCAGCTTTCTCAATGATTGCATAGGCTTCATTGGGAGTTTTGGTTCCCAAATCTCCTCCTGCATAGACATCTAAACGTTCTTGTGAATTGTAGCTGAGTCCTTGGTAAAAGTTCAAAACAAGTTGTCTTTTGGAAAACCCGTGATGTGGAACATCGATCAGAAGATCTTTGAACCTTTCCCAAGCTGCGTGTAGAGATTCTCCTTCATCTTGTTTGAATGTCATGATACGATTTTTAAGCTTAGTTGTCTTTTCTGGCGGGAAATATTTTTGCATGAAAAGATCTGCCAACTCGTTCCAAGTCGTGATGGATCCTGCTGGTTGTGACAGAAGCCAAGATCGGGCTTTGCCTCGCAAAGAGAATGGAAACAGGCGCAAACGAATTGCGTCTTCAGAAACATCTGTAATCTTAAATGTCGAGCATACTTCGATAAATGATGCGATGTGTCGACCAGGATCTTCGTGATCCTTGCCATCAAATTGCACAGAATTTTGTATCATATTAATTATACTAGATTTAATTTCATAACTAGGTGCTTCTATCTCAGGTCGATTAATGCTCGGTAACAAGCCTTCTCTTCCTGGACGGTCGGTTTCATTCAAAGGCTGGTCGTCGTCTGCCATAATGCCTTCTTTGTCGTCCTCCGAACTATCGCTGTCAGAAAGTGTCACTGGTTCGTCGATCGCGGCCGCAATCCTTTGTGCAACAACAAGTGCTCTTTCATGTAGCCGCCTACTTCTTCTAAGGTTATTTACAGGTTCGTTGGCTGGCTCAGCGTTAAATGGGTTCAGGGGCGTGGACATTAACCTACATTTGAAAAGGAAAGTATTATACAGATAAAAGAAAAATAATATTATACAAAATATAAATGCTAAAACTATAATATTATATACATATATATATATATATACACTATATATTAAATATTTCTAACTAATATTTACTCTATATATACAATTGAAACTATGAAATTTACAATATCAGGCCCTAGTCTAATTGGTTGACCAGGGCGCGAATGAGTGTGTGGGCGCACAGACCCGAGTTCGATTCTCGGGGGCTGCCTCCATGCATATTTTTTTTTTCTAATGTTAAACATTCTTTATATATTTATTATTATTATTATTATGTTGCTAAAAAGTCGTACACGGTATCAACCTATGTAGATCGGTTCGCAACGCCTTTTTGTTATGTGCATGGTAGTGTAATCGGTTCCCACATTATTGCGTACCCGACAACTACCTTATGCATATTATTATTAACAATTATTAAATAAATAAATAATGAAATAAATAAATAAATAAATGAATGAAATAAATAAATAAAATTCCGTATATAAGCGGTTCGATTTCGAACACTGCTATCAACGTACTTGTACAGAAATAAATAAATAAATAAATAAAATGACAGAAATAAAATAACTGAATTGAAGTAATGTAATAACTGTGCAAAAATAAATAAATAACTAAAATGAAAAATAAATAAAATGACTGAAATTAAATTGCGGAAATTAAATTGCGGAAATTAAATGTTAGTTGACAGTAAATAAAATGTTAGATTGTTAGAAAGTTAGTAAGTTAGTAGTCCATAAAATTAGTAGTCCATAAGTTAGTAGTCCAAATAATTAGTAAAGTTAATTTAACCAAAACACAAATCTTATCACAAAAATTATGGTAAACTCGGCTGGTTCAACCAAACACTTGCCACCACAAAGAAAAATATGAGAGATTTGGATGGTAAAAATGTTAGTAAGTTAGAATAAATAAATAAATAAATAAGACAATAAATAAATGGTTAGCGGTTAAAATGAATAAATAAATAAATAAATAAAAGGTTAGATAAACAATAAATAAAATGTTAGTCGTTAGTGGTTAATAAATAAAAAGAAATAAATAATTACAAAAATTTACAAGTATTAACAGTTATTTACATTTTATACATTGGTAAAATAATAACTCGGATTGTTCCATTATTGACACCTTATCTTTTATTTTAAGAAAAATTATGTCTATCCCCGGCAGCGGCGCCAAAAACTTGGTGTGTGCTCATGAGCGTGTTATTTAAACAGTTGATTTTAAGCACAATTTTAAGTTTTAAATTTATAAAATGGTTATACCTTAACATTAAAACACACACAACAAAGGACAAGTGTATCCCGTCACATATGCAGTAAAGTATTGGTAAGATCCAGGTATCGTTCAGAGTCAGACAAAAGTTGACATGGACATAAGTGTAAATAAAAGGTAAAATGTTATAAGTACTGAATCTTTATTATTATTTTACCAGAGGAAGAAATAATTGATTGGTTGTTTAACTAAATTAACTGAAAAATAAAATTATAAAAATAACAAATATCTTATTTCACAAATAACCTAAACATGTTATCTATCATGTATTTCACCAAAGCACTTTATCAATTTTCCAATTGCAAGACAGCTAGTCACCTTTCGGAATTTTCTAACATAATAATTCTTTGGAAAAGTAAGACGAAGGTCCCATCTTAAATTACCTAAAATCATGCATTAGCGAGCTATTGATTTATGTGAATCTTTAAAGATAGATTAGTCATCCGGTAAGAGTTTTCTAACCTCACTTATCAAAGAAAGCAATACCGATGGTCACAATACAGCCACGAGGATAAGCATTTATGTAGATCATATAACAAATAATTCCACATTTACAAATCTTGAATACAAATCTACCAAGCTAGTAATTTCAGACCAAAACTACTAAACAAGGATCATTAACTGCATACAAGAATATGTAATCCACACCATATAATTCATAAGAACCCTTACGTGTAGGAAAGCACTCTTGATAAATAAGAAATATATTGTGTAATACCAATCTCCGGGGTCTGGTCTCATGGTGTAAACAGAATTTACAAATAAGTGAATAATCAAGAGTCGACATCAAAATTACCACATATTCATTACCCAATAATCTCAAAGATAAACAAGAACACAACATCAATGAAATATTCAATCATATAATCATGAAGATTCAAACATAGCAAGTACTTGGATTTCACACAAAATAGATTACAATACAAAGATTATTCAAGAAACAAGTTCGCAATAACTATATACATACAAACTATACATCAGCCCAATAACATGCACAATGATTAGACTACATGTTCAAGAACAAGGAATCGAACCATAAACATGCATTGAATTGACGGGGTGGATTGACTAGGCTTTCACACGAACTCGAGGCATCGAACCGGCTTGATCAAAACTGATTTGGACCTTCAAAATCGCCAGAAAACTTAGAGAAAAACCCAACACTTTGAATGAACACGAATGGGCTATTTATAGGTAACATTTTGGCTTCTGGACAGACCTAGCGCACCGTTACTCTTTTAAGGTAGCGGTGCGCTACCCCTTTATGATTTAATCCACTGACCGACAGTAACGGGCTAGCGCACCGTTACTCTTTTCTTGTAGCGGTGCGCTACGACTTTTAGCAACCAACTCAGTTTTGTCGTTTACGTTGGTAGCGCACCGTTATGCTTTCTTGGTAGCGGTGCGCTACTGTTGAATTAGGTCAAATTTTCCTTTTCTTTGGCACGTTTCCCGAGGTAATGTTTCCTTCACCGATCTTTTACCGTTTTCTCGCATAATCTTGTTTTGTGCTCCGTTTAATACCTGAAAATATAAAAGTACCGGTTTTGGTAATTAAACGTTGCGATTTCGGTCAGAAATGCTTAAAACGGGAGTGTTTTGGGGTATAAAAACATGTATAGTTTAACGTATATCAACAACATCAAGTTGTTTTTCACAAAATAGTCTTTCCAAGACTATTATATGGTTCAAGACGTTATACTTCTCGTGGAAGTATCGAATCACTTATAATTTGCAAAGACATGTTTTATTCGTTCAAAACATTTCTCGTTTTTGCAAGTGTTTTAAAAATAAACTATATATTTTTTATGTTTTGATTACAAATCAATACAATAAACCTTATAATAGTTTATTTAATAAAACAATTTCAAACTCGCTCATTTGAAAAAATAAAACGAACACACATCGTTTTAATAGTTGGTTTATCATATTCAAACCATTTCTAACCGTTGTTAGATAATAACGATTACCACTCGTTAAAATGAGTGGTTTGTATGATAACCAATTCTAATATGCTAATTAGAATTTAAATGTTTAACAAACATTCAAAATATTCGGTTTTTATAAAGTAAACCGGTTCTAACGCGCTCGATAGAAATAAAACGAATACAATTATTCACTTTTGGTTTAAATGAACGTTTTCTAACACGCTCGTTAGAAATGAACACAAATCTTTTCTAACACGCTCGTTAGAAAATATATAAAACGATTACAAATCATCTTAAATAGTTTATCATAGTTAACCCATTTCTAACCCGCTCGTTAGAAATTAACGATTGCAAATCGTTAAAATAGTTGGTTATAATATAAACTAATTCTAATACGCCCATTAGAAAATTAGACGATTATTTATTGCCATAAGCCGTTTTTGGTTTATACAAAATAAACATTTTCTAACCCGCTTGTTAGAAATAAACAATTGACAAAGTTGTTAAATCGTTTCTAACACGCTCGTTAGAAATAATCGATTACAAAATTTGTTTTGAAGTTTATAAAAAATATAAACTATTTCTAATACGCTCATTAGAAATAAACAAATAAAAATCGATTAAACGTATGTGGGAAAAAACCGTTTCTAACTCGCTCGTTAGAAATTTAATAGTTTAGACGAAACCGTAACAAGGTTTATTATCCAAAATAATTGTCTCCAACACGCTCGTTGGTAATTATTTGAAATAATAATATTTTCTAACACGCTCGTTAGAAAATCTAAACGTATATTTTAACAAGTTAGTTTTACACAATCATCGTATCTAACACGCTCATTAGATATAAAGGATGATATTAAAACTTATTATTCTATAAAATTCTAACACGCTCGTTAGAGATATAAAAAGTTTTAATCTTGTTATTCTTTCAACAACGTTTCTAACACGCTCGTTAGAAAATATTAAAACTAGTTATCTTATAAAATAATTATTTTCTAATATGCTAATTAGAAAATAAATATATATCAAGACTTTTAAAACCAACATAATATATCAATTATGGTTACTAAAAGCTTATAATAAATAAATTAAACGTTACAAACATTTAATTTGTAAGGGGTTACAAAATAAAATTTTTCTAATACGCTCATTAGAAAATTTAGTATTTCAAAAACCTATTGAAATACATATTATTTTGTATATGTTCGGTTTTACCTAAACACGAACAAAAAACCACGAACTCCAAAACTTGAATCAAAACAGTCGTTTTGCAACCCGGTATTCGGATTAAAGATTGTACTCCAATCATAAAATTAATCCGACTCATTGTACTAAATAAATATTTCCCAAAAAATATTTTCAAGATTTTAACAAAAATCTCATTAAATATTTTAACTTTCGTGAACCTAAATCCTCGTAGAGAAGGGATTTAAGATTGTAGCAACAATCTTCACGAAAGTCTGTTTTAAGATTGTAGGAACTAGGTTCACTTTTTATTAAAATATATTACAAAATAAATAATAAATAATAACGAGATTCTCGTTATTTGTGGGAAATTCGATTAGTACAATACCAGTTACAAAATCTAAATAAACGAATATAAAATACAATATAATTGTACCAAACTTGATTCAAGCAAGCGTCTTGGGAAACTTCAACCGCGCCTTCCAGATCAAAACTCCACTGCAAGACAAGCAAAAAATCGTTGACAATTTTGGTTGAGGCACGTGTTCAACACGCTTCCCTTAAAACAGATTCCGCGCCTCCTCTCAGACGGTCTGTCTCCCAGGGTACAACAACCGGAACAGTATGTGTACTGCCGGAGATGGCACTCACGCCCGAGATCACACCGGGTATCAGGGTGTTTAGAATTGTTGATGGAAATATGAAGTTGTGAATAATTTAGAGAATACTCTTCTCTAAAATCTCATAAGATGTAGAGATTGCTCTTGAGTATCTTTTTCTTATCCTCAAATGAATAAACAGTATTCATTTTATAAAGAGATACATCAAGACTCATTCAACCCCTTAATGTTTGTCATAAACAAGGTCATTAATCTTGTAATTAACAAGATAATTAAACTTGTAATAACAAGAGTTTAAACTCTAAATTAATGGATATTAAGTGGTAGTAAAAACGAAACTGCCATTCAACTTATGGCACCAGTGGAAACCGTCTAACATTAACTCTCTAGTAAGTAGACTGGTTTGACCGGTCTAGTGCGCATGCAGGCGCGCCTTAGTTGAGCCTACACTACGCTTCCGTGGAGACACACCTTTTTGCACCACGCGCTAATAGGATGCCACTACGCATACCAGGACGCCACCTGGTTATGTGCCATCCATACTCGCGAGCCACACGGATGACACTACGCATACCAGGACGCCACCTGGTCATGCGCCATCCAAACTCGTGCGCCACTTGCAGTCTTCGCCATAGCCAATGACGTGCGCCATGCCAAGGCATCCGCCTACGCCACCCAAGGGTGCGCCATAAGTGGACCCGCCATGTATCTGACCACGCACTCATGGGCAAAAATACAAAGGCGGTGTGCGAAGCTCAAAGCGCACCACATTGGGCTTATAGCCCACATCACGCGCGCATATGTGCAGGTGTGGTGCACCCTTTGGTCCCCACTAGTGTTTGCCTTCAAGGAGTGCTCCTCCTTATATACCACTTTAAGTTTTGTCATTACACCTATGTGGGACAAGGTGACAAATCTCAATCCATTTTTCTCATCTTTGTTTGTTCCAAACATACAACTTCAAGCTTCGATATCTCATTCATCTTAGCTCTATTTGGACATAGTTTGAACACAAACCCAAAAATAATTATTTATACAACACATATATAAATATTATTGATGTCCAAAATATTTAGTGAAAAACTCATTTTCACTAAATTTCCAACAACGTCTCTCCCAAGACTTGGGAGGCGGCCATTTTGGAAATAGGGATTGGTCAATGGCCATTTTGGATATTCTACCTTTAGAATATTCCATGCGCAGCGTAGACTCGTATACTGTATTTCTTTCATAGTAGCTTCCTCCAGCCAACATTATATACATAAACACCCCCATGCATTTCTGCCATCAATCAACCTATAATCTTTTTTGCTTACAAAAATGAAGTTATTTCAAGCTTACCTGCATCTACTCATCTTCCTTTCATTAACAGCAACATCAATAGCTGTTCCAAAATTCGCCAAAACCGGGTGCAATAATACATGCGGGAACGTGATCATTCCATTCCCTTTTGGAATCACCGCAGATTGTTCTGTCAACCATTGGTATACTGTTAATTGCAACAACTCGACCCCGTATCTATCTGCACTCAACAACCTTCAAGTCTTGGGTGTAAACTTAAGTAATCTAACAGTCACTGTTCTTTCATCAAGGATCACTGATTGCCAAAATCCAGTTCTGAACAGCAGTGAGATTTTGGGGGTTGATCTGGATGGAAGCCCCTACTTTTTTTCCACATTAAACAATAAGTTTGTTTTTAATGGGTGTGGTAATGCTGTTATGACGGCGGATAATGGAAGTGTGGTAACTGGGTGTTCAACAACTTGTCGTAACGACACCCTTAGCGATACAAACAACTGTTTTGGAATTAGTTGTTGTGAAAAAACTGGAATTCCTCATTATCTCCAGTCTTACAGCATTAACATTACCAACTTGGATGGCGAAGATGGTGGTTGTGGGTCTGCCTTTTTGGCGGATACAACTACATATGGCCAACAAAGGTACCCTTTTTTTTGAATGACAAATTTAGATGACTTACAGACCACTGACCCATTTATTGTCAGGAGGAAGGCCTCTTCTATTCCCATATCACTTTTGTGGACTCTAGCAGACTCCGACAATGTAAGGTGTTGTGTTTACCTAATCCCGCGACGAAACAAAGTGGAACTGTTTAATGGTACTCTAATGGATGCTTCAACATGCACAGTCTCCTCCCTCGGATTATCAACAGGATCGCCTTACTTAATAGATGGATGCGAAGTGGACGGTATGTAATTAAGTATTCAACATTTATTTGTTTATTTTGTTTGTTTGATACTTTGTTAAGTCCTGTGTGTTTTCTGACATGGAGCTTCCTTTATAGAAGAGTTTTCGAAAGAGTGTAGAAGGTGCAATGATAATGGAGGTCGTTGTTACTCGGACACGACATATTACCTTTTTGGTTCAATATACAGTGACAAACTCACTTGTCATTATGATGAAAAAAGAAAACCAAGCAAAATATCCCTGGGTGTAATTTTAGGCAAGCCTATTCTTTAATTTGTCATTTCCTCTAACTTATATATTATATATTATTAATATTAGTACTAATAGTTAATACTAAACTAAAAATGTTGACAACATTGATTTGGTTAGGAAATACATAATTTTTTGTGTGTTGGTCTAGTGGTTAGTCACTTGGTTTCTCTCCTTAAGGTCCCAAGTTCAACTCCCACTAGCATCACTTTGAAGAACATTGGTGGTGGCAATGAAGTTTAGAACTAGACCTCGTTGGAGGTCGCCAGTTCGAAACTGAGCCGAACCGGGTTTTACCACAATGGGCCTTCCGGCGGGCGGGTTTTCCTCGGAACTGGTGGCTCGGGTATGCATCCAACTCTGACCGTTATGGAGGAGGGGATGCATTTGCTCGATTGAGGGCATCCTAGAATGCTTATCCGGTGATTTAGTTGGCCGTTCAAAAAAATACATCATTCTTTGTCTTTTCTTCTTTTTTTATTATCAAAACAATTACAAAAATGCATCATTTTTTTTCTTAACTACGGTTAGTTTTAAGAAAATGGTAGTCTTTAGACACTTCAATATAGATCAAGGGTATAAGATCCTTTTGAGTATGAATCATTATGATCTTCGAGGTTTTGTCCAGTTACAGTTACTGACTTTTGATTTTGTATTGGCCTTATTTAGGTGTTAGCATAAGCATGGGCGTACTTTTTCTTGTTGCAATTAGCTACATATTGTACAAATTGATCAAGAAAGCAAAAGAAAAAAGAAGAAGAAAGAAGTTTTTTAAACGCAACGGTGGTTTACTTTTAAAACAACAACAAGATGCGGACTCGTCTTTAGTTGATAAAACAATACTTTTCACATCACGAGAGTTGGAGAAGGCTACTGACAACTTTAGTGAGAACAGAATTCTAGGTCGAGGAGGTCAAGGTACTGTATATAAAGGGATGTTGGTGGATGGAAGGATTGTTGCAGTCAAGAAATCAAAAATAGTCGATGAGAGCCAATTAGAGCAGTTCATAAATGAAGTGGTTATTCTTTCCCAAGTAAATCACAGGAACGTGGTCAGATTATTGGGATGTTGCTTAGAGACAGACGTCCCTCTACTTGTTTCTGAATTCATTCCAAACGGCACCTTGTTTGATCGACTTCATAACGGGACTGACGGGTTCCCAATTTCTCTGGAGATGAGACTACAGATAGCTACAGAGGTTGCAGGAGCACTTGCTTACTTGCACTCAGCAACTTTCGTTCCAATATACCATAGAGACATCAAAACCACTAACATACTTTTGGATGACAAATATCGGGCCAAAGTTTCAGATTTTGGGACTTCAAGGTTCGTCTCGATAGAGCAAACTCATTTGACGACCTTTGTCAAAGGTACGTTTGGCTACTTTGATCCCGAGTATTTCCAAACTAGTCAGTTCACTGAAAAGAGTGATGTGTATAGTTTTGGAGTTGTTCTTGTTGAACTATTAACTGGAGAAAGGCCCATTTCCCTAACCAGATTTGGTGCAACTAGAAGTTTAGCTACACACTTTAGCTTAGCTATGGAAGAGGGACGCGTTATGTCTATTTTTGATGCAACAGTGATTAAAGAGGGTACGAGGGACCAACTTCTGACTGTAGCTAACCTTGCAATGCGATGTTTAAATCTGAATGGAAAATATAGACCAACAATGAGAGAAGTAGCCATCGAGTTAGATACCATACGAATGCCACATACTCCCTCTGCCGTTGAAGATGGTATTTGACATGTGATGTATGAGGAAGAATTGTCAAACATATGTACATTAGAAATGACATGTTTAGAACCATAATCTTCCTTTATATCCATATATGTACAATCATTTATACACATTTATATATATATGGACACTTATGATTAATTGAATAACTGCATGTAGAAACAAAGATAAATATGATCTGTCATCTTTTTTTAACGTCACTTATTATACACATATATACTACGTAACCTTGTGCTTTGAAACTTTTTACAGTTTATAGTTTGATGTCATCTCATGATCTTGGACCGATATTTTCCATGTTTTTTCATTAATGTTCTAATTTTCGTTAATGAAACGCAATATAAGGTTACTTGACTTTTAACTTGGCAAGTACAAAACTAATCCTGAATTTTCAGCTTACGAAATAGAGAGATAAGTATATAACTAATATAAAACTAAGAGCATATAATGTTAGTTGCTTGGCTGCTATCTATCTATTTTGGCTGTTGACGCTTTCATTTTATGAGTTCCACGTATGTGCAGAATGAGATGGATTAACCATGCTGAACGATTTTCAGGCGAGATATTTGCTTTAATATTTGGTTAGTTCTTATTTAAGTTTCCTATCAGTTCATGGGTTAGGATGGAGTAATTGGCTAAAGATTAAACGGGTTAAATGGGTAATACGCAGTGTGCTAAACCAGTTAGACCTGAATGAAAGGCATAAACGATGGATCTACCGTTACAGAGTGAAATAGCCATACGCCGTCTAATTGATGTAGTTTTTTAAGTTTTATGGCTGGTTGTCAAGTTGGTAAGAAAATAGTAACGGTTTAAAATCCTCTTCAACCCGCTTACGAAATATTACTTGCATCAATAAAATATGTTCCTATTGATAAATTCGTAGTCATAGACTTAATACTTAAACAAAGATTGTCAAACACAAAACTGAACTGCAGGTGTTAAATTTATAATGGCTGCCATCATTTTTTTTAAACTGACACATGTTTCTACTACGTTATGCAGAAAGACGAGTGCTGGTTACCAAAAGCAACTCCAGCATCTTTGAGTTAAAGGGATGACATGAGGGTCTTCGACAGTCTCGGTTGATGTATTTGCAGGCTGCACAATATTGATTTTATCACAACAAATCATCAACATTTTACGCTGTAATGTTGTTTTCCTTATGAAACATGTTTGTGTAATTCATGTTTATGTGGTGAGTGTATGTGCCCTCATGCTTTCAGTCGGGCGTGCCACCATGAGGATAAGGTTATTCGGTTTGTGCCAGGTGAGAGAGATGAACAGGGTTTTATTGTTGGCATCACTAGACCCGGTGTTGAAAACGTTGATACCTCGTCGGAAGAGTTGGGTGTAGATATTGCTTTGCTTGACCGTGTTTTCTCTCTCCCCATCAAGACTGTTAAGAGTATCCCCCTTAGTTGTCGTATGGCTTTTGCCCAAGTCTTAACTGCAGCTTTGGACAAAGTGGTTGCTATGCCTGATTCTGTTGAGGCATGGGTTCGACTTTTGATATTACCACGTTGCACCTTGCGGGTGTTCAAGCCTGCTGGTCGTCAGGACAAGAGGTCGGGCAATAGGAAGACAGGCCAATGCCTTAGCATCCAGCGGTCTTTGGCTCAGTGGGGTGATCGTGAGGGTTTTGCCACTCTTGTCCAGTCGTTGTTTGATCAACCCGCGAGGGGGGTTACGGATGGAATCAAAAAGGGCACTGAGATTGATAATGAGTGTGGGGGGACCAATATGAAACAATGTTTACGTAAGGTTGCTGATGGTCATTTCACTGCAGCGGTTAAGGTTTTATGCTCCTCGGGGGTCGCCCCTCTCAATAAGAATACCCTGGAGGCTTTAGTGGCTAAGCACCCATGTATGCCCCCTCCTTCCATGTCTGCCTCCTTGCCTTCTGAGTCTCCTCTTGTGGTGGAGCCCGATTGTGTGCTCGGGTGTATTAAATCTTTCCCCAAAGGTACGTCGTGTGGGAGAGATGGCTTAAGGGCCCAACATCTTTTAGATGCTTTTAGTGGGGAAGGGTCTATGATTGCTGATAGCCTGCTTAGGGCTACTTCAGCTATGGTTAATTTGTGCTTAGGGGGGGGGGGGAGGTGCCTGAGGAGTCTGGCGGAGTTTGTTGCTTCTGCTCCTCTTACACCTCTTCTCAAACCGGATAATGGGATTAGGCCTATCGCTGTTGGGTCGATTTGGAGGAGGGTGATCTCCAAGGTGGCCATGAAAGGTGTTGGGAAGGAGATGGTCAAATACCTTGGCGATTTCCAGTTTGGGGTAGGGATTCCGTGTGGGGCAGAGGTCGTTCTTCATGGTGCGAACAGGTTCCTTAATAAGTACTACCAAGATGGGTCTCTTGCTATGCTTACTGTTGATTTTTCGAACGCTTTTAATTTGGTTGATAGGACAGCCCTACTATACGAGGTAAGGAAAAGATGCCCCTCTATTTCTACGTGGGTCGATTTTTTATATGGTCAACCAGCTAGATTATATGTGGGGGATGAGTTTATGTGGTCTACTACTGGTGTTCAGCAGGGGGACCCCTTGGGGCCCCTCCTTTTTGCCCTTGTTCTACACCCCCTTGTTCACCGAACAAGGGATCGCTGCAAACTTCTATTTCATGCCTGGTACCTAGATGACGGAACGCTTATTGGAGATGCCACCCAAGTGGCTAATGCTTTAGATATCATCAGAGCTGAGGGTCCTTCCTTAGGGCTTCAACTTAATATAAAGAAAACTGAAGTTTTCTGGCCAACCTGCAATGGTGTAAAGGTTCAGGAGGGCTTATTCCCTCGGGGGATTGGGAGGCCGGTGCTGGGTGTGAAACTCCTGGGGGGTGCCGTTAGTTGTGATGCAGAGTTTATTAGTAGTATGGCTCTTAAAAGAGCGAACTGTGCAGTCGAGCTGATGGGGTGCCTTAAACGCCTACGGGACCCTCAGAGCGAGCTCCTCTTGCTTCGTTCTTGTATGGGTGTTGCTAAATTATTGTTTGGTCTTCGAACGTGTCAACCTTCTTTGGTCGGGGGAGCTGTCTCTGTTTTTGATGAAGGCCTCCGGGGAGCATTAGAGGATATTGTTGTTTGTGGGGGTGCCTTTTTTGGAGATCTCCAGTGGAGGTTGGCTTCTCTCCCGACCCGGTTCGGAGGCTTAGGGATTTGTACGGCCGAGGATGCCTCTTCATATGCTTTCGTGGCTTCAAGGGCCCAATCTTGGGGTTTACAAGACCACATACTCCGAGAATGTGGAGGGGATGTTTTAGACTCCGATTACATAAAGACACCGCCCCTCCTAAATATTGTCGGTTTCTACATTAAAGACACCGCCCCTCCTAAATCCCAGAAAATTCTGGTGAATGCCTTATATGGCGAAATTGTAAAGAGGTTTGAAGAGAAGTTTGTTTTATCCCCTCGGCAAAGAGCTGTGTTTGAATGTCTACGTGCCCCACATGCTCAGGATTTTCTGTCTGTCGCACCTATTGAAGGCTTGGGGCAACACATGTCGGCTATGGAATACCGTGCTATCCTTAGATACCGACTGATGATTCCTTTGTTCCCAGTTGACGAGCCATGTCCGGTATGCCGCAAAGCGTGTTTGGATTCTTTCGGCGAGCACGCGATCCACTGTAAAGAGCTACCAGGGTTTAAATATCGGCATGATTGGGTGAGAGATGTGTTATGTGATGTTCTTAAGCGGGACGGGATCTCTGCCAAAAAGGAGGCTCCAGTAAATTTCCTGACTGACCCCTTAGAGGGGAGGTCCACTTTACGCCCGGCGGACATCCTTGTGTTTGGATGGGAAGGGGGAAACACGCTTGTGTAGATCTAACTGGAGTCTCCCCCCTTGTCGGGCTCAAGGACAAGGGCATTGTCGTAGGGCAAGCGGTGCTCAAGGCAGAGGCGAGCAAAGTGGCAAAACATGAGAAAGCCTGCCTGGAGAATCAACATGTGTTTGTCCCGTTTGCGTTTGATACCTTTGGTGGTCTCGCTCCTGACGATGTGCGACTTTTGAATCGGGTTCAAAAAGTCGTTAATAGTAATTCTTCGTCGCTAAAGGTTGCAAACTTTGTATTTAGTAGAATTGGTTTTTCTATTCAAAAGGGGGTGGCGGCGCAACTTGTTGCCCGACTACCTGCCATTGCTTTGTAATTGCCCTTTTTCGTGTGGAATGATAATGAGTTAATTGGAAAAAAAAATAAAAAAATTTATCCATGTTTTTTATAGGGGTGAGAAAATAACTGCCATAACTGATAACCAAACCATGACCATCGTTGGTTATGGTTATGAAGCTTTGGTTAACCACCCAATCGGTTATAGTTACGGTTATGAAGCTTTGGCTAGCCGCTATAACCGAAACCGAACCGAACTTGTAATGTTATGTCTATAATTCGATATAATGGATTTATATTTTACAATAACCATGTAGAGGTATTATTACTAAGATACAAGTATGTTAGTAATAAAATGATATTGATGTAGATGCCCTTATTTTGACGAAGAATTGAGGTGTTAAGATCGTATGAATCTTCTAGATAACATTATTACTTTACTAAAAGGGATCTTACATCGATAGTTTAACCAAAAGGTGTAGCCTTGACTGTCTTATAAAAAAGGCCCAAACTAAGTCCAACATGGTGGGTTTCATTCTTATTTTGTAGGCTCATTAGTGTATAATTTGTTTAACTTTGTCCCAAAAGTTGGTTGTAGTTAAAGTTTTTGGTTAATAACCGAAATTGAACTATAACCGACTTCATAATCGATTAACCATAATCGGAGTTTGGTTATGGTTATGGTTAATTGTAAAAACCGAACCAAACCGACCCATGCACACCCCTAGTTTTTAAAGTTTTGTGTTGTCAAAGGCTTTACATGGTTAATGTTTGATGTTATTTAACCTTCACCGCTGTAACACGTGGGCTTTCCATCTAGCGTTTGTATACATTGCGCCTTAAATTGTGTAACACCCCAAAACCCGAATGTTTATATTCGTTAAATGTTATGATATGGTGCATCAAGAAATGAATGACTAGGTTATTTAACCAAGTTAACAAAATGGTAAAAACAATTAAAAGAAAGAAAGTTGTGCCCCTTTTATAATTAGTGGCAACTTGAGGGGTTAAAGTGGGTTAAGTTGAAAGTTGAATTAATAAATAAAAATTTACACACACACGATCGTGTGTTCTAGAGGGAGCAGGAGCTCTCATGAAGTCAAAACCCTAACTCCATCTAATCCATCAAATTGGAAGAATAAATGAAGCTCAAATTCAGAACCAAACACGAATTTGTGATCACCTACACTAGGGGATCATAAGGTATGTCTTAGATTCTAGATTGGTGATTACCCACGAAGTGGGTTATGTTGTAAATCATGAATTGGTATGAAATTGGGCATGAGGATATGTTAGAATCATCATATAGAACATGGATTATGCATGGTTTAGGTTAATTTGATGTTTAGAGGCAAAACCCATTAGTTATGGTAAGAATAATGACTTGAATCATCATCCATGTCTAATTCTTGTTGCATGTTGTTTGTATTATGTGGGTATGATGAATTCTTGTTACATGAATTGAAAGAAATATGGTGTTGATATGCTTGATGTTATGTATGAATGATAAATGCTAATTAGTGGGAGGATTGGATGAATTATGCATAAGATTAGAAGAATATGCATATATTAGTTGTACATTGTGCTAAGATAGTGGTACGCACACCAAGCGTTTGATGAAACGCCTAGGTGAGCTTAATCGATGAAATTGTATGTAAGTAAAAGATGATATGTATATAGTGTTGTCCGTATAGGCTATTATGATGTTACGGGTATATAATGATAAGTCGAAAGTTAAACTAAATCAACCGTTGACTTCTAAAAGTCAACCGTGTATAAGAAGGATGGTTAGACGTGTTGTCATAATTGTAAGATTAAGGTAAGTTATATGGAGCGTGTTTGACGAATGTGTGTTTAATGCGATGACATGATGGTTTACATGAGTTTGAAATGATATGAATTTGGTCACATGTATTATGCTTGCTAGAAGTAACTAATGAAAGTCAAATGGGAATTATGTGATCGATATGATCGTTAACATGTACAATTATATATGCTAATAAGAATGTGATTTCGATGACATGGAAGTATAGGAATCATGTCGAGACGGAATCAAGCACGGAAGGCTAACGGGTCAAAAAGTGGCGAGGAAACGAGTATGAACATGGACGCACGAGGTAAGTGATTTCCGTAATCACTTCTTAGTTGTTTACGTAAAGTTATGTGCTCGTTAATTAAGTATGATAATTGAGGACGAATAAAGATGGTTCATATGAAATCGATGATTTTCGCTAAGTAGATGTAATGGGTCAAAATGTGGTTTTATTACTATACCGGAAGGGTTGCATATGTAATGAATACGGTGCTATAACCGGGTATGGGTAGAATGGTACATAAGCACGCTAATCAATAATTAGAGGCGCGAATTAATAGTATGAATACCCGGTTGTGAGTTATGGTTAATGGACAATCAATTTAGCAAGTTGAAATTGTTTTAACCAAGTTTGTTTTTGTATAAATGAATGAAATGAATAAGCTTAACGTATACCGGGTATTGGGTGCATAAATCCCAAGTACGAAACCCCGGATAATGTATAAGTATTATGGTTATAAGGTTCGTGTAAGTTTTGGGCTAAAACGAATGAAATGTTTGATGAAAACATGAACGGGTCGAATAATCGTAAATGAATAATAAGTCGATAGCGTGTAAGTTAAGAATTTCCTTAATCCGAATATGGGATTTTAAGTTCATATGATAGAATGTGAATTTACAAGCATGTAGGAAGAAACGGGAGGTTAAACGGGTAAACGGTTCAAAAGTTACGCGCGTTTTAGCGTGTACGAACGACGAAACGGAACTGCAGAAAACTGCAAAAACTAGAGGGCGTCGCCGACGGGTAAGGGGGCCGTCGCCGACGGGCTCCAGAAAGTTAGTTTTTTTGCTGACGGGTTATTTACCTGTCTACGGGGTTTTTGGCTACGGGAAGAACCACGGGTCGTCGCCGACGCCCTCCCCAAGTCCAAAAACATGAAATTTGTTATTTAAGTTGATTTATGTATTGTAGGCTTCAGTTTGTTATCCGTGGACTACGGCGGGCTTCCTAAACATGATTTTGATCGATCCTTAGATGTTTATGGGCTATAAATCAAAGTCTAAGTCCCATGTAATTAACGTATGAGTATGTAAGAAGTATGTAAGATCTTGTACGTGTATGTAGATGTGTATGTATGTATGTATAAAGATATGTACGAGTGTATGCATGTATGTAAAGATGTAGGAAAGGTATGTACGTAGGTAGATGTGTATGTATGTATGTGTAAAGATATGTACGAGTGTATGCATGTATGTAAAGATGTAGGAAAGGTATGTACGTAGGTAGATGTGTATGTATGTATGTATGTGTAAAGATATGTACGAGTGTATGCATGTATGTAAAGATGTAGGAAAGGTATGTACATACGTAGATGTGTATGTATGTATGTATAAAGATATGTATGGGTGTATACATGTATGTAAAGATGTAGGAAAGGTATGTACGTATGTAGTTGTGTATGTATGTATGTATAAAGACATGTATGAGTGTATGCACGTATGTAAAGTTGTAGGAAAGGTATGTACGTATGTAGATGTGTATGTATGTATGTATGTATGTATGTAAGTACGTATGTATGCATGAATTAGACACGTTGAGTGTTAACGTTATTAATGGTGTACCTTGAGAATGAAAAGTAATGCAGCTACGTTATTGAAGCCTCACCAGGAAATGGATACGCAGATGAAATGCTTAAAGTTTGAAAAGTGACGAAATGTGAAGTGTACGTGAATGCATCTTGTTTATATAATGTGTGCTAATGTTATGAATGTATGTGGTGAGTGCAGGTTGTACGGATCACGGGCGATTATCACAAGGAATAGAGATCGAAGACCGAGTCACAAGATAGATTGTACGGGAATAATCGAGTATGTACTTTAGTAAACGGGAGTTATGCTTTTGTTTTGTAAAAGAGATATTTTAAAATAAACCTTCAAGTAAGTCAAGACATTTGTAATGAAAGAAATTTTATGGCACGAATTTCCGCTCGACTTTTGTCAAATACGTGTTAGGGTCTTACAAGTTGGTATCAGAGCCCTGGTTTGAGAGAATCAAGTACAAGAAAGTAAGTACTTGAACTCAAACTTGTGTGCTCTTATGATAAGGAACCCGTACAATCTAAGACTCGATCAAGATCCAAAGGTAGAAGCGAATGTAAGTATGTACTTATGTATAAGTATAAAGAAACTGACGGTATGTTATGTGCAAGGTAAGTATAAGTGTTTGAAGAAGATGACCCTTGAATGCAGTCTAGGATGAATGCTAAGGCAGGCAAGGATGCGAATGGACAGACGGACCCCAGGTACACAATGTTAATATGTTTGGTACCGGTGTTAAAAGAAAAAGGAAGAAATCTCCTTGGGAGGGTAAGTACTAAATGGAAGACAACGATATTGTCTTGTTAAGATTTTAAAAATGTAGCACGAACTGAGACCCACTACTGCAGACATAAGGCGATGATTACCTGAAGACACGAAATTAGTATGTGAATTGCGCACCTGGCCAGTACGCAAGAAGCATATGACATTCGTGAGACCGTGGTAATTATCGCAGGTATGTCCGTTAGAATTGGGTAGCAGGTGGGCGTGCGGGTGAAGTGGGTAGTAAGACTCTCAGGAAATTGAGAGTACTATGTAGGAATGAAAAACATGAATGATAAGAATGAAGAATGTTGAATCCGTAAGAAAGTATGGATCAACAATGTATGAATGCAATGCTTGAATCCGCGAGATGGATTCAAGGGATGAAAAGCGTATATGCAATGTTTGAATCCGCGAGACGGATTCAAAGAATGAAAGATATGAATGCAATGCTTGAATCCGCGAGACGGATTCAAGGGATGAAAAGCGTATATGCAATGTTTGAATCCGCGAGACGGATTCAAAGAATGAAAGATATGAATGCAATGCTTGAATCCGCGAGACGGATTCAAAGGATGAAAGGTGTAAATGCAATGTTTGAATCCGAGAGACGGATTCAAAGAATGAAAGATGTGAATGAAATGTTTGAATCTGCGACGCAGATTTAAGATATAACAGAAGGAACTAGTCTACATAAGAAGAAGTCGATAGCTTGACCATGTATGCGTCAAACAAGTCATATAAGTAAATGTAAAGCAAATGAACAAAAGAATGATAGGAATGGAAATATCCGAATGTGTAAGTAACGAAGGGATATGTATGGTACAAAAGACTATAGAAATGTAGAATGATGTTAGCTACGGAGTTAAGCACGTAGGTATGACGATGACATAGCAGTTTGTTGTGATAACAAAACAAGAGTTAAATGTTATACAATGAGTCTATAGAATGGAATCTTAAAGGATGAAGATAAAAGTACTAAATCCATTATAAACGGATCATATGAGTGTAAACATTATTATAAGTTTGAATAAGTATGTATATTAACCTGTTATTAACGGGTCAAAGGAAATGAGAATGTTATATGAAAGTATGCCATGGAAAGTATAGACTTGTTAAGAAGAAGAAGCCAATTGTATGAATAATTATGAAATGAGATAGGATGATTACTTATGATTATGATGTGAGTGTTAAGTCAAACATAAATGTGTGTGTGTGTAAGAGGAAATGAGAAAGGTTTCGGGGACGAAACCTTATTTAAGGGGGGTAGACTTGTAACACCCCAAAACCCGAATGTTTATATTCGTTAAATGTTATGATATGGTGCATCAAGAAATGAATGACTAGGTTATTTAACCAAGTTAACAAAATGGTAAAAACAATTAAAAGAAAGAAAGTTGTGCCCCTTTTATAATTAGTGGCAACTTGAGGGGTTAAAGTGGGTTAAGTTGAAAGTTGAATTAATAAATAAAAATTTACACACACAAACACACACACGATCGTGTGTTCTAGAGGGAGCAGGAGCTCTCATGAAGTCAAAACCCTAACTCCATCTAATCCATCAAATTGGAAGAATAAATGAAGCTCAAATTCAGAACCAAACACGAATTTGTGATCACCTACACTAGGGGATCATAAGGTATGTCTTAGATTCTAGATTGGTGATTACCCACGAAGTGGGTTATGTTGTAAATCATGAATTGGAATGAAATTGGGCATGAGGATATGTTAGAATCATCATATAGAACATGGATTATGCATGGTTTAGGTTAATTTGATGTTTAGAGGCAAAACCCATTAGTTATGGTAAGAATAATGACTTGAATCATCATCCATGTCTAATTCTTGTTGCATGTTGTTTGTATTATGTGGGTATGATGAATTCTTGTTACATGAATTGAAAGAAATATGGTGTTGATATGCTTGATGTTATGTATGAATGATAAATGCTAATTAGTGGGAGGATTGGATGAATTATGCATAAGATTAGAAGAATATGCATATATTAGTTGTACATTGTGCTAAGATAGTGGTACGCACACCAAGCGTTAAATGAAACTCCTAGGTGAGCTTAATCGATGAAATTGTATGTAAGTAAAAGATGATATGTATATAGTGTTGTCCGTATAGGCTATTATGATGTTACGGGTATATAATGATAAGTCGAAAGTTAAACTAAATCAACCGTTGACTTCTAAAAGTCAACCGTGTATAAGAAGGATGGTTAGACGTGTTGTCATAATTGTAAGATTAAGGTAAGTTATATGGAGCGTGTTTGACGAATGTGTGTTTAATGCGATGACATGATGGTTTACATGAGTTTGAAATGATATGAATTTGGTCACATGTATTATGCTTGCTAGAAGTAACTAATGAAAGTCAAATGGGAATTATGCGATCGATATGATCGTTAACATGTACAATTATATATGCTAATAAGAATGTGATTTCGATGACATGGAAGTATAGGAATCATGTCGAGACGGAATCAAGCACGGAAGGCTAACGGGTCAAAAAGTGGCGAGGAAACGAGTATGAACATGGACGCACGAGGTAAGTGATTTCCGTAATCACTTCTTAGTTGTTTACGTAAAGTTATGTGCTCGTTAATTAAGTATGATAATTGAGGATAAATAAAGATGGTTCATATGAAATCGATGATTTTCGCTAAGTAGATGTAATGGGTCAAAATGTGGTTTTATTACTATACCGGAAGGGTTGCATATGTAATGAATACGGTGCTATAACCGGGTATGGGTAGAATGGTACATAAGCACGCTAATCAATAATTAGAGGCGCGAATTAATAGTATGAATACCCGGTTGTGAGTTATGGTTAATGGACAATCAATTTAGCAAGTTAAAATTGTTTT
Source organism: Helianthus tuberosus (assembly GCA_030545235.1). NCBI lineage: Eukaryota > Viridiplantae > Streptophyta > Magnoliopsida > Asterales > Asteraceae > Helianthus > Helianthus tuberosus. Next base: position 183,464,427 of record CM060412.1, read on the forward strand.
AACCAAGTTTGTTTTTGTATAAATGAATGAAATGAATAAGCTTAATGTATACCAGGTATTGGGTGCATAAATCCCAAGTACGAAACCCCGGATAATGTATAAGTATTATGGTTATAAGGTTCGTGTAAGTTTTGGGCTAAAACGAATGAAATGTTTGATGAAAACATGAACGGGTCGAATAATCGTAAATGAATAATAAGTCGATAGCGTGTAAGTTAAGAATTTCCTTAATCCGAATATGGGATTTTAAGTTCATATGATAGAATGTGAATTTACAAGCATGTAGGAAGAAACGGGAGGTTAAACGGGTAAACGGTTCAAAAGTTACGCGCGTTTTAGCGTGTACGAACGACGAAACGGAACTGCAGAAAACTGCAAAAACTAGAGGGCGTCGCCGACGGGTAAGGGGGCCGTCGCCGACGGGCTCCAGAAAGTTAGTTTTTTTGCTGACGGGTTATTTACCTGTCTACGGGGTTTTTGGCTACGGGAAGAACCACGGGCCGTCGCCGACGCCCTCCCCAAGTCCAAAAACATGAAATTTGTTAGTTAAGTTGATTTATGATGTGTGTACTCGTTACGTAGAGCGAACATGTTCAAATCTTGTTGTTCCGCACTAACTGGAACAGAATTTCCAGTAGACGCGTTTTCGTCGTACTCGCATATCGCTCTACCTTCGTCTTCAATGACCATGTTATGAAGGATGATACAAGCGTACATAATGTGTCGTAACCTCTTAGGTGTTTGCGAACGTGCTGGATGTTCAATGATGTGCCATTTTTTTTGTAGAACACCAAAAGCCCGTTCAATATCTTTTATCGCACCCTCTTGAAACTTCGCAAACTTCTTTCTTTTGTCGTCTGTCGGGTGCGGAATAGTTTTAACGATTGTCGAGTACTTTGGGTATATCCCATCGGCTAGGTAGTAACCTCGCCTGTATTCCACCCCCGAAACTGTAAAGCTTGTGTCTGGACCTGTACCCGCCACTACATCCTCAAATATCTGTGACTGGTATATGATGTTAAGGTCATTGAGCGAAACTTGTACAAACATCGACGTGCGGTTCTTTCAGACATCCTAATATACTCGTCTAATGCATCGGGTGCGTAACCGTACGCAAGTTGGCGAATGGCCGACGTACATTTTTGTAAATTACTGAAACCCCTTTGCCCCCTAGCGTCGTTTCGCAATGTAAAAAACGGATCCGACTGGGCCATGTCGCCTGCAATACGTAAAAACAGTGGACGACTCATGCGGAACCGACGTCGAAAAATCTCGGCTGGGTACACGGGTTCGTCGGCAAAATAATCGTCTAGTAGTTTATCGTGGCCGGCTATAAATTTAAAACGAAACATAAATGAAATTAATTATAAATTACATTTTCAAATCTATATAAAACATAAGGGAAAAAAAAGTAAAATACCTTTTTGGTTTCGGTTATATTTTGCTCGTCTAGTTAGCCGTTGGGACGACCCTTCAGCACCCGCCATGAAGACCTGAGCCGCGTTCATAATCATGTTGTGCATAATATCATCCTCTTCCGAAGATGATGAATACCACGCAGACGAAGACGATGAAGACATAGAAGAAATTGAAGAAATGAGAGAAGGTGAAGACATGATAATTTTTGAGCGAGAGATGGGGTGGTAGCGGGTAAAAAATGGTATAAAATATGATGAGTTTTTATAAAAAGAGAAGAGTGGTTATAAAATGTGAGAGAGATAGGGTGGTAGTGGGTGAAAAGTTGTGAAAAAATGGTTAAAGAGGTGAGTATTTATAAAAATGGAAGTGAATTGGGGTATTTTTTGAATTATTACCGTTTGAAAAAGTTAATTTTAATTAGAAATTAAATTTTTTTTCAACTGTTACTTTTGGTTGGGCCCCACCTTTTTTGGTTCGTCGCAAACGGCAAGAAGTGGACGGGGACGACGGGACGCGGGGTGGGGGGGGGCACGGTGTTCAGTCTGTCGCCGAAGCAAGACGGTCCGGGGATGAACCCCATACCGAGTAGCCTTAGAAGTGTACAACACTTCCAATGTCTTATCATCTCAAGTCCTAAAACCCACGTGACAAAATAAGAAAAAATAGTAGACAAAACAAAATTCACTTCCTCTAAACCACACACCATAGAGGTCGACAAGTAAATCATTATCATTATCATTATCATCAATCATGCATGTAGATTATGAAAGATCATGCCATGATAATGATAAAATTTTGCAAGTTATACAACGCAATTGTTAGTGCGTATTTGACAATATAACTAAAGAGATAAAAACATATTTGCAATGTTTTTATTATCGGATCGGAGTGCGTATTTAACAATATAACTAAAGAGATAAAAACATATTTGTAATGTTTTTATTATCGGATCGGACAACGAACCGGTCGTCTTACTGGTTCACTGGTCGGACCGGACGAACCGGATGCCAATATATAATTTATAAATATATAATGTAATAAAACGCAAGTAAATAAATAAAACTTAATTAACCTTTATATTTGTACCATTATGTTTTTTGTGTTTTATATTTGAAATAAGACCATGCGTAGTGCGGCATGTTTTTTCAAAATTTTCCCTCAATAACGCCCAATATTGCCTTAGCCCCACCCTCTGGGCGTGATTGGACGTGATTTTGCAAAAAAAAGCCCCTCCGCGTGATTTAAAACACGCCTTCCCCCATTTTCTTTGTCCAATCACCTTCCATCTTCCTATTTTTTAGCCAATAAGATTTTTTAATGGTTTTTGTTTTATTAAATTATATTACATCTCATTTAACTTTTGTAAAAATGCCCAATTATGCCCACATGTCGCAAAACGCCCTAGGGTGGGGCATTATTCATCCCAACAACTACGCATGGTGTAAGTGAACATTTGAAATGAAGAAAAGTAACTACTCTATACTATTTGAAACTATTGACAGCCTTGTTGATCAATAAGTAGACTAGGGCTAAGGCCTATGATAGACATAATAATTTATTAAAATATTAAAAATCTTAAATCTAAATAAATACCAAATACAACCCATCCTTTCTCTAGTTTCCAGGCACAGACAATCAAGCTTGCCCACTGGTCTTCTCTGGAAAATTCCGGTGAACACCCTTTTATCTTTCCCTCTTTCCATCCATCACTTTCTTCTTACCGCCTGCTTAGCTCCACCAAAGGTAAATCCAGATCTAATTTCGCTTCCATTCCCATTTTCTTGTCATTCCTCTAGTCTCAGTTTGAGCTCCATCTTCTTCATTATCAAAATCTGACTTTTATCCACCGAACAATAAATTTCTATTCAAACCGGCCCGACCATAAGCGAGACCCGCCGGCCCGACCGCCGGCCTGATGTTGGAACGGTTTTATGGGCTGAACCGGCCCGAATGAAGCCCCGGATCCCGGCTGGACCGGTCCGACCAGCCAGCCCGGTCCGGTTTTAGAAAACATTGGTTTTCATATTTGGTACCTTCAAAGAAACTTGAAGTTACGGCTAACAAGCTTAAGAATCGGAGGATCAAATCCCACACAAACTATAAAGTTTTACATAATTTTAAAAACTATACACGGTCTAGAACATGCAGTGTTTTTGGACCTGGATCGGACCGGCCGGTCGTACTGGGAACCGGAGGTTGAGCCGGTCCGGGTCATGATATCGGGCCGGAAATGCATTGAACTAGAGTTGAACCGGCGATCCGGCAGTTGGACCGGGAAACCGGCCGGTCGGACCGGTTTTTGAAAGAACTGGACCGGTTTTTTATATATTTTTTTTTCATATTTAACTCTATTAATTTTTTTAATATTTACAATACCTTCCGGTTCTTACGTATAGTCACACCGTTCGGACCATTGAACCGGTAAGAAGACCGGTTCGACGTCCGGTCCGGTTCTGAAAACATTGAGAGCATGACACAAACGCAAAAATAATGTCGGACATATGAATCTGAAAATGATTTGCATATTCGCAATTTAACATAAACACGATCCGTATAATTCGAATAATTCGCTTATAAATATTAGATAAAAATGCAATTTGCATCCCTGTGGTATGAGCGAAACATCAACTTGAGCCCCTAAATTCTTTTTATGCTTTTTGAGCCCCTGAACCTATAAATTCATAACACTTTGCATCCCTCCGTCAGTTTTCCGTCTGTTTGACTGTTTAAAAATTGTGAAATGTCCTTTATACCCTTAATAATAAACATATATAAATCTTAGAGAAGGCTTAGACTCAGCATAATTTCCTTGCTTCAAGCATCAACCAGAACAAGTTTATTTGGTGCAACAAGCCAACTACTTTGGTTCTCTGACTCAAGCATCAACCATAAGAGTTGGGTCATTTAATGGAGAGGAGATCTATGCCCCTTTCAAGACATAGTGTTTGGGGGATGGGACATAAGCAGCATGAACTTGGCTGATTCCATGGCCAGAGCCAAGGTGTTGGACATTGATCTCCAGAAGCAGTTAAGGCCTTACATGGAGTCCATGGTCCCACTCCCTGGTGTCTTTGACCCCGACTTCATCGCAGCCAACCAAGGCGAGCGTGCTGACAACGTCATCAAGGGAACCAAAAACGAACAGATCCAAAAGATCATTAAGGACAACAGGGAGTTTAAGAAGGCTAACAAGGTAGACAAAGTGGTGGTACTCTGGACTGCAAACACGGAAAGATACAGCAATGTAATGGTCGGGCTTAATGACACAATGGAAAGCCTGTTTGCATCATTGGACAGAAATGAGGCAGAGATTTCACCATCCACCTTGTATGCTATTGCTTGCATTCTTGAAAATGTGCCTTTCATTAATGGCAACCCACAAAACACTTTTGTACCAGGTAGCTTGCTTTCATGGTTGTGTTCATGTTTCTTTTTGTTGTGTTTATGTATGCTGATTTAATTAGGGTTTAATAGTGTTATTTGGGAAAGGGTCCATTAATCTATTTTGGCGGGATAAAATTAGGGTTTAATAGTGTTATTTGGGGGTTTTTAGAAGGGAATATATGCCAAAAGACGTCTTACCCCTGGCTCATACAGTCAAACAGACGGAGGGACGCAAAGTGTTATGAATTTATAAGTACAGGGGCTCAAAAAAGCAAAAAAAGAATTTAGTGGCTCAAGTTGATGTTTCACTCATACCACAGTGACGCAAATTGCATTTTACTCTAAATATTAATCATCTAAAAATACAAATTTATACAAAAAGAAAAAAAAAAGAAACAACTCAGAAGTTGATTTCCAAAGGTATCTATCTAAAACCAAAATATGCCAAACATAAATCAAAACCAATGGTTAATCTAACAATTGTGAAGATCACAATTCATTATCAATCCTAACCAATAGTTAATCCAACGGTTGTAAACATCTTACTTGAACAAACAAACGACCACTAAGGTGAAAAGGGTTGGTAAAAGGGTCCCACCAAAATGTTAGAGGGTTGGTGAAGGCGCCAACCATATGAGAGTAGTTGAGTTTTCACATGTACAACCTTCACTGCATAACGTACAACCTCATATCAACATTCACCAAATTCATATCCTTCACATCCACACCTATAAATTTCACAACTCCCTCACTCACTTTGAACCATCCATCTTTGTTGTTCTTCCTCATATCTCTCTCTCAATATCCAGATCAATTAAGGGTATGTTCATTTTACTTTTATTATATCAAATTTAATTCCAAAATTTCGATTCGGATATCGATTTTGGGATAACGATACCATACTGGTACTGTACCAGGGGCGGACCTACCTCTTTGGTAGGGGTAACCCCCGCTACCCCTTGGTCGGAAAAAATTTGGAAAAATTAGTGTAAGTTTTGGAAAAATTTGACGTTTTTTCGATTTCGTTACGGCTTATTTATAACACGTTACTCCTTGGTCAGAATCCTAGATCCGCCCCTGTACTGTACCATACCACATCATACCATACCAGTACCGACCAAAAATATACAGTACAGAATTTGATTTTGAATTTATCTTAACTTTGGTATTGGTACTATGTGGTGTGATACCGACACTAACCAAACATATACGGTTTTAGTTTTAGCTAAATTTCAGTATCGATATTGTGTTGTACGTACCGGTACCGCCGTACCGGTACCAATCTCACACCTATATTGATTTCTGGTTTTATGATCTGATTTTTCATTACTTGAATTTGTGTATGATACTGGCACTGACTGGACATATACGGTACGATATTTGGTTTTAGTTTTAGCTAAATTACATATACGGTACGACATTCAATTTTAGTTTTAGCTTAGTTTCAATGTTGGTATCCCTACGTATATGATACTGGCACTGACTGAACATATACGGTACAATATTCAGTTTTAGCTTTCGCTAAATTTCAGTATCGGTACTATGAGGTACGGTACCAGTACCGATCTCTATCCCTATATTGATTTCTAGTTCTGTGATCTGATTTTTCATTTCCTGAATTTGAGCTTATGTTGTGGAATTTTGTATCCATTTGTCACAGATATGGAGACCTTCCTATTCACATCCGAGTCGGTCAACGAAGGACACCCAGACAAACTCTGCGATCAAGTCTCGGATGCCATTCTCGACGCATGTCTAGAACAAGATCCCGAAAGCAAAGTGGCCTGCGAAACATGCACGAAGACGAATATGGTTATGGTCTTTGGTGAGATCACCACAAAGGCTAATGTCGACTATGAAAAGATCGTCCGTACAACTTGTAGAAACATCGGGTTCACGTCTCCTGAAGTCGGGCTCGACGCTGACAACTGCAACGTTCTAGTCTACATCGAGCAACAAAGCCCGGATATCGCTCAGGGTGTGCACGGACACCTCAGCAAGAAGCCGGAAGAAATCGGGGCCGGTGATCAAGGTCATATGTTTGGTTATGCAACCGATGAAACTCCTGAGCTTATGCCGCTAACACACGTGTTAGCGACTCAGCTCGGGGCTAAACTAACCGAGGTTAGAAAGAACAAGACTTGCCCATGGCTCAGACCCGATGGAAAGACCCAAGTGACGGTTGAGTACCGAAACAACAACGGTGCTATGGTACCAATCCGGGTTCACACGGTTCTCATCTCTACACAACATGACGAGACCGTGACTAACGACCAAATCGCGGCTGATCTCAAAGAGCACGTGATCAAGCCCGTGATCCCGTCCATGTATCTTGATGAAAACACTATCTTCCACTTGAACCCGTCTGGCCGGTTTGTGATCGGTGGTCCCCACGGTGACGCAGGTCTCACCGGAAGGAAGATTATCATCGACACGTACGGTGGGTGGGGAGCTCACGGTGGCGGTGCGTTCTCCGGGAAGGACCCGACGAAAGTGGATAGGAGCGGGGCTTATATTGTTCGGCAAGCGGCCAAGAGCGTAGTTGCTTCGGGGCTCGCACGCAGGTGCATTGTTCAGGTTTCTTACGCTATTGGTGTGGCTGAACCGTTGTCTGTGTTTGTCGACACGTACAAAACCGGAAAGATCCCAGATAAGGATATCCTTGCTCTGATCAAGGAGAATTTCGACTTTAGGCCCGGGATGATGGCGATTAACCTCGACTTGAAGAGGGGTGGCAATTACAGGTATCAGAAGACCGCCGCGTATGGTCATTTTGGTCGTGACGATCCCGATTTCACCTGGGAGACTCCGAAGATTCTCAAACCGAAAGCTTGAGTAAAACGACACTTTTACGGTTTTACCCCTCGGATCAGAGCTTGTCAAAATGTACTGTTTCTTGTTATCTCTTTTGTTTTGTTTGATTGGAAACGTGTGTATGCTTTCTATTATATAAACTATAAAGCAATTCCATTTGATTTAAAATAGTTTATGTTATGAAGATTACATAAATAAAAGGGACTTGCATTGCAACATTTGGTTTAAGCTATTTTAGTTAGGAGTGTAACCACAAACGGTCGTGCAGCCTCTCTTCACCGGCACCAAACATGGCATCAACCCGTTCGCCGTCTCTATAGAAGTGGAACGTAGGCGTGTATCGAATATGTTGGGTTGTTTCTGGGCATTCGTCGATGTCTGCGTACACGAAAGAAAGTTTTGGGAACTTGCTGCTTAAGTGGTTGAACGAAGGGAGAATATCCGCACAAACACGACACCTGTAAACAACAATAAAATATACAAATATTAGTTTAAACATGATCACGGTCAAGGGCGGATCTATGTGTTCGAATGATAGGGAAACGATGAACTGACTGATGATATTTATTTGACCCGACCCGTTTTCACTCGAAACAAAATTTCTTGAATATGCAACTTAGGATGGCGTTATAGAACCCTAAAAAGGAAGCTTACTGTAACAAATTATGATTAGTAAAACTAGTAACATGATCAGGTACTACACTAAAATGTGGGTGTCAAAGCAACCATTACATAATTTGCATTTCTGCAGGTGTTTAGATATTGTTAAATGATGTACTTAAATGAAACTAGAGCATAGTTGCTAATGGCAAATAGCGACAAATAGCGATAAAGTACCCCTATGCTACATAGCGAATAGCGATACACTAGAAAAAGAACTTATATGTATATCAAAATGCCTGGTATATACGCTATTTACATGTATATTTAACAAAAACCTAAAATCCAGCTATTTTATAGTTGCATTTAATCGCTATTTATATTTAAAAAAAATTAACTGAAATCCCGCTATTTATGGCTACATACCATGTAGCGACCTTCGACCTATACGCTACGCTATTCGCTATAGTGACCGCTATTGACAACTATGAACTAGAGGTGAACATATGAACTGTCTTGTGAACCCAACCGAAAACTGGTCGCGGTTTCAAACCAAACCGCCAGTTTGATATTGGTTCGAAAACTCCGTTGAAACTGAGCTGCTTAAAAACTGATTTCAAACCAAACCGCCAGTTTGATATTGGTTCGAAAACTCCATTGAAACCGAGCTACTTAAAAACCGGTTTCAAACCTCACCAATCCTTTTCCGGTTTCAAAACCGAATAGTTTGGGAAAGAGCCTGTTTTGACCATCTTTGACCGAAACCGGATCGGTTGGGCTCAGAAACCTATTTAACCTAAACTGAAACCTATTATAAACTGGTCCCGGCTTCAAACCGAACCACCGGTTCAATACCCAGAACTCTTTCGTTGAAACCGAACAAGTTACAAACCGATTTCAAAGCGAACCGTTCCTTTTCCACTTGGAAACCAGTCTCAAAACCAAACAGGTTTAAACAAACACCGGTTTTGACCATCTTTGACTAAAACCGAACCGGTTTGGGATAAAAAAAAACCTATGTGTGCCCCTCTATTCACTCAGGCATTTCATCGAACACCTTATCTTCAACTTTAGTTTCACAATCTCAAACACTCTCAACTTAAAACTGTGAAATTATCAATCTGTACTCTACAGTTCTAAAATCGTACCCCTTTAATACAAACAAAATTGTTGTTTATAAATCAGCAATTGACATACCAAGATGCACCGAAGTTGATGACAGCCTGCAAGCAATTGGATAAAATCATATATAATTAAGAAGAAAAAGAAGAATTATAATGAAGATGATGAAGCAAATTGATTTAGAAGTAGTGAAGATTCATACAGGGGATTTTGAAGTTCTGATTTGATGAAAGATGCCTCTGAGATGCTCATCGTTTGTAGCAGTGATGAGGTTACCATTGGGGTTTGTTTGATTGTGGGTGTTTGTTGTTTTTGTGTTCTCCATGTTTGTGTTCTCGTTAGCTATGGGGGATGGATGAGGACTTTACCCTTAGCTAGGGGTGCAAACGAGCTTAGCGGCTCGCGAGCTACTCGAGATCGGCTCGAGAAAAAGCTCGAAACGAGTCGAGCCTTATCGAGCCCGAGCCGAGCTTGAGCCTAAACACAAAGCTCGTTTGTTTATCGAGCCCGAGCTCGAGCCTCGCATGTGAAGCTCGTTAGGCTCGTCGAGCCTTATCGAGCCTTAGTGTAAACGAGCCGAGTCGAGCCGAGCTTATTTAAACTTGTTTACAAGCCGACCTTGAACCTAAAAATAAGCTTATTTAGTAAACGAGCCCGAGCTTCGCTTATCGAGCTCGCGAGCTTAAAAAGTATTATTTATATTATTTTTATATAAAATACTAATTAATAGATAATAAACGAGCCGAGCCCGAGCCGAGCTCGAGCTTGAGAAAATACAAACGAGCCGAGCTCGAGCTTTGAAAAACAAAGCTCGAATCGAGCCGAGCTCGAGCCCGAGCTCTCATAAGTTAATCGAGCTCGAGCTCGAGCCTGATCAAGCTCGGGCTCGGCTCGGCTCGTTTGCACCCCTACCCTTAGCTAATCCATGTTTGGATAAGCTTTTTGAAACAATTGGCCTTTTTGAAAAGTCATAAGCTTCAAAATGATGTTTGGCAATGATGGTGCATGTGAGATGGAAAAGCCAATAAGTCACTTCATACTGACTTTTCCAAAAAGCCAATAAGCCAATAAGTTGTTTTGAAAAGCTTAGTCAAACATACTGTCAAGAACACGATATTAACAACAATACTGATGTTGTAAGACTTCAGTCGGCACAGCTTGCCGATACGGTTACAATATTCAGAATATGCAGATGTATAAAGGATCTGCTGTAAACAAAGAACAAAGGAACAGGTCTCTAGGCTCTCGAACAGACAGGGATGACACCCTAGACTTCAGCCGGTTGACGAACAAGAACAATTGCAGCGATTGAGAGTTGACCAATTTGTTGATGTAATGATTTAGCTGCTGTTGTTGTTGTTGAATCCCAAGGCCAGCGCCTCCTATAAATACTGGAAAAGGGCTTTAGCCCTACTTGAAAAGAAGTAGCCCAATACAGCCCAAAAAGGACCAAGTAGCAGCAGCAACGGATATATGAAACAAAGAAAGGAAATGCAAATAAATATGGGAACATATTGAATTGATAATAAAGATTAAATATATACTAAATATATATTTTAACACCCCCCCTCAATTCAATATGCGAAACAATTAAATAAACCAAGTTTTTCACAAACCTTATCATGAGCTTGAACATGCAACCCTTTCGTGAAGCCATCTGCAGTTTGCTCTTCAGACGAGACACCAACGGTCTTAATGACCCCTTTTGAAATTTTTTCTCGTATGAAGAAGAGGTCAATTTCAAAGTGTTTTGTTCGATCGTGGAAAACAGGATTTGCAGCTATCGAAATAGCTGATGTATTGTCACAAAAAAGAGAAACCGGAAGCTTAATATCAATTTTAAGTTCTTTTAAAATGTTGGAAAGCCAAATGATTTCACATGTCGCAGCACACATAGCACGATATTCTGCCTCAGCAGAAGATCTAGAAATGGTAGACTGTTTTTTGCTTTTCCATGACACAAGAGAGTTCCCTAAGAAGACACAGAAACCAGTTATAGATTTCCTAGAGTTTACGCATTTGCCCCAGTCAGAATCAGCAAAGGCTTTAAGATCTAAGGAATCCCCCTTTTTGAACAATATACCCTTTCCAGGAGAACCCTTAAGATACCTTAAAAGTCTTAAAGCGATTTTGAAATGAGCATTAGTGGGATTGTGCATATATTGACTTAGATATTGGACCGAATAAGCAATATCAGGTCTAGTATGTGAAAGATATATTAGTTTTCCCACTAATTTTTGATAAACAGAGACATCAGGTAAAGGTGTATTATCTTTTTCACACAAGTGTGTTAAAATATGATTAGGTTCAATTGGACTGTTAACAGGTTTACATCCAGTCAGGCCAAATTCAGCAAGCAAGTCAAGACAATATTTCCTTTGAGATAAACATAAACCATCTTTGGTTTTTAAAACCTCAATTCCAAGGAAGTATTTTAATAGACCCAAATCTTTAATCAAAAATTTGGATTTAAGAAGAGATTTAATTTTTGAAATTTCAGTAGAACAATTTCCAGTTATGACTATATCATCCACATAAACAAGTAAAACAATAAACACAGAATTACTCGTTTTGACAAACATGGAGTGGTCACATTTACTTTGTTCAAACCCAAGATCAAGTAAAACTTCAACAAGCTTCTCATTCCACATTCGAGGAGCTTGTTTAAGACCATAGAGAGACTTTTTAAGTTTACAAACTTTATTAATATGGCTGGGATTATAACCATCGGGAAGGGTCATATAGACTTCTTCATTTAAATTACCATATAGAAAAGCGTTATTTACGTCAAGTTGATGAACATCCCAACCATTATTAATAGCAATAGTTAGAACGCATCTAATGGTAACCATTTTCACAACAGGTGAAAAGGTTTCAAAGAAGTCTATTCCTTCCTTTTGACTAAACCCCTTAGCTACAAGTCTAGCCTTGTACCTTTCTATTTCGCCTGATGCTTTATATTTGATTTTATAAATCCATTTGCAGCCTATGGCTTTCCTATTAGGAGGCAAATCGACTATTTCCCAAGTATCATTTCTGTGTAAGGCTTCTAACTCATCATTCATGGCAGTAACCCAATTGTTATCTGTTTTAGCTTCAAAATAGTTTTTAGGTTCACAACTCTTATTAAGCACAGAAGCGAAACACATACTTTCAGAATCAAGATTAGCGTAATTCAATACTTTTTCAAGACCATATTTGACTTTACCATCAACAACAAAGTCATTAAGTTTAGATGGAAATTTTACATTTCTAGACGATTTTCTTAAAACACTGCTAGGTTGCCCTATATTCACTCCCTCAGGATTGCTAATGTTTTCCTCAACTTCTAAATCCGGCTCAACCCTACCAGTTTCTAACTCCACATTACTTGGTTGCTGTACATCAGCCGTTCCTAAAGTATTGTTAGAGTCATTTACAGGTTGCTGAGATTGATTTAGGACTGTAGGATTTAGGCTTGTGCTATCATCATTGGGAGTGGAGTCAGATTTGGAGTTTTGGGTGTCATTTTGATCAAATAAGTCAAAAAAATTCATAGTATTAACTTCAGAATCTGGATCTAGAGTGGTTTTCTTTTCTTTAAATGGAAAGACAGATTCATAAAATCTGACATCCCTAGAATAGAATATAACTCTTTGGTCTAGACTCCATAGTTTATACCCTTTTTTCTCATTAGAATATCCAACTAGAACACATTTTTCAGCATAACTATTAAACTTGTCAGAATTGTTTAAAACAGTGCTAAAACAAAGACACCCAACAATCCTCAACTGACTCATCATAGGAGCAAAACCATACACAAGCTCATAAGGAGACCTACCATTTAAGACAGACGACGGAGTCCTGTTAATCAAATAGGTAGCAGTTAGGATACATTCAGACCAGAATTTAAGAGGGAAACTAGCTTGGAACAGTAAGGCTCTAGCAACATTTAGAAGGTGCCTATGTTTCCTTTCAACTATCCCATTTTGTTGTGGAGTATGAACACACGAGGTTTGATGTATGATACCATTATTATAGCAAAACTCTTTCATTTGTTTGTTTATAAACTCGGTACCATTATCACTTCTAAACACTTTAATGTGTTTACCGAATTGGGTTTTAAGTATGTTGAAGAACCCTTTTATATTGTAAAAAACTTCATCTTTGTTTTTCATAAGATATACCCAAACAGCTCGTGTGTAATCATCAACCACTGTGAGGAAGTATCTAGAGCCATCCCTACTTTGAACCCTATAGGGACCCCATACATCAAGATGAACAAGATCTCCTAAAGACTTAGTCTTATGTTCACTTAAAGGAAACGGTTCCCTATGTTGTTTTGCCCTATGACATGTTTCACAAGGTTCAAGTTTAACATCCTTTTTAATGTCAAGTTTGTCTTTTAAAACATGCAACACAGGTTCAGCAGGGTGTCCTAATCTAGCATGCCAAAGATTAACATCAAGACTAGCATTACACACCTTGTCAGACATAGTAGAACTACCACAAAAATATAGACCATCAAGTTGACTACCAGTCACCAGGACTTTCTTTGTTTGAGAATCCTGAATGTAACAATTATGTTCATCAAAAGAAACAGTAAGTTTGCAATCTTTGGCAAGTTTGTGAACAGAAACAAGATTAACACAATAATCAGGAATAACAAATACATCATATAAGATGACTTTATCACTTAGTTTAACATCACCAATCTTAGTTACTAAAGCACTTGTCCCATTTGGATGCTTAACTTTTATGTTATATTCTGTAACATCCATTTGATTTATAAGATTAGTGTCATCCGTTATCATGTGTTGATTTGCCCCTGAATCAATTATCCACCCAGCCTTTTTCCCATTATTTCCAAAGTTGGAAAAACAATAAGCAGGTTTAAAGTCACATGTAGGTTTAAACTCTTCAGCATAACTGTTAAAACAAACAAAATTAGACCTACCAGCAAAGTTGCTGCCTTGAGTTTCACTTCTGGACTTATCATTCAACAGGCTAAGTAATTGAGCAATCTGTTCATTAGTTAAACCATTCACAGTAGATGGTGAAGCAGTTTCAGAAGCATCAACAACCACATTATTACTAACCCTGCCTCCCTTATTACCACTGGTTTTAGATTTTATCCAAGAAGGGTAGCCAACCAGTTCATAACATCTCTCAACAGTATGTCCAGTCTTGTTACAATGTGAGCATTTTAGATTTGGGTTAGGTGGTCTAATATTTTTCCTTTTTGAATCAAACGTTTGACTAGTTTTAACAGCAAAGCCGACTGGATTACTAGATATTTTTTCAGAAAAACTGTTTGAGTTTCTGTGAGATTCTTCTCTAGAAACAACAGAGAAGGCTTCCTTCACAGAAGGAAGAACTTCCCTAGTTAATAGGGAAGTTCTTACAGACTGGTAAGTACTGTCAAGACCCATTAAGAACTGCATCAATTTAATCAAGTGGTTGAAATCATTAAATTGTTTAGAAGCATCACAAGTACACGTAGGAAGAGATAGAATTTGATCTAATTGTTTCCACATGCAATTAAGTTTATGATAATACTCAGAGACAGGCATGCCATTTTGAGAAAAAGAATTAATCTTTTGATACAGATTAAAAACCACTGACCCATCAACTTTATCATACGTTTCCTTCAGTTCTTTCCACACAGTAGAGGCAAGCTTAGAATAAACATGACCTAAATATAATTCCTCAGACACTGAATTTAAAATCCATGTAAGAACAATAGAATTACAACGATCCCACTGTTTTCCTAACACTTCATCAGTAGTAGATCTAGCACAAGAACCATCAATAAACCCTAATTTATTTTTAACTTGTAGAGCCAGGTTCATAGCATTAGCCCAAACATTGTAATTATCAGTGCCTTTCAGTTTTATATTAACAATGGTCGGATTAGCTGAGTCACTAGGGTGAAGGTAAAGTGGGTCACCAGCATCAATTTTACTAACAAGGGTGCCACTATCCTTATCAGACATGACAGCAGGCAATCAAGAAAAAAAAAACCAATCAACACAGATAATCAAAGAACACAGAAAGCAAATAATCAACAAGGATGCAATAGAAAATAAAACCAAAAAGAAAGGTCAGAATACTCTCACAGCGGGTGCGAATAACTCCAGCGGATCAGGCTTGTAACCTTTACCAAGGGTTACAAGTATCTGATTATAAGAAGACCAAACAGGTTCCGTTGGTTTGCTCTATAAAGAGACCAACGAGAACCTTCTTCAACACGATCAGAAAACCCTAGAACTTAGGGTATGAAATACAGCAGCCGCACAAACTCCCACCGGAAACACAACAGCCGGAAAACAGAGCAGCCGCACGAACTCCAAGACACCGGATGAGGAATCGGTAGAACCAACTGGTACTGCCACGACTCCCAACACCAACAGAAACTGCCCAGATCTAATTGGATCTGAGACGAAGCCTTCAAACGCAGCGGAGACCAGAATCACCAAGAGCACCTAGTGCTCTGATACCATGTCAAGAACACGATATTAACAACAATACTGATGTTATAAGACATCAGTCGGCACAGCTTGCCGATACGGTTACAATATTCAGAATATGCAGATGTATAAAGGATCTGCTGTAAACAAAGAACAAAGGAACAGGTCTCTAGGCTCTCGAACAGACAGGGATGACACCCTAGACTTCAGCCGGTTGACGAACAAGAACAATTGCAGCGATTGAGAGTTGACCAATTTGTTGATGTAATGATTTAGCTGCTGTTGTTGTTGTTGAATCCCAAGGCCAGCGCCTCCTATAAATACTGGAAAAGGGCTTTAGCCCTACTTGAAAAGAAGCAGCCCAATACAGCCCAAAAAGGACCAAGTAGCAGCAGCAACGGATATATGAAACAAAGAAAGGAAATGCAAATAAATATGGGAACATATTGAATTGATAATAAAGATTAAATATATACTAAATATATATTTTAACACATACCCTTAGGTAAGGGTAAAGTCCTCATCCATCCTCCATAGCTAACGAGAACACAAACATGGATAATCAAGTAGAGGTATTTGATTATTGACAGTCTCATCTTTAAATATTCTTCTCGTCAGTCTTACCTTTCACCTATTTTTTCTACACCGGTTCTCTGCTAAAAAAACTTAACGGAGTTATGTTTTTTTCCAAATTACAAACAGTTTTTTTTACGGCTTTTGATCAGAATGACGATACGAATCCATTGATGTAAAACTTACCTCGAAACGGTGCTCCAAACGATGAAAATGGCGTTTAAATTCGGGTGTTTATCCAATTAACAAAAATCAAGTCATTTGAAGCACAATTTCGAGGTAAGTTTTACATCAATAGACTTGTATCGTTGTTCTGATCAAAAAGCCCTAAAAATCTATTTGTAATTTGGAAAAAACACTTAACTCCGTTAATTGTTTTTTTAACGGGGGCGGTGTAAGAAAAATATGTGAAAGGTGGGACTGGTGGGGGGAATATTCAAAGATGGGACTATCAATGGCCAATGACCTCTAGTTGGAATTATTACAGGCCAATTCCCCTATCTTTAAAGAGTAAATTACAAATTTTGTCGTTTACGTTAACGTTAGCATTTTGCGGTGTCCTTTAGCATAAATGTTGATGAGTTCTTCTGTACTTAATGTTTCAAAATTCTGCATGTTATGTCCTTTAGCCCTGACTCAGTTAGATTTTTTGGTTAAGTATGATTATGTACCTTGCACATAAGGACATTCTTTTCATTTCACATTCTCATGGGCTATTTTATAAAGAACTAGTAAATTGCCCCGCGCGTTGCCGCGGTGTTCCGTAAAAATTTTACGTCAAAACATAGATCAACTGAAAAACGTACATAAAAATAAGTACAAAAACGTATTGCATTTGAACCGACCCATTTCCAGAAAAATTTACGTAGAAACGTAAATCAATATGAATTTATACACACACGTACATAAAAATAATATGTAAAACTCGAATACAAAGTTTTTAAAAAATTAAAGGGGTTATAAGTGTCAATGGTAAAATTTAAGCGGTAAAATTATAAAAGTAAACAAAAGACAAAAAAGGCATTGACATAAAAACCTCACATCACTATTCATAATAGTTGGTAATTGGTAATTGTATTATATTAAATAAATTATTATCTAAGGACTATTTATACAAACTTGATAAATAATAAAGAAATGTAAAAATTCTCTCTCTCTTCTCCCTCTCTCATCTAATCTGAATCTGAACCAACCTCCATCTCTCCATTCTCTCTCTAAGATACAAGCTTTTTGAAGTAGGTAAAAAGGGTAAAAACACTAAATACCCTTGGGCAGCCACATTTAACAAAAAAAAAAAAATAACTGGTTTAGGCTCAAAGAACATACTGTGCAAGATTTTGAAACATTAAGTACAAAACACGTCAAGTTTTACGCAAAAGGACACCGATTGAAAAATGGTACATAAATAAAGGACGGAACTTGTAATTTACTCATCTTTATAGATATCGAATTACGAGGGGTCTAACGAGGAGGTGAGTAGCGAATGAGGTATTGAGAGCGGCTCGTTAAATAACTCAAATCAAGTTGAATTTAAACTTTATATCTTTTTATTTAATATATTAAATATTATTTATTTATATAATAGTTATTACTTATTATTAGTAGAATTTTGATGAACCTGATTAAATAATATATATATATATATATATATATATTATATTATACACAAAAATAATAAATATAAATAAAGATGTCGGTTATTATACAAGAGTATCTTATCGTGTGTTGCGTACGCTAGTATCTCAGCCACACCTTGATACAATCTGCTCCTCTACTCGATGCGGTGGCAAGATCGTAAATAACAAACAATTAAATTAGAAATTAAAGAGCGAAGGATACAGTTGTCATTTGGGATTCATACATCCAGAAACCAATTAACAATTGCGAGCAAAATCTAAGCCCTAAATTTCGATTGTTTGCTTTAGATTCAAATCACATTCCAAAAATAGAGATTCGATCATGGCAAAAACTAAGGGTCTGTTTGGTATGGGGTATGAAAATCTCGTTAAACATTGAGTCCATGGATGTAAACATGAGTTTCTAGTTAGGGTTTTTGATAAAGTGTCTATGTTAATATAATGTGCGTTTATATAAAAGCTATCAAGTTGTGTTTGTATAACGTGCGTCTCTGATTTGTATAACGTGTGTATCTGAACTATACACTATGCGTCTCTTATAGTTTTATAATGTGCGTTCTTTGTTTTATAACGTGCATCTCTTAGTTTTATAACGTGCACCTCTTAGTTTTATAATGTGTGTCTCTTAGTTTTATAACGTGCGTTATTATCCATGTAGAGATTCCATTGCCTGATTCTGATGATGACTAATTGAAAGACTAGTGAAGAAGTTAAAATTGCAAAAAACTGTTAAGAAAAACACTCCAGTAAAAAAACAACCAACAATTAAGAAACAAACACAAGTCAAGAAACGACAACCAGTTAAGAAAGATCCTAGGCCTTTTATTGAATATCACCACACATCAAACATACAAAACACTTTGTCTTTATTAAACCACCATGAATAAATTCACCACCTTTTCTTCGGAAAAAAAGTTACAACCATACATGAAAATACTAAAAGAATCCAATTTGAGCTACATATTTTCTATCAGACCAAAGATATGACAAATTTCAATGCCATTTAGACTTTAATAATCCTTTATCATAATAGAATTTAGGGCACTGGAACATTTGCATAATACGTATTTAAAGTATGTCTAGGTGTTTGACTCCTCCTTCAAGTATAGGGTTTTCATTTGCTACAAAAAAGAAATCCACACACCTCATGCTCCTCGCCTTCACGCCCGTTATACTACAGACACCCAAGTCCATAGACTATTCGGTGTGGAGGGGCATGAAGAGAGGGCATTAAGCGCCATGTGACAGCCACGTAAACAAGAGGGCGTGGAAATGGCCACACATAGTGTTTAAAAAAAACTAACAGTCACAAACCTCCTACCACAAATCACCAATCAACTTGCTCCACATCACCAACCAAATTGCCCCCACTCCGGTGAAAAATCCCCCTCCCCACACACAACGCCGTGGAAAACGCCAAGCACGAGGTGGTTTTGTGGGCGTAGACTGGCCTTCACACCAGATTTCCACGCCTTCACCTTAGTCTTTTAAGGAATATGGCATAGGGTATAGGTAGGGATAGATTAGCACAAGACCTCTCGACCGACTTAGTAATATGTTTAATTCCAAGACGTTATCCAACCAAAAGTCAAAGTTACCTCAACAATAAGCTAATTATAGAATGTATCAATGACAAACACAATTTTGATATTACTATATGTACATAACAACATATCAAATAATCATTTTGGATAGATTTATACGTTAGGCAGACAAGTTTTAACTTCTATATTATTCATGTATCTTATTTATGTTTTATGTACGAGCAAAAACTGTCTTTATATATTTATAGCAAAGAAACTATCACGTATTTTGCTATGTCTAAAGTCAAATTTTTATATACCAGTATTAAAATAAACAAACAAAAATGACCATATTAAATTATATTATACATTTGAGAGTAAATTAGTTTTGGAGTCTTTATGTTATAGTGGCTTTAACCACTTGAATTCAAAATCAAAAAAATTAACGCATTTAGTCCCTAACCGCTTATTTTATAACGTTTTGAGTCCATTTTTTGAGTAAACTGCCATTTTGGTCCCTGTGGTTTGGCCAGTTTTGCCACTTTAGTCCAAATCTCAAACTTATTACATCTGGGTCCCTGTGGTTTGCATTTTGTTGCCATTTTAGTCCAAAATTCAAAAACCCCATTTTTTTTACTGTTACAACCTCCTATTTTGTCCTTTAGTGCAGGGGCATTTTGGTCCATATTAATTTATTATAACATTTCAATAATTAATAACATCATCTTCAAGAACATCATCAAACTTCATCATCAAAACCCAGAAAATCAAGAACATCATCAAACTTCATCATCAAAAACCCAGAAAATCAAGAACATCATCTTCAAGAAAATCAAGAACCCATAACAAAACCAGAAACCATCACAAAAATCAAAATACAGACAACAACAAATCAAAACAAAAACCGATTTGTAAAAAGAAACGAGGCTCAGATCTGTATCTTCAAGAACATCATCATCAAAACCCAGAAAAAATCCAGAAAATCAAGAACATCATCTTCAAGAAAATCAAAAACCGATTTGTAAAAAGAAACGAGGCTCAGATCTGTATCTTCAAGAACATCATCAAACATCATCATCAAAACCCAGAAAATCCAGAAAATCAAGAACATCATCTTCAAGAAAACCTAGTAAATCAACAACCAAGTAATTTCACAATCAATCATGATTTCAACTCTAAATCAAATAAAAACCAAGTAAATCAAAGCTCAAGTAATTTCAGAATTAAGTGAGGTGAAATCATTGGCCAACGTCAATCCTTCATGTGCCATACTGTCACCAAATCCAAAACCCCACTCATCACCAAATCAAAATCCCACCCTTCAGATCTGTTCTATTTGGTGTCACAAAATCAAAACCCTACCCTTCAGATCAAAACCCCACCCTTCTGGTGCAAGAAACTTTCGCCGCCGCCATTCAGTTTAACGAAAACCAGAGAAGGGTGGGAAACCATCGCCGTTCAGTTTAACAAAAACCAGGGAAAACCGTCACTGCTCAGTTCAGCGGTGGTGGTGTTAGCTTTTCCGGCGGCGAAAGTACTTTTTAGATCTAGATCCCGGCGGTTGGGATGGTGTTTTAGATAACGACGGCCCGGATCAAGGGTTTCCATCGGAAAACTGCAACACCCAACCACCACCAACTTTGTTTTGCACGGATTTGTGGTTGTGGTGTCGATTACACACGTCGGTGGTGGTGGTGGCGGTTACAAACGTCGGTGGTTGTGGTGGCCAAGGCTGTGGTATGATTTGGTGATGAGTGGGGTTTTGGATTAGAGAGAGAGGGAGGAGGAGGAGAGGAAAGGCGTGTGATATAGAGAGAGATAGAATAGGAGGTTGAAAGGGATTTGTTGTTTTGTTGATTCTGCTTTGTAATCATCGTTGAAGATGATTACAGCCTCACCACCAGAGAAGCCTTTGAACAAATCAAGTACTTGATTTATATTTGAGGGTTTTTTAATAAATAATGAAAATTAAATGACCAAACTACCCCTCTAGAAAAGGACAAAAAAGGGTCTTTAAATCAGTAAAAAATCAGAGATTTTGAGTTTTGGACTAAAATGGCAACAAAATGCAAACCACAGGGACCCAGATGTAATAAGTTTGAGATTTAGACTAAAGAGGCAAAACTGGCCAAACCACAGGGATAAAATGGCAGTTTACTCCCAATTTTTTTACACTTGTACTTTGATTTTGGACTCGAGTGGTTAAAGTCACTAAAACACAGAGACTCAAAATGTTATAAAGTGAGCGGTTAAGGACTCAGAGCGTTCAACTTTTTGATTTTAAACTCAAATAATTAAAACTACTAAAACACAGAGACTAAAAAAGTAATTTACTCTACATTTTACAACTAAAAATAATTTTCATCTACATTACTTTTTACATAAACATAAAACGATATTTATTCATTAAAAATCCACATCACGTGCTAGACCATTTGTTTAGCTCCCGTAATTTCCACACTCCTACAATATTATTTTCACACCCCTACTTCTATACGACTCATATAGAGTTATACGAGTCGTATAAGAGAATATTACCCCAAAAAATGTCAGAGAATGTTTTTTTTCCTTCATCTATACTAGTCGTATAACATTATACGACCTATACAATACTATACAACCCAACCCCATATAATATACAACTCGTATAGAATGTTATATGACTTATATTTTCTTCATCTATACGAGCCGTATCTATACTATATAATAAAAGAAAACCATTTTGGTGACACTTGTCAATATATTAGGCCATGTCTTATGGATAATTATTATTTCAATTTAATCTCTTTTAATTAATTATAGATAATCCTCCTAATAAATATTATTTAGTTTAATTATTACTTTTATATTTATCTATTTACTTCAAATTCAAACTTAGTTATCTAATTTGATATTAGAGTAAATTACGATTTGGCCCATGTGGTTATATCACTTTTATCCTTTTAGCCTAAAAAGAAATCTATACTATATAATTTTTTAATAACTGAGCTCTCAACGTCTTTTTTTCTAACCCTTTTGGCCCCTAACACTAACCTCATCCATTTTTTTTGCTAAAAGGGTAAAAGTGATATAACCACAGACCAAACTTTGTATTAATATATGAAATATTTTTATTTTCATTAATAAAAAATTATTATATCAATTTTATTACATAATTTATAAATGAATTTGTCGGAATTAATACCAATATTTTATCACTTAAAAAGATGTTGATTTGCTTCTTGAATAACATATGTTCTTTTCAAGAACCATCTTCACAATCACCATATACATCGCGTATTATCCATTAGTATATTGAAAGATATGATTTTTTTTTATTATTGGTTATAAAATTAGATTTATTAAACCCGTGTAATACACATGGTTTTTTAACGATATACCTTTTTATTATTTACTATACAAAATTACATTTATTCAACCCATGTAATACATAAGGCTTTTAAGGTATAACTTTTTATTATTTGATATATAAAATTAGATTTATTCAATTCGTACAATACACATGGTTTTTAAGGATATATATATATATATATATATATATATATATATATATTTATTATTTAGTATAGAAAATTACATTTATTCAACCCGTGTAATTAGGGCTGGCAATTGGGTACCTGTTAAGACACGATTAGACCTGTTTGACTGAAAAATACACCCTTTGACTTTTTTAATTTTTAAAATAATTAAAATTACAATGTTAGGATCTATCATTTATTCATCTTTGTACATAAAACATAAAACTGTTTTATAAACATGAGGTAGAAAGTAGTTAAACGAGTCGTAATCATGTTTGAAACTTATGTTGTGCGCGCCGTCAGAAACATGTTAAACCTGTTAAGACACGATTTGCCAGCCTTACGTGTAATACACATATTTTTTAATTTGTAAATTTTTTATTATTATATAAAATTACATTATTCAACCCGTGTAATAAATGAGGTTTTTTTAAAGATGTATTATTTTATTATTTGGTAAACAATATTACATTTGTTTAACCCATGTATACACGTGGTTTTAAAGATATGACTTTTTTATTTGGTATATGAAATAATATTTATTTAACCCGTACAATATGGTTCTTATAGATATAACTTTTTATTATTTAATATATAAAATTATATTTATTCAACTCGTGCAATAAATGAGGTTTTTAAAGATATATTGTTTTATTATTTAGTATATAAAATTTATTTATTCGACCCGTGGAATACACGGGGTTATAACCTAGTGACATTATATACAAATCGTATAATATTATATGACCCAATATTTGTCGTGTCAGAATATTTTATATGAGCCATCTATATCTATACTATATAATAAAAGAAACAACTTTAGGGACACTTGTCATCATATTAGACCACCTCTTATAGATAATTATTATTTTAATTTAATTTCTTCTAATTAATTATAGATAACCCTTCTATAAAATATTATTTAGTTTAATATCTTATATTATAGATAACCCCATACTAAATATTATTAGTTTAATATCTTAATTACATTTTTTAATTTAATTAAATCAAAATTTTTTATATGTATTAGATCTTTTATTTTGAATTATTCGTTATTACTATCTTAATTTTTGGTTTCCTTTTTTAAAATTATCATTCCCAAACACTTAATAAATGTCATCTCCTTTTTTAATTACAATCTTTAAGACCATGGGTAATGGTTAATGTCCTTTAAGGGGCATTTTTTGCCACATCAGCATCATAATGCTTCATGTAATGGTTAAGGCCGTGGGGTATGGTGGGGCGGGAGTTGGGCTTGGGTTGGGGCAATTGGTGACACGTGGAATGGGAGCCCCCCCACCGCCTGGTTACGTGTAAGCGGGGTATGGCGGGGCGTGGGTTGGGCTTGGGTTGGGTTGGGTGCACCGCGTGGCAGAGGTAATTAAAAAAAAAATACCAAAAAATTTATAAAAATTCACACAACAATTATAAAAAAAACCTACAACTTCATTAAAATTTAAAACATTACATAGTCCTAAAAATTACAAAATAACAAACCTAAAGCGTTAAAAAAATTTCAAAAAGGTCGATCTTGTCGAACGCCTTTTTTCCTTGCCTCGAAACTCTATGTTAGCCACCGCCACCCGGTCCTCGTGGCTTAACTCGCCACCGGGAACGGCTTCGTAGTAAGCCTTGAAATGCTCGAGCTTGGGCCGTAGATCGCGCCATTTATGTTGGCACGCGTTGAGGTTGTGGCGGTCGTTACCGACGTTAAGTCGGTAGGCTTCGAACGCTTCCACCCAATATTTTGTTTGGCCGGGTGGCCGACCCTTCATAGCGTCAGCGACGCTTGTGACGAGAGCAATTTCCTCTTCACGAGTTCAAGATGCCATAGCGGGGTTGGGTTCGTGGGATGGGGTGGACCAGTGGGGTAGCGGGTTCGAGAGAAGTGGTAGCCGGTGGGGTTGTTGGTGGGGTTGTTGGGTTCGTGGGATGGGGGGACCAGTGGGTTGGGGTTTCAATATATAGGCCCTTTGGGTGAACCGCGTGGCGGTTCGGGAAGATGGGGGGGACCGTTTGGGGGGATGGTTTGAATTTTAAAATTCAAAATTCAAAACCCAACCGCCTGACGTGGCGGGTGAGCCAATGAAATTCAGCCAACTATCATGGCCTATCCGCCCCACGCCCGGCTTGAAAGCCAAGCCCCAAGGGCCACGCCCAAACCCAAGCCCACCCGGGGTGGTGGCTTGGGCGTTTTCCCCCAACCCCCGCCCCATACCCCATGGTCTAAACTTTCATTATGCCCTTTCATTTATTACTTTCCTTATTTTTTCTCTTCATTGGGCATTATTCTAGAAATGCCCATACCTCTTCATGCCCCTATAATGCCCATGAGGAATGGTGTAAGGGCATTATCAAAACTTTTCACACCCCTATAAAGACCCATTACATATGGCCTAATTATAAATGATATAAATACAATCCATTAACTGTATGTTTCATAATGACAATCAACAAAAACTAAAGACACCCGCTATTGAGCTGCTTTGTATTTGAAACAACCTTCACCCATGTCCAATTGTCTGTCGCTTTATCAAAAGTAAAATCCATATATGAAGTCAAATTACTAATATTAGACAAAGACGACAAACCTACAATTAAAACAACAAATGTTGTGTGTAAAGAAATCTTTAACGACTTGTGATTTTTTTTGTATTATTTTTTGGGGAAATGGATTTTATCACCCTAAACTAAGCAAGTGGTGTATAAAGAAATCTTTAACGACTTGTGATTTTTTTTGTATTATTTTTTGGGGAAATGGATTTTATCACCCTAAACTAAGCAAAATTGGCCAATATCACTCCCAACTTTCATTTTGGCTTCCACCACCCTCTACTTTTAGTTTAAGCTCCTTCTCATTTATAATATTATTTATTTGAATTAATTATATTTGGACGTTTTGTTTAGTTTGGTATCAAATAGATTTTACGAAACTTAAAATAAAATTAACTAATATTATTTATCATTTATACATTTACGGAGTTTTAAATAAAAGGTTAAATTTACTGAGACTTCGTTAACAAATTTTACAACAACAGAATAATATATTTTTATCACGAAAACCAAACTTTGTATTAATATATTAAATATTTTTGTTTTCACTATACAAAATTACATTTACTCGACCCATGTAATACATGAGATTTTTTAAGTTATAACTTTTTCTTATTTGATATATAAAAATAGATTTATTCAATTCGTACAATACACAGGGTTTTTAAAGGATATATATTTTTTTATTAGTTAGTACAGAAAATTACCTTTATTCAAAACGTGTAATGCGCATATTTTTAAAGATGTATTTTTTTTTTATTTGGTATATAAAATTACATTTGGTAAACCCATGTAATAAATGAGGCTTTTTAAAGATGTATTATTTTATTATTTGGTAAACAATATTACATTTATTCAACCCGTGTAATACACGTGGTTTTAAAAATATAACTTTTTTATTTGGTATATAAAATTAAATTTATTCAACCTGTACAACATGGTTTTTATAGATATAACTTTTATTATTTAATATATAAAATTATATTTATTCAACCCGTATAATAAATGAGATTTTTAAAGAGATATTGTTTTATTATTTAGGATATAAAATTTATTTATTCAACCCCGTGTAATACACGGGGTTATAACCTAGTATATTAATAAATGAAAAGGATTTGGGCCATTTGTCATGTGATGGTGGAACAATTTGCTGATGTGGCATGTTATGGTGAAAGATTTAGGTGGGAAGCAATATTAGATACCCTACATTTTTTTGGACGCGGGATCCGGAAACAATCGGGTTGGACTTTTGGATCATCCACCTCCTAAAATGGATCTTATATATTATTTTGCAAAACCCTAAACACAGCCTTCATCTGCATTCTTTCTCATCTCCATTCTAATTCAAGCCGTTCGAACGATTCAGCATCAGGTTTGCAAAACCCCAGACGAAACCTTCATCTGCATTCTCTCTCATCTCTATTCCTAATTTCAGTCGTTCGAACGATTCGGCATCAGGTATGTTCAATCTTCCTAATAGAAAATCTTCTTTCAATTTGATTCATTCTTTCTAATAGTTGTCTACTTCGTTGTTGTGCGTTTCTAGGTTCAGATTTAGCGGCCACGATGATTGGAACTTATGGTGGTAATGGTCGCCTGAAAAATTGGATATGATGCTATGGTGATTTCACACCACCGTATCACCGCGACTTCTTTGATGTGAACTATCGGAATCATGGATTCTGTTGTTATTATAAACTAACTCGGTTTTCGATCTTTGTAAGTTTTCGACTAACCATTCCTTTATTCATCAATTCATCTGTAAGATTTTGAAGGTTCTGCTTTTAACACCGTTTAGTTCGATATATATAATTTCATGATTGGAACTGATGATGATAGACTTTGCCTGAAAGTGTATAGTACAGAGTATAGATTCTTTGCCTTGTGTCATTATTCTTTATGTTATTTTTGCCTTATGTTTTTATTGTCCATATACTTACTGACTAAATACCAACTGATTGCTTTTTATACATAGCGATGAATGAGCTAAGTTCCTAAGTTCCTCTACTCGATTTGGTTTTTATATTTTGCTCAATTGATCTTTATTTTGTTCAGTTTATTCAATTTTACCATGAATGTTCTCTAATTCCATTAGGTCCTTTGCTTTATGTTGATTTAGGAACAATGGTTTGGAACTTAGCTCAAAAAAAGATGACCAATTTTTTTTTTTTTTTTGAGATTTTTCTCATCCTTATATACTTTCGTTTAATTGTTGCTTAATTTTATGCAGAAGTTGGGAGTAAGAAATGGTTTTGGAGGGATTGCTTTAAGGTATGTGAATTGTTTCTTCATTTGTTTTTTTATTAATCTAAGAACAATGATTAATTATTAACCATATTGATGTTGGGTAGTTCAACCATTTTTAGACTCAACTTTACTTTTAGATCAAACCATTAGTTTATCATGAATGACATCAAATCTTCATTTGTTTGTTAAGATCATATGGAAAAAAGAAACATATAGTAGATTGGAGATTGATGAGCAACGAAACGACTGATAATAATTTCAAGGATTTGTTTAGATTCAATGTTTACTAAACTTATATAATGTGAATTTAGCTCCTGGATAAAAGTAGTTATTAAAATTTAAAAATAATTCCCTAATGGTACGTTACTTTGTGTTTTAGCAGATGATTGTAACCAGCCACATTATTAGAAGTAGGTCAAAGCACTTTGTGGAGTTCATGGGCCTTTGGTTAAGCTAATCTACTTGATGATGTTGCAGTTTGATTTTAATCTTTTTAATTTAGTTTGTAATGTCAATAAATGCCAAACCAAAATTATGGACACCACCAGTCAAGAATACTTTTGTGCCTTCACCTTTGCCTACCACAGTGGTCGTGGGTGCATTATACAATATGCCATCAGTAGCCCTTATACTTTTGATAGTATTAAGTGCTAGCTTGCAGAAACTCTATAGTAAGTAATCACCTAATTTCTGAAGTTAACATGTTCAATTGTTTAGTCGATTTATTCCGGGTCGATTTATGGCTGTTTATTTAGTTCTTATCACATAAAAGCACTATCTGGTTGTTTATATAGTCAGATTTAGTTCTTATCACAAAAAGCCCTGTAGAGGTGGTATTTAAATTTCTGGTTGTTTATTATATTGTAGGTCCTTGAAAGCTAAGAGCGAGCTTACCATAATATGGTTAATGTTCAACAGTTGTCAGAGGTATTTCGTTTGAGCATGAATTAAAATTATGTTCTGTGGTTTTAGTTAAATTTCTATTTTAGGTTCTTGGATTATGATGTTCTTACTACTTTAATTTATGACAGGTCATCGAGTACTGTACTCTTCGAGTTGGAAAACAATTACTGAGGGGAAGATTCTTCGAATTATGGGTTCCATTACAGGTAATAAAAAAGGTTTGTGTTTTCCATCACGCATTCAAGCTTCCACATCTTGAACTCATATTTTTTGTGTATGACCTTCAATTAAGTGTTGTGATCTTCGTTCTTGGTGCAGCTGGTTGTTAAAGAGATCTTGGTGCAATGATTTTGGCTCTTGATGTTAAGGTACGGTTTTGTTTCCGGTTATTTCCTCTAAAATCACGTTTAGTGTTTCAAATTATGGTCAACATAAAGGTTGTATAAAGCCACTTTTTACTGATTCATTCGTGTTTCAGATTTTGGTCCACATAAGGTTGTTTGAGAAATCAAAATGTCAACACTTGGTTTCTGATTCTTGATTATTTGAGAAAGTTTAAGGAATTATAATCAGTAATCCCAAACCCCCTAATTCTGTGTTATTTTGTAGTTGAAAAGTGTTGTTTGGTAGTAATAGAACTGATTTTTATGAACGTTTTGGCTTTTGAAAGCTCAACACTTGGTTTTTCGGATTCTTGATTTTTCATTAAAGTTTTGGCAACTTTGACAAGTAATCCCAAACACCCCATAATTCTGTTATTTTTTGAAGTTTGAAAAGTTTTGTTATGAATGTTTTGCCTTAAAAAGTCAACATTGTCAGGCTATTCAAAATTTATACTTTACAATATCCAGAAACAACATGGATGTTTTTGTATAAAAGTGCCTAAGACTATTAAATTTGGGCCTAAATTGTTTGGCCGAAAAGTGGCCAAGAGTATTAAATTTGAGACTGAAGTTGTTCACTTCCTAGGTCAGGTTTCGTTTTTGTGTGGATCGCTGCAGTTTGGTTTTAAGCTTGAAATGTTTATGCTTCTGCAATACTCATGCAGAGTTTAAGGATCGGTTTCTTTGTTATTTTGGATATCATTGTTATGTGTTATATGGTTTTTTTATTATTCATTGAGATTCTTTATTATATATAGTATAATTTGTGGTTTTGAAGTGACGAGGCTGTGATGAGTTATCAAAATCTGGTCAATATGTTATCTTAACTTCAGTAGGTATAGAATAATAATTTATTTTGATTTTATTGAAAATCTAGGAGAAACTGATATGTAATTCATTTGAATTCTGCATTTGTGTGAAGTATTCTTCCGATTCATCCAATTATGAGTAAGTGAAACTGTTATTTTAAGTTAGTAATACTACCACCGTGCCACAGTCACTGTCCATTTTAATTTCTTGTACGTCCTCTTCTACAGTTTTCAATTCTTTTTTTCCAAATCGTTAATCATTAATACCTAATTGCTGTGTTTATATTGGTGATTGTAGAAACATGCCTGACGATGAAAAGGGAAAGGGGAGGTTGATGTTTCCTCTCCTGAAGCTGTAACTAAATACAAATCGGCTGTCGAGATTGTCTACAGTAAACAACCTTCATTCTTTTTTATAATATATGCATTGGAAAGTGGATTTGGTTATATATATTGAAGACATGGCACTTGAGGCATGTGAAGGTGGAAAACTATTTATTCAAACCAGGGTAAGTGAAATTTATAGTTTCAACTTCCAACCATGCTTACATTTTTTGCTGGTGTAAATTCCATACATTTATCATTGAAATTTAACTATCCATCTAACCAGTTTCTTTGTAATTTGTTTCATATAGTTTTTTTATTATCTTTATTATTTGATAATTTACAAGGGCCGGAGAAACAAAGTGTAGTAGCAGTAGTACTATTTCTTAGAAGCAGCCTGCTTATCGTCCTTCAAGGTAAACCATCAACTAGATTTCTAAATTAGTGATTTTCAGATTCATATTTGATTTTGATAATTTTGTGCATCAACAACATACATTATATTGTGTTTCTTATAAATTTAAAAGAAGCCACACTAAATAACCAGTTATGATTAATACCCGAACTCAAATTATTGTAGCTTATATAAAAAGTTTTTATACATGTAACTTCTATCTGACATAAATTATTTAAATATACTACCAGTGAATGTGGTAAAAGGGTCGAATCAAGGTCATCAAGAAACCAAGGATATTCGCAATAAAAGTAAGTTAATGTAACATTTATGTGTTTGATATTTGAATTAATTAGTTGTAAACTTCTCACGGATATTCTTGAAATGTAACAATATGCAACTGGAACTCAACAGTATCAATGTGGTTGTGTCCCTCGTAGAGGTGGTTTGTTATTGAAATCTAAATTAACACATTTTTAGGCACCTTTAATTTGGAATGAAACGGATAAAGTGTGTCAAATAGGTCAGACGGGTCGCAAGTTGCCCAAGGTGTATTCAAATCAAGCGTTATCTTTATTACACAAAAAGGGTAGTACAAGTCAACATCTTGAGAAGTTCGATTATTTTACGAATAACACCGTAATTTTACTACATATATGAGGGATCTTTCCTACACTTTTGATTTATATAAATTATTTTTTCCTTCCCGCGAAGTTCGCAGGTGATAACCTAGTATAACTATATACAACTCGTATAGAAAGTGTGAAAATAAGATTTTAGTGTGTCGGTATATTAACCCGCGTTGTTTAAACACAAGTGGTTATGAAATGATTAAAGTAATCACCTTTATCAACTTACTAAAAATATCACTTGCAAAATCTACTTGTCACTCTCACCTTCCAATCTCCCCCAATTTCAATATTATTATCACTCACTCACCCACTCACTCTATCTCTCTCTCCATTATCGCCACCAATCACCACCGCCGGTCACCGGATCGCCACCACCGCCAACCACTCCATTCTCATCCGTACCGGTACAACCGACACCTTTCACTTTTTCTTCCGCTTTAATCGCTATATCACTGACCTAGGGTTTTAAACTTTTAATTTTAGCACAATCATTAGATTCACTGATAATATATCGTAGATAGTAACATATTTGAAGTTATCATAACATATGTTAGGGTTAGTTAGTTTACTCTATTGATTTGTTGGATTATAAGATTGAAAACTATAGGATTGAAATATCAATTATGTTGAATAAAATTATGAAGCGAGGGCAACGGAAGCCGAAACCGGATACTGATGGTTACGGTTATCCGGTATCTGGAAACCGGAACTCTGAATCGGTTTCGACGTCGAATGTTGTTGCTAATCAGTCGTTACGCAGTGGTTTTGCTTCGAGTGCTAATAATTTGGTGTCTGGTGGAGCTGTGGACGCTCTGCCGATGTTTAGAGATGTTCCGGGGTCGGAACGACAGAATTTGTTTGTTAGGAAGTGTCAGGTGTGTTGTGTGCAGTTTGATTTTTCGGATACGTTGAAAATGGTTAGGGAGAAGGAGGTTAAACGATTGAGTTTAGTTGAGCTTGTGGATTATGTACAGTCAGGTTCGGGGAAGATTAGCGAGAGTAATCAAGAGGAAATGGTTCGGATGATTTCGGTTAATATATTTAGGTGTTTGCCGCCTAGCTGTTATGAACACACAGGGTCGGAGAACGTTGAAGCAGATGAGGAAGAACCGTATCTTGATCCGTCGTGGTCGCATTTACAGCTTGTTTATGAGCTTCTTTTGAAGTATGTCGTGTCGTCGGATACGGATGCAAAGGTTGCGAAACGTTTCATTAATCATTCGTTCGTTTTGAAGTTGCTAGACATGTTTGATTCCGAGGACCAACGTGAGCGCGAATATTTAAAAACTATTTTACACAGAATATACGGGAAGTTTATGGTACACCGTCCGTTTATTAGGAAAGCGATTAATAATATATTCTATAGGTTTATCTATGAAACACAACGACATAACGGTATAGGTGAGTTGTTGGAAATACTTGGAAGTATAATTAACGGTTTTGCATTACCAATGAAAGAGGAACACAAGTTGTTTCTTGTTAGGGCGCTTATACCGCTTCACAAGCCTAAATCGGTTGCTATGTATCATCAGCAGCTTTCGTATTGTATCACTCAGTTTGTCGAAAAGGATAATAAGTTGGCGGATACGGTTATAACGGGTTTGCTTAAATGTTGGCCGATTACTAATTGTCAAAAGGAAACTCTTTTTCTTGGGGAGCTTGAAGAAGTACTGGAAGCAACACAAGCGACGGAATTCCAACGGTGCATGGTTCCTCTTTTCAGACAAATCGCTCGGTGTCTTAATAGCCCTCATTTTCAGGTTTGACTCTTTGAGAAAATCCATTATCTTATTTCCTATAATTTGGGAATTCTTTGGTGTTGTTTTATTTATTTATAGGGTGTGGTTTATAGTAGTATAGTACAGCTTTGATACTTAATATAGTGTTAATTTTGATCTCAATGAATGATCTGTAACTGATGTACTGTCAGTGGCTAAGCAGTTAATATCGCCGATATATTGGTTATGTCCCCTGTTGAGATATGGGTGCAAAATATCCGTCAGAATATTGGTACCAATATTATCGGCGATATTGACCG
Organism: Helianthus tuberosus; assembly: GCA_030545235.1. NCBI lineage: Eukaryota > Viridiplantae > Streptophyta > Magnoliopsida > Asterales > Asteraceae > Helianthus > Helianthus tuberosus. Next base: position 183,497,749 of record CM060412.1, read on the forward strand.
ATATATCACCGATATCAGTACCTTTCTTCTTAGTTCTTACATTTGTATTTCTTCTTATTGCGGCTAATGTTTTAATTCTTAATTGTTAATTGTTAATGTAAAATGTTAGTGTTTTAAGTCTTAATCAGTTCCTACTTGGTACAATTGTTAGTGTTTTGCAAGTTGCAAAAGGTTAATATGTTAATGGTAGGAGAGTATACTGAATTGTTAGTGTTAAATTTCTATATATATAAATTCAGCATGATATTAATATTACCGATATTCCACCGCGATAACCGATATCTCAAATATCAGTATTCGGTCCTTGACCGATATCCGATTTTTTACCGCATTAACTACATAACATCAGTGGTTATTTCTATATCATTGATGTACATATGTGAGTAATCCTTTTCGATACTTTAGGTAGATATGTATCATTCATTCAGCGATTCTTTCTGTATATGTGTGTGACTTTATATAGTTATATACACGTGGTTTAAATAAAATATTTAAGTTGGTCTAACATCTAAAAATACTGTTGAATATTGTCCAAACATGAGGATCATATAGAACAAAAACTATAACATCTATATATTATCATAATAAGTTTATAATGGAAAAGTAGTAACTTCGATTTCCAATTTGTCAAAACAGAAACATTGTAATTTTATAATATACTTGCAACGGTAAAAAAGTAGAAGTATTCTATACATACGATGGGTAAACGTATTGTCTTACAATGTCAAAAAGGTAAAGTAAGTTGCATTTTGGTGTAACAGAAGTGTTACATTTTGGTGTAATAAACCCTTATAACCATAGTGTTTTTATATTCATGCATACATACATACATGTATATGTGTGTGTATGTATATATATTTCATTTGATAAAGAAGCAACAACATTGAAGGATACTACAACATGTAAAGTGATATAACCAACCATTATTATATATATCAAATGACAACACCACTTTGCTACAGTGGTGTTGTCTTTTTTTTTCTTTTATTCTTTTCTTTTCCTTTTTCTTTCTTTCTTTTCTTTTTGAGTTTTTTTTTTCTTTTTCACTTTTACCCTTTAATTTTCAGCATTGACTCTTACAACCCCTTAACTTTCTAAATACTTTTTAATCGAGTTTTACGTCTTTATTTTTATTTACGTGTCGATATAAACTTAAGTTGATTTACATTTCGACATGATTTTTTTTTGTATTTATTTACGATTTTGCCCCCAGTATAAAATTCGTTTTAATATTTTTTTTTTACTTTTTTTTCTTTTCCTTTCTTTCTTTTGTTTTTGTGGTTTTTTTTTTCTTTTTTACTTTTACCCTTTAATTTTCATCATTGACTCTTACAACCCCTTAACTTTCTAAATACTTTTTAATCGAGTTTTGCGTCTTTATTTTTATTTACGTGTCGATATAAACTTAAGTTGATTTACATTTCGATATGATTTTTTGTGTTTATTTACGATTTCAGTATAAAATTCGTTTTAATATTTTTTTTACAAGACCATGGTAGTGTTTTGGTTTAATTGGTTGGCTCAATTTAATTTTTATTCGTCATGCCAAGCGGTAGTTTTTCCATCGTTTTAGTTTTTTTAGCAAAAGTATGGTAGTATTTTGTTTTACTTTGTTAGTCAATGTATTTTTTTTTTGAGATCGTGTTATGAGTAGTATGTAAAAGTAACAAAAACACAAACGTAGATGCTATGAGAAAGAAATATTCGGCTTAATCCCCCGAGACGCGGGCGGGCAAAACCTAGTTATTATTAAGTACTAATTGGGTTTCTTTTTTTTCTTTTTTTAATGCGTTTTATAATGTATTTATTTGGTTAAATATATGTTTTCAGACAGCAGAACGAGCTCTATTCTTGTGGAACAATGAGCATATCGTAAGTCTAATTGCTCAAAACCGCAATGTGATTTTACCATTAGTCTTTGAAGCACTCGAGAACAACATTCAATCTCACTGGAACCAAGCAGTGCATGGGTTGACGGTTAATGTCCGTAAAATGTTTCATGAAATGGATGCAAAATTGTTTGAGTGCCAGAAGCAATATGCTGAGAAACGGGCCCACGCCAGCGAGGCAGACAAGCAGCGTGAGCTGACATGGCAAAAATTAGCCGATGCTGCCAACAGAACACAGTGAAAGATTTTACACCGTCGTGTTTTTTTTTTTTTTTTCTGTGGTTAAACATCAAAGATTATTAGGTATAAAAACGATAATTTTAAATAGCAGATTAATAGAAACTTTTTCGTTACAGTCTTTGATTTGTTTTTGCTTTCTAGCTGAATAATGAGTGTCAGATGACTCAAATCTTTTGTGTTGGATTCTTTCCTTGAAATTGTTTTTTAATAATAATTAAACAAAGGGGTGTTTGGATTAAGCAAATAGGTATTATTGTGTTTTTAAACCGCAAATAATCAGATTCGAGAGTGTTCGGATTAAGTAATCTGATGAAATAATCCGAACACTGGTATCAAATTGTAGAAGGTTAATATCATTTACTCAACCAAACACTTGCAAGTTTAGAGGCCTAGTTACAATACGTTTACATAAGAGGAGTTAACTCTTAAAGCTTGTAATGTAGGATGTAAATAGTTGTATTAACACTATTGAAAAGAACTTGAGGCAAAATAGTGTTGTGTTAAGTGAATACATGAGTGCTTCCCATTTATCCTTAGCTTTTTTAATTCAGAATATCTCTGTGTGTGTGGAGGGGAGGGGATCTCAGTTCTAATAAATAGATATAGGAATAGGATTACTTAAAACAAAATATTCCAAATAAAATAAATAAAAAGTCTTTGGAATTAATGGTATTCTTGAAAATCAGGGAAGTATATTAAAAATATTTAAGATTAAAATTGATGAAAACTCTTTTTATACTTGAATTAAAGAGTAAAGTCAATGCGTATGATACAAGTCATTGTATTTCTCTCTTTTACATTTTTTATATTTTTTTAACCGGCCAACTAAATCATCGGATAAGAATCCCGGGATGCCCTCAATCAAGCAAATACATCCCCCTTCCATAACAGTTAGAGTTGGATGCATATCCGAGCCACCAAGCCACCAGTTCCGGGGAAAACCCGCTTGCCCAAAGGCCACTACAGTAAAACCTGGTTCGGCTCGGTTTTGAACTGACGACCTCCAAAAAGGCCTAGTTCTAAACTAAATTTTTTATATATAACTTTCTGTTAGTTATAATGCTATCACAAAAGCATTTATTTATTATAAGTTTATCACAAAAAACATTTATTTACATAAATGAATGACTGGATTTCATTATAAAGGATGGACTTTAAAGTTATTAATGAAATAAATGTTTTCTTTGAAAGAATATACAAGCAATGTATTAACTGATTCATCCATTATTTCTTTAAACTTGTTAAACAACAAACCCATAGGCTTTGAAAAGTGAAACCCTTTGTTGACCTTATTTAATTTAATTTAAACCAAAAAAAAAGTAAATTATCGTACATATTGTGTGTGTGGATTGTTCATTGGGCTGATGATGGCCTTACATGACATTTTGAGATTTGACTTTCTGAATGGGCTGCTGATGTCTTTATGAGGCATTTGGCCTGCCCACTGGGCTACGGATGACCTTTATTTCCCTCCCATTTTCAAAAGCCTATACAAACATTCCTAGTAATTTATTGAGTAAATTACTTTTTAATCCCTATATTTTAGTTGTTTTAACCATTTGAGTCCAAAATAAAAAAGTTTAATGCTCTGAGTTCCTAACCACTTATTTTATAACGTTTTGAGTCCATGTGTTTTAGTAATTTTAACCACTTGAGTTCAAAATCAAAAGCACAAGTCTTAAATAATGGACTCAAAATGTTATAAAATGAGTGGCCAGGGGCTCAGGGCGTTAAACTTTTTGATTTTGGACTCAAGTGGTTAAAAACAGTAAAACACAGGGACTCAAAAAGTAATTTACTCTAATTTATTTAACTTCGATATACTATTTTTAATGACAGATTACTTAGGGGCTGTTTGGCAACTTTTGAATGGTTAAGTGTTGAACCAGTAAAAGGTCTGAACAATTAAGTGCTGAACCAGTAAGAGATCTAAACCATTTAATTTTGATATACTATTTTTAATGACAGATTACTTAGGAGCAGTGTTCTAGACTTTAACCTTGGTGTCTTAAATCTTAATCCATCCATCATTAGCATCATAGAAATTTCGAAATCCCACCATACCGAATTACCGATTAATCTTTAGATTGGTAGTGACAGTAAGTATTTTTTTTACCAATATCTAAAAATGTTCAAACATTAATAAATGCGTGTCATCAAATATTATTTTACAACGACATTTGAGAATATACCCAAATATTCATCATTTGATGGAATATGACATTTCTTGAAATCATTGCACATGAAAATTTATTTGAACTAGATTTAAGCTCCCCGCGTTGCGGCGGGGGCGTAGAACTATGCCAAATAGCACTAATGTCATACCACCGTCAGCGAATACCAACACTGAGTCGATCCAGGAGCCGCACGTTGCGACGAACTTGTCAAACGAAAAAAATAAATGTAAAACATTGAACCACACATGCATGTTGCGTCGTGTTAACTCGCATAATTTTGAACGAAACGAAAAAATGTTAAACGACACACGCACGTTGCGCCGTCTTAACTCGCAAAATTTAGAACGAAACGTAAAACGAAAATTTACGAAAGATGAAAAGTATAGGAACCAAAGTTGAAGGTAAAAATGTTGTGATGTTAAATTGAAAATAATGAAACTTTTGAGTTAAAAGAAAAAAAAACAATTTATATGGGTTAAAATTGCAAAACATAAAAAGCTTTTGGGTTAAAGTTAAAAAATCAATTTTTTTTTGAAAACCACCCAAAACATGAATTACAATACCTTAGACTAATGGGTATGGTTAGGATAGGCTTGGATGGGTTGAGCCGCCACGTAGACGCCACGTAGGCGGCTCGTGGGGGATGAGCCTCCATCATATTTGAGGGGGATGGAGGCTCGTGGGGGATGGGGCCCCACCTCATTATTTTATAATTTTATAAGTTTTAATTTATTAACTTAATAAAAACTTTATAAAAATTAAAAAATACAACATAAAACAACATAAATAATTTCATTTCATAACATAAAAAAAAATTACATTTCCTAAAAAAAAAAAAATTACCGAAAAATAAAAATAAAAAATTAGATTTCCTAAAAATAAAAAAACAACCTACGACGACCATTTTTTCATCACTTCTTCCTTCATCTTCTGATAAACCACTCGTTCCGCCTCCGGAACCGAGTCGAGATCCAACCTCATAATCCTAAAATCTTCCGCTCGAGCTTGGTCGGCCGACACGGTTTTCTTGTGAGTGTATTTTTCGGCCGCGAACTGTTTGAACTCACGGAATTCGTTTATCAAGTCGTCCATTTTCTCCGATGCCTTCGAGCCGCCCCCTCCACCTGAGCCGCCCCCTCCGAAAAAAAGTTAGGTTGGTTCGGGTTTTGATTATTCGGGTTGGGGTTGTTTGGGTTGAAAGGATTCATGATTTAGAGAAAAAGGTATAAAAAATATGGAGTGTTTTTTTATAAAAGGGAAGATAGTTGGAGAAGAATGGGAGTAGAAAGGATAGAAATGTATAAAAATGGTTGAGATATTGGGTATTTAAATTGAAAAATGAATTTTTTTTTTTAAAAATAGCCGTTTGCAACGGCTAGTTGCATATGTGGGGCCTCGACTAAATCGGCGTGGGGGAGACGTTTGGGCCGGGCCGGGGCTAAGGGGGGCGGTGTGGGGGCTCGGCGCCGGACCAAGCCGGGGCTAGCCGACCCCCATACCCATTAGTCTTATGCACAAAATTGTTTCTAATTTATGGAATGTAAATGTAAATGCTGAAAATTTTCTTATGAACCGTTGACTACGTACGCATTGGACCTTCTGCTATCAAAGTTTCTGGAACCATTCAATAGGGACTAGCTTATTTTAATGTGGTGGGCTAAATTAATAAGTTATTTTCTTTTCATATATAGATAAACAAGTAAAAGCCAAATTCAAATATCTCTCTCTAACGGAAAACCCAAAGGTCACCGGAATTCGCTGAGATTGCTCGACGATGAAGATTGAGACCGATTAGTATGTGTGGTTTAATCGATTTGCTTACTGGTAGCAGTCTAGATATAACCGTCCATCCTAATTAGTCTTCTTGATTCATCCATTCGCGTCTTGGGTCTCTGTCGGCGGTCTTATTCGTTGAGATGGAGAGGGAAGAAGGAGAGTGTTCAGGTGTGAGAATGAATCAGTCAAGGTACGGTGAAAGTCTCCAAGCAAACGAAAAGAATAACCAGAAGATCGAGAAGCAATACACAGGGAAGGATGCCATGACCTTTTATATTTCTAACACACATCCAAAAGTATCGGATGGTGAGTTCTGGTTAGAGTGTAGAAACTATGGTCATTTGGTGGATGCCTATATAGCAAGAAAAAGAGATAAGTGGGGAAAATGCTTTGGGTTCCTGAGGTTCGTGAACATAAAAGACGGAGAGAAGATGGCGAAGACGCTGAATAACATTGAATTTTACGGATGGAGAGTAAAAGCTAAAGTAGCAAGATTTGTTAAGCTCGAGAAACGTATAGCGGAAAGAAGAAAAGAAACATGGGTCAGAAAAGAGCTACCGGTAACAGAAGTTAGGAGTGGATGGGTAGATGAAGATCGATCAAGAATCAAGGAAGGTATATCATATGCAGATTCAGTGAGAGGTATAAGACCACAGGTATATGAGAATGAGGTAATGAGATTTACAAACGAATCAGATGCTTTTAAGGAATGGCGAAACAAAGCGTTATTGTGTGAATTTCATAGTATTAAACACCTAAAGAACGCAGATAAATGTGTTATGGACCTGCAGATTGATAAAGGTGTAATGAGATATTTAGGTGGGCTTAAAGTACTTATAACATTCAGTAATGAAGAAGATATGAAACCATTAGCAAGTAAGGAAGATGAACGATGGAAGGATTGGTTTCACACAATGGGGGTATGGAAAGGACAGTTACTACCATATCAGAGAGTAGCATGGTTAAAGATCAGAGGGGTACCGGTTCAGCTATGGATGGGTGAAGTTATGAACGTAATTGCAGGGAAATTTGGAAGAATTGCTCAAAGTTCGGAAGCAGATAAGTATGACTTAAACTTACAATTCGATGTTATAGGTGTAGTGGTTGATCATGGTTCCTGTATCAAAGAAACAATTCAACTACAATGGAAGGAACAGTCATTTAAAGTATGGATATCGGAGGTTGAGGAAGATTGGATCCCATAATGTATGATCAGAAGGAGAACAATTATTAACGAGACAAATGACACTAGGCAAAACAAAAATGAAAATGGGGATGCAAATAAAAATGAAGAGAATAGCAACACCACAAATAGTCCACCGGAAAAAATGGAGGTCGACAAGAAAATAAACGAAACAAACTCGTCGGAAAAATCGGAAAATCAAACGACGGAGGAACAGGTAGTGAAGGAGGTAAACGAAAGGTCGGACGATCAACAAGAAGTGGAAAAGTCTGGAGGCGCCAATCCCATGGAGAATGTAGATGTAATTAATAAGGGGGGTAGTTCCAATGTAACAGGGATTAATGAACATGCAATAGTGGGGGAATCAAATCAATGCGGTGGGGACAGTCACTCTATAAATGTTGGGCCAGAAACAGGTGGACCAGATAACATACATCCTATTGGGCCTTCGAAAACCCAAACTAAGAAAAGAAAAAGGAATAGTCTAGCCAAAGTGAAAGCCCAAACTTTAAAACCCAATTCTAAAATAAATAAAGGGAAGGTTCCGGACATCAACATTGAGGTGACGGACGATTCTAGATTACAGCGTCGACAAAAGTTCCCATTAAAAATAAAAAGAAAAAAAAGAAAGGATGTGAGGATTCAGGAAATCTTTGATGAAATCTTTAACGAAGGTGGAGGAGGATCAGTTCCGGAGGATGGATTTAATTCCGATTGGGAAGAGGATTCGAGGTCAGAAGAAACATTGGTTGAAGACACACAGAATTTAGAAGAAATATCAGGAAATTGACGAGATCAGAAAGACGAAGGAAATTGGGAATGGGATCCGAGTAGATTTGGAAGGAAAGGAAGACTTAATCAGGAAAGCAATTGCTGAGGAACAGGTGGAAGTAAGTTTGCAATGAATTTTGGGACTTACAATATTAAAGGGGCAGGAGGGGTGGGGAAAGCTAAGGCAGTAAGAGGATTGATATCGAAGTTCGGGTTAAATTTTATAGCAATACAGGAAACACAGTTCAGCGATTTACCGGAAAGAATAATTAGAAGATTCTGGGACAACACTGCAGTAGAGTATGTAAAGGTGAATGAAAATGGAAGATCTGGGGGGTTGTTATCGATGTGGTGTACATGAGTTTTTAAAAAAGAAATGGAGGTAACAAATCAAAACTTTATTTTAGTTAAAGGCAAAGTAACAGGTGAACAAGAAGATATGGTTGTGGTGAATGTTTATGGTTCAACAATACAAAGTAACAGAAGACAACTATGGAATGAATTACTGGAGTTGAAACAGTTAATCCGTGGAAGATGGATTCTTCTGGGATACTTCAACGAGGTACGTTACCCGGAGGATAGATTTAATTCCCAGTTTGATGTGGTGGGAGCATTATGTTTTAATAACTTTATTATGAATGCCGGGCTACAAGAATATAACATGGGTGGAAAGAGATTCACATACATGTCGGGAGATGGCAGAAATCTAAGTAAAATCGATAGAGTATTAGTATGTGGGGAATTTATCATGAGGTGGCCAAATGCAACTTTGTTGGCTCTAAACAGGGATGTATCGGATCACTGTCCATTAGTTCTAACAACTATTGGTAATAATTTCGGACCAAGCCCTTTTCGAGTTTTTCATAGTTGGATGGAGGCCAATGGTTTTGACGAAGCAATTAAAAAGGGACTGAACGTGATTTGTGAATCAAACTTCAAAGATGAATGTATGGCGATTAAACTCAAGGCTATAAAAGATGAGTTGAAAAATTGGAGGAAAAGTGAGAAAGCGAAGGAAGAGGTGCAGTTGGCTGTTGCAAATGAAAATATCCAGAAATTAGAGGCAGTGGCAGAAACGAGATCACTTACTGATCAGGAGATTGAAAACTGGCAAGGGTATAAGAAAACGGTAAAAGAGTGGCAAGTAGCAAAAACAAAGGATTTAATTCAACAATCAAGAATTAAATGGATTGCCTTGGGTGACGAGAATTCAACATTCTTTCATGCGGTGGTAAACAGTCATAAGATGAGGAATAAAGTGAATGGATTATGGATCGATGGGGTATGGGTTACGGAAGCCAATGTTATCAAGGAGAGGTTTATGCTAGCTTTTAAAGAGAAGTTTAAAGAACCGATCCCCACGAGACCAAGGATAGGCATGGAAGGATTTAAAAGATTGTCGGAAATTGAGAGTTTGAAGCTTATAGAACAATTCAAGGAGGAGGAGGTAAAGAATGCAATATGGGAGTGTGGTGGAGACAAGGCCCCGGGTCCCGACGGTGTAACGTTTTCAGTAATAAAGAAATATTGGGAAGAGTTGAAGACGACAATCATGGAGGTGATGCAACAATTCTTTGAACACGGTTCGATCCACCATTCTTGTAGCGCATCATTTATTGCACTTATACCAAAGGTAAACGATCCGATTGTTTTTTCCGACTTCCGCCCAATATCGCTAATTGGGGTAGTCAACAAAATTATATCAAAGGTGTTGGCGAATCGGGTAAAACTAGTTTTAAATAGTGTTGTCTCAAATTCCCAATCGGCTTTTATAACGGGTAGGAATATTATAGATGGGCCGCTTATAATCAACGAAGTAATTGGTTGGGCGAAAAAAATGAAAAAAGAAATTTTTGTATTTAAGGCGGATATTGAGAAGGCCTATGATACGTTAAACTGGAAATTTCTTATTTCTGTTTTAACACATATGGGCTTCCCATCGAAGTGGAAAAATTGGGTAATGGGTCTACTTTATAGCGGGAGAGGTTCAATCTTAGTAAACGGGGCACCAACTGGAGAATTCCAATACAAAAGAGGGTTGAGGCAAGGGGATCCTCTTTCCCCTTTCCTTTTTATAATTGCTATGGAGGCATTACATGTAATGATGGTTAATGCCGAAGCATCGGGTTTATTCTCGGGAGTGAAGTTACCGGGGAATGAAATAACAATAACTCATCTACTATTTGCGGATGACTCGATTTTCGTGGGTGAATGGGAAGAGAGTAACATAAAAAATTTGAGACGGATACTTAGATGTTATTACTTAGTGTCCGGGTTAAAAGTAAACCCAAAGAAAAGTCAGATTTTTGGGGTTAGGGTTGACGAAGAAGAGATTGTATCGAAGGCGAATAGTTTTGGGTTCAAACCGGGAAAATTTCCATTCACATACCTGGGGTTGAAAGTAGGAGCGAATATGAACCGAGTTCAAAATTGGAAGGAAGTAATAGATACATTCAACAGGAGATTATCAAACTGGAAAGCAAAGTTGTTATCCTTTGCAGGAAGGGCAATATTGGTGAAATCGGTACTTGGTACTTTACCCAATTATTATCTTTCTTTGTATAAATGTCCGATTGCGGTAGTAAAAGTTTTAGAAGGATTAAGGAGGAAATTTTTATGGGGGGGAAATAACACGAACAAAAAGATGAGATGGATTAAATGGGAAAAAATTGTAGAATCTAAAAAGTTTGGGGGTTTGGGCATAGGAAGTATTAGAGATTTAAACCTAGCGTTACTGGTCAAATGGTGGTGGCGGTTGAAATCGGAACCGCAACAATTATGGGCAAAAGTAATAGGTTCAATCCATAAAAACAAGAGAAGAATCACAGCAGTGCCTTTGAAAACCGATTACATAGGGGTATGGAAAAATATTGTGGAAGTTAGAAAAGATATGATGAAAAGGGGAGTGGCATTAGAGAAAAATCTAATAAGTAAAGTTGGTGTCGGAGACAAAACGATGTTCTGGATCGATGTATGGATTGGCGAAGTTTCATTGAGAGAAAGATTTCCTTTACTTTATGATATCGCAAAAAACAAAAGAGCTAAAATAGAAGAATGCTACAAACGACTTAATGGGGGTATTATATGGGATTGGGCTTGGTTGAGAATCCCTATTACAGATGATGAAAGGCAACAAGCTGATGAATTACTGGGCATATTAAATCAGTTTCGGGTGGTGGAAGACGGCGATAGTTGGGTGTGGCGAGGTGACAAAGAGCAAGGTTTTTCGGTTAAAAGCGTCCGAAACACGCTGGAAAAAAACATAAACTTAAATGAAGTGGCGGACAATTATTTTTGGAACAATTGGGCAGCACAGAAATGCAGTATGTTTGTGTGGAGAGCTCTGAAAGGTAGGATACCGACGGCAACTCAATTAAGAGAAAAAGGAGTACCGATACCATCGGATTTATGCGGAGTGTGTGGCTGTGATCAAGAAACACCGGACCATGTTCTTGTGAATTGTAGAGAGGCTAAAGGAGTATGGGAACAAGTCGGCTTATGGGTCAAGGCACCAACAATTATTCAGCAGGAGACGTTAGGAGAGTTATTCAATGCAATCGAGGAACAAAGCTGGCCGAAGAAAAGAAAAAAAGGCTGTACATGCCATTTTCTTGTTGACAACTTGGACAATCTGGAAGAAACGGAACAAAAAAGTATTTCAAGGAAGATATGGTGAAGTGTTTAAAATGATAGAAGAAATAAAAGAAGAATCGTATCAATGGATGAAGCATAAATCGAAGGTATAATTGACTTCTTGGGAGAGTTGGATGTTTTTCTCTTGGTGTAGTTAAGTTGAGGTATTATGTTACTGTAAGTTTTCGTTTATGTTGTTGCTAAATCTTGCTGTACTCTAAAGGCTATCATAGCATCTTGCTATGGGCTTGTTTTGGTTTGATTAATAAAGTTCCGTGTTGCCATTAAAAAAAAAAGTTATTTTATAGGTTTCGTAGACTTTATATTAAAATTAAAATTAAAGTATATTATTTTAGCAGGACTGGTCTTGAGAAATAATTTAGGGATGAGATTTTTTACCGAAATACCAGTATCGTACCGGTACCATACCGGTACCGTACCGATCATAAACGGTACATGTATCGGTAATAGATTTTTAGAAATTCGGTATTGGTAAAAAACGGTATCGGTACCGGTATATTTCGGTAAATACCGGTATTAATATCGAATTTAATAATGACTTTATGTATTTTGCTATTATCTTAGATCCCACTATGAAGTTATATTTTCTTGAACATTTTTTTTACAAAAACCAATATCAAATTTTTTTTGTTTGGTTATTTTTAATCAATTATGATGATTTTTTAGACAAGTTGGAATTTGGATGTTAAAAGTCGAACACATGTATGTTTACCTTTTGATTTTTTTGACTACTTAATATGTTTACCCTTTGTTTACATTTTTCTATATATTACTCTAATTCAATTAATAATGGATGGATGAGTTGCACATGAAATTCTTTTAGGTAAAACAATGGATGACACCAAAGCGGTACCAATATGGTAAAGACCCGAAATACCGGTACCGTACCGATACCGAATCTATAAATACGGTATCCACATTTCTTCAATTTCGGTAACGGTATTTACGGTATCGGTACCAGTACGGTACTGGTATTGTACCTCATCCCTGAGAATTTAGGTGTTTTGTTTGAGCCGAGAAAAATGTGCCTCTTGGCGGACGATGGTGCTACTATTGCTCAGAGGCTTGCGTCTTTTGAGTTTCGCTAATTGTATTCATTGATGCTTAATGCTTTACGTCGCTGTGATATCCAATGGGTGGGCTTTTTTGCTGTTCATTGTTATTGTTTATTTTTTGAAACTAAAATGATTAATAATTTTATATTGTTGTTCTAGGTATTCCTTGACTTTCAAATCATGGTAGACACGATCGACACGTTTTTCTCTTCGTGAAAAACAATAAACCAAATGATGCACCGGATTCACTTCTACAGCTGTACATGTTTCTTCAATTTTCTTACCTTCTTGGTACTATCACACATGAAGCTTCCACCTACTTTCACACACATTATGGTTGATGGATCATCCTTGAGGATGATCCGCCACGTATGCGCCACGTCATCATCCTCCCAAGATTGGTCCATCCTCCAAAACTAGAGGGCATGGTTAAGTTGGTCCTAGTCATCATCCTCCACCACTTTTATGTTTTTTTATTTTTTTTAATCTTCTTTTTTTTTTTAACATTTAACAAATATACTAACAAAATATTTTCATTAATATTAAAACCACATTACATAAACATAAAAAAAAACATAAAGTTAATAAAAAAAAAACATAAAGTTAATAAAAAAAAACCAAAGACTTAAAAAAAACATAGACTTAAATAATATTATGCTTCTTCATGATGTCGTTTTGAAGTTTTTTCAACATCGAACGTTTCGGCTCGGGTTCGTCCTCGACATTCATCATCATTATTTCCCATTCCTTGAGCCGAATTTTTTCATCGGAAATTCGGATTTTCTCATTCGACAACCGCACCTTCTCGCGTAACTTTTCTTCCTCTACACGAGCTTTTTCTTCCGCGAACCGGTCCTTCGCCTTCGTCTTTTGGGCCGTGACGTCATTGTACACTTTTAAGTGTTCCATAAACTCAACCATGTTCGGGTCCACCGTTTCCTTTTGTTTCCCCTTGGCCCGCTCCTTCTTTGATTTGTCTCGGCCCGGTGGACGCTCCGGCTCATGTACGGCGTACTCCTCTTCGTCAAAGGCGACGTCATCATTTAAGTTTAAGTTACACCTCGCGTCCGATCCACCGGCGCTAAAACTACTCGTTTCCGATGTTTTTTGCCGTTTCGCCATCGCCACCTCGTTGGGGATCGGCCTCCATTTTGGTTGGTCTTTTACAACCATCCATGCGCGAACGTGAGCAAAATTGGTATTACTATTGTTCGACTTATACTTCTCCAACGCCACTCGGAACACATCGTCGTCGCTCATGCCGCTACGACGGTCACTTGTATATAGTTTATTATATTCCTCGCAAAACCTATTGATGAGCGAGTTCATTTTCCGCCACTTTGCTGAGACCGAATCGACATCTCGATACTCGCCTTGACCCATATACTCGAGAAACTTCGCCAAAACCTTTGCCCAAAACCCTTCACCCGATTGGTTATTACCTATAAAAACAAAATATATAGAGTGTTAAGTAAATAAATAAACCTTAAAAAAAACAAACTTTAAAAGACTTAAAAAAACCCACTGTTAAAGTAAATAAAAAAACAAATTCTATAAAAAACAAACAAAAAACCCACTGTTAAAGTAACTAAAAAACAAAAAAAACAAACAAATTCTATAAAAAACAAAAAAAAACAATTTCTAAAAGAATTAAAAAAAACGAAATGTGAAGTAAAAAAAAAAAAAACAAAACAAATTAAACTTATAAAAAAATACGAACCTTTAACCGGGTTGTCAGACGTGCCAATGTAGGCCTTGGCTAAGGCTTCTTCTTCGATTGGCGTCCACCTTTGCCCCTTTGCTTTGGACGGTTCATCACCCACCACTTTCTTGCCTTTGTTTCGTTTTCCTTTTCCTTTAGGCGGTTGGGTTTCGGGAACAACCTCCACATCGTCGTCGGGTTCGGATTGTTGAACGGGTGGTGTCGGGTTCGGTTGGAAATTATAAGCACCCCGCATCATCATTTGTTGAAAGGATTGTTGAACGGGTGGTGTCGGATTGTTGAACGCTTGATTTTGAGAAAATTGAGCGAATTGGTTTGGCAAGTGTTGGAATGATCCAAACGCATTTGATGAGTATTGCGAGAATTGGTTCGGTTCTAACGTCGGATAATATCCCGGAGCCGAGAAAACATTAGGTTGGGTCGGGTTGATGGGAGTCGTCGGGTTATACGGATTGTTCGGGTTGGTCGGGTTGTTGAAAGGATCCATGCTAAAGTATAAGGTTTATAAAAGTGGAAGAAGATTTATAAAAATTATGTGAGAGAGGGATGAGATGTTGTGGTTAGTTTGGTGAATGAAAGTGAAAATGGAATTGAAATTTATAAATAAATTGAAATTTACCGTTACTTTTTGAAAAAAAAGTTGAATTTTTTTTTTTTTTTTTAATGTAACGGTCACTTTTGAATTGGGGCCCACTATCAATGGATCGTCGCAAACGTCTAGATGCGGACGGAGAGGACGGGACGCGGGGGGGGGGGGGGGGCGGCACGGTGTTTGGACCGTCGCCGTCCCTTGACGATCCGGGGACGTACCCCATGCCGACCAGCCTTAGGTTCTCTCCGTCTGTGTAATATTATATATTATATATGTATAATGTATATGTAGCTAGTCCTTATATACAACCACAGAACAAACCACATATTCATCTCTCTAACACAACATATTGAAATATCTCTCTCTAGATACACACATATATACATCTTTCTTAGTTGTGAAATATGAAGAATATGAATTCAAACTCCATTTTGGAACTTGGTTTTCTTTTGTTCATGCTTATTTTCTCTCATCCTTCATCAACTCAAGCTCAAGAAGTTGGTAATATTTGCTCTACAATCACAATGTGTTTTCTTTTGTAACTTTAATGATCATTGTGTGTAACTATGTATTCATGTGTATATCTAGAGGATGAAAGAGAATTTGATTACGCGAGAGGTAGCAAGATGGGACCGGAGAAATGGGGCGCGATGAAGGAAGAATGGTCGTTGTGTAGCAACGGGACGATGCAGTCTCCCATCGATATGTCGAGTCAAAGGGTGGAGATGGTGGTCAGCTCTAAGAAGCTATATAGAAACTATAAGCCTTGTAATGCAACCATCCTTAACAGAGGCCATGATATTATGGTAATTACTATTTCATATATATATATATATATATATATATATATATATATTATGGTGGAGACAAGGTTGCATGTTGAGGCAAAACATTCAACCTTGTCTCCATCGCTCGCTGCAAATGAAAGTCGGGCCCTTAATTTCCTCTCTCCTTCCTTCTTTATATTTCTCATTAGTGGAAAGAGGGCCCGCCCTTTCATTCCACAGCGTTGAAGATGGTCTAAGGTTACCGTAAAACACCCCATACAACATAGTTATATTTATAGGGACCTTTTGTACATTGTTTGCAAACTGGCGTTTGAGGTTGTATTGAACGGCCGTTCCCTACTTTTATACGACTATTTGAGGATTTATCAAACAAATGCTCAAAGGACTAAGCTTGCGTCATAGTTCCCTATGGCCGTTTGAGTTTTTCTTTGAACAGCCGTTTGAGTTTGGAGTTTGGGTATAGTAGGGACGTGTATATACTTTTATTATCGTTACGGTCGGCCATATTCATGGTGGCAGACCAAAGACCTACCTCACAATTGGAATAAATTACATACCTAATCATTTGGTCACATGTGTATAGTTGGCTAGGCGTGATTCATGGTGTCATTAGTCATATCAAAAAAAAGTTTTATATCCTCTCAATAATACATTCCTCATATATATTAGGCCACACGGGGTGGAATCGTTAATTACCGTGATACAATTGTATCACTCGTGGAACACCGCCGCCTCCCCTAATATAACGAGTGATGAAGTATAACTCGTTATATATATAATACGTTGAACATGTAAGTGAATGAATGTGTATCTTGTACATTGTGCATTAATACTTGTACATTGGAATCTCATCACTAGTGATACCACCCCCCTACATTTCTATCACTAGTGATAGAAATTTGGTTGATGACATGACATGATTTTATTGGACAGTGAGAGTGATATAATCTATCACTAGTGAACCACCCTCCTCCCCTTATTGTTTTACCATGCGTGATTTTGTTTTTTTAACAATGCGTGATTTTTGTGGTCATACGTAATTAGGGTTTGTAAATTTAACATGCGTAATTTACTCGTGTATGCTTCACAGGCTAAGCAAACTATTGTACGTTAACTTCCCCTATAAATATTTTTTTTTGTTTTTTTATAATAAATGACGATTAACTAGGTGATTTTACAATAAAAGTATTCCAATTAAAACATTTAGATTAAGTACTTCAACAATGTACATCTAGGTGATTTTACTATGCATGATTTAATGTTGCAGCTTCAATGGGAAGGAGATGCGGGATCAATCCTCATCAATGACACCGAGTATGTATTGAAACAAGCTCATTGGCACTCTCCGTCTGAGCATACCATCAATGGAAGAAGGTATGTAAACGAGTTGAGCCGAACCAAATTTAATTAGCTTTAAATATTTATAGAAAAATATGAGCCAAAGTTTAACTTATTTTCCAAAATAGTAACTTTAGTTGTTGAGCAAACTCATGAATATTTGAACAGGTATGACATGGAGCTACATATGGTCCACCTCAGCATCGACAACAAAATAGCTGTCATTGCTGTTCTTTACAATATTGGCAAACCTAATCATTTCCTTTCTAAGGTAAATTATTCTTTTCATATCTATTCCAATTTACAATTTATTATATGGTTGTTAACTAGCGCTATAAATGAACTGATTGTTCATGTTCGTTTGTTAAGAAATATATATGTTCACGAACTGTTCCTGAACACTTACTGAACAAGATTTTAAGTTTGTGTTCGATTATTAAGGAAATGAACTTGTTCGTGTTCGTTTGTGTTTGTTTTCGTTAATTTTAGACAACGAATTAAACGAACGTTGATGAACACAAATGAGCATAAACTAATGTTCATGAACACAAATGGAAACAAACTAACACAAACAAGCGTTCATGAACACAATATATAATACACTCACACTTATTAAATATTTTATTTGTCGAAATTTTGAAGTATTTAAATAAAATATAAACGATAAACCAATTAGTTCGGTACGCTTTGAAGATTTCTAAACTCACCTGACCGATTTACAAAAACCGACTATAAAACCAAATCGATATTCAGTATGGACGGTTTCATGGTTTTAAACCAAATCACGAAAATCTCTTGACATAGTTTCAAAAAAAATATCATATAGCAAAGATTTTTTCAAATAGAATTTCATAATTTTTTTTTACACAATTACTTTTTGACTTGCAGTTGGCTGTAAACATATCTTCTATGATAGATCAAGAGGGTATGCATGGTCACAGTGGTATAATAAATCCCAGAGAGATCCAAATGAGCAGTAGGAGGTACTACCGATATATCGGTTCACTAACGGTCCCTCCTTGCACCGAAAATGTTGTTTGGACAATTAGCAAAAAGGTAACAAACCAACATGTTTGTAATGTATACGCAAAATCATTTATTTTCGTATAGGCTAATGCTTTATGTTTATACAGATAAGAACAGTTTCCAAAGATCAAGTTAAATTACTTCGAGAGGCTGTACATGACGTAAGTAGAAATCAAACGAAAACTAAGCCTTTGTTGTTTTCTTTTTGTTAAGTGCTAACATATGTTTATGGTGCAGTATGCAGAAAATAACGCAAGACCAATACAACTAGACAATCAACGAGACATTTTTTTATATGGTCCAACGTCGAGAGAGAGATAGTATAAAAACTACTGTACACACGCCAATGTTATGTAATACATGAAATCTATATATCTTTAACTTTTTTGTTAAATTGTTTCAAATTCTTTGTTTTTCACTTGTACACTATTTAGTAGTTATATGAAAATTATTATTATTATTATTATTATTATTATTATTATTTAAGAAATGAAAATTAACTTAAGGTGTATTGATACACGTAACAAGTGTTGTTTCATAGAGGGTGTTTGGGGTTCCTTCTATTTCAACTTATTGACTTATTTGAGGCAAAAAGGACTTTTCAAAGTGTTTGGAATTCCTTTGTGTGTGAGTGAATAAGTCAATAAGTCAGGAAATCCTGACTTATTACTTCTCAAATAAGTTGAAAAGTCATTTTCAAAAGGAAAGCCAAACATGAATATACTCATACTTTTGAGTTATGCTAGTAACTTTTTGAAATAAAAGACAGACACTGGTACATCAATGCATATAATTGGTATCCCGTGGGTCTAAATGTCTAATAGCATAAGACTATGTGTAGTGGTAAATCCAAATAATGCCCCCACCATGGGCATTATTCGACACGTGGCAGTCCAGTCAGCATGGGGCGTTATTGCAAAAGTGGCGTAGTGGGAATAATGCCTGATAATGCCTCTTCCGATCATTAAAAAAAAAAAAAAAGCAAACTATTTTCTCATTGGTTGGTCAAACCTTGGACCCCTCCCATTGGCACTCCCATTGGCCCATGCAATGCCCCTTTAAGCGTTATCAAAAAAACACCAACTTCACGTTTTTGATTTTTTTTTCTAAAAAAACGCCCCATGTAATGGGGGTGGGTGTTTTCGGACGGTTTTTTTTTGAATTTTAAAAAAAAAAACGCCCCACTACACATGGTCTAAGTGGCGGAACGACTTTTTTTTTTTTTCTAAGGAGTCCAAAATTTTCGGGTGTTGGTTGTCTATTATTAATTTTATTTTTTAATAGAACCGAGTCGGGTCGGGTCGACAGAACTCATATCTCATATAACAACAAGATAAAACCAGATAAAGCTTCAAATACAATTTAAAAATACATCAAATGTTGTTAGAAAATGCATAATACTTCAATTGGGGAAGGTTTATTTGAGAAAAATTTAATGTGAGAAAAAAAGAGAGCATAATCACTACAAAAAAAATGCCATTTAGTGGCACATGTTTTTTGTGGCATTTAGCCCTTGTGCCACTAATTTAGGCTTTAACGGCACTTTGTGTATGCCATATTTGCTTAGCACTCATTTTTAATGTCATTTAGTTTTTATGCCACTAATTTAGGATTTTAATGACACTTTGTTTGTGCCACTGAAGTTTATATGAATTTTTAATGGCACTTTATACATGCCACTTAAACTTTCATGTAATTTTAAAAAGAGTAAAATGCACGGATAGTCCCTATGGTTTGGTGAAATTTCACCTTAGTCCCCAACTTTTCAGAATTACACTCTTGGTCCCTGTAGTTTGACAAGTTGTTACTCGGATAGTCCCTAAAGCGGGTGAAGGTTACTCGGATAGTCCCTGTGGTTTGACAAGTCGTTACTCGGATAGTCCCTATGGTTTGATAAGTTGTTACTCGGATAGTCCTTGTCATTTCACACCCACTTAACCAGAAAAACTAACCTCCATCCGCTTTGGGGACTATCCGAGTAACAACTTGTCAAACCACAGGAACTAAGAATGTAATTTTGAAAAGTTAAGGACTAAAGATGAAATTTCACCAAACCACAGGGACTATCCATGCATTTTACCTTTTAAAAACTTAAATTTTCAAGCATTCATTTTCCTTCCTAAAAATCCTTTAATAAAATTTCTTCTAAATTTTTTCCCTCTCATTTTTTTAGTTTTCCCTCTGAAGTTAAACCATCTCCCCCAAAATCAATTTCCCATATCTCACGGTTAACCAAAATCAATTTCCTTCCCCAACCCTTCATCGATTTTGGTTCTCATTCGCCCAATTGCACCACCAGGAGTCACTAATGAAGTGGAATTCACCAGTAATCTGCCTGATTCTGTATCCGGTGAACCATATTTAACAACTAGGGTTAGGGTTAGGTCGTGGTATGTTCATCTATGTCTTCATTTTCTCTGCTTGGAAAGAGTGAGTTCCATTTCTCGTATTTCAGATCTCTCTCCTTTGAAAATGAGTTGTTCTATGTAATTAGTTGTTTTGCTTTTAGAATCAAATATGACTGTTGATTCCTGTTTTTATATGGATGCATGTGTATTAAGTGTGACTATTGATCTATAATTGTGTTTGTTTACTTAACACATGCTGTAATGGAGATTTAGGGTTTGGTTTAGTTTAGTTGTGGTAAGGGTGACTATTGATCTATAGTTGTGTTTGACAAAATCTTAATTTAAGTTTTTTTGTTCCTCACTCTAGTTTTTAATGCATTTAAATATGAATGGATTGATTAATTGTCCCTCGGATGTTATTCATTGCAATCTCTAGAATTGAAGTGGTATTAGTTTTGTTAAAAACTTTAGATCTTGAGAAAATCTGTTAGAATTCTAAGTGGAAAAGCTTGTATATGGACTAATTATTTAACTGTTCTTATTGGATTTTGTAGGCCTATGTCCAACAGCTTGAAAGTAGCAGAATGAAGTTGAGCCAACTTGAGCAAGAGGTTCAGCGCGCTAGGCAGCAGGGTTGGTATCATCAATCCTTTTCATTTAAAAAAAAACCGTTTGAAGCAGCTTCACCTGTCTTAATGTTATTTCTTCTTTGCTGAAAGGGCATTCAGGGGAACAGTCTCAATCAACCAGTGGAAATGGTATGACCATGTGATTTTTCGTCTTATATATCCCTTGTCACTTGTGAGTACTTCTTGTCAACAATTACTGTCAAGTAACAAAAACTTTGTTACAATGACATTGTAATTTGAAACCTGAAAACCTCTGTTTTGTTCTGTGGTGTCTGTTTGGTACATGGGTGTAGAAATCGCTAGTCGTTAGTTGGCCGGTGGGGTGGGGAGTAGCGATTAATCGGGATTAACCGGGGATTAATCGGATATAATTGGGACTAATTGTAATTAATCGGAAATTAATCGAGATTAATAGGTGCCTAGTCGAGATTTTTACAACCATGGTTTGGTATATCTGTAGCTAGTTACTCATTGGTATATCACCAAAAACTTTGTAAACCCTTGTTTTGTAGATTCACTTCAGTATGTTCCATCTATGCACAAATGATGGAACCAATGGTGACTCTATTCGGAAGTGTTCACGAGAAACAGAACGAAACCGGAAGCATGTTTCATGGCGATAAGCATAAGGCCAATAACTGGGATGTAGAGAGTAATCACGAAAAGGGGAACTTATCCATGGACGAAACTGATGATGATGTAAAAGCCCGTTGCTATCGCGTAATTCAACTACTATTTTTACTAAAGAAACCATATTAAAGAAAAGAAAAGAAAAGCCTCCTCAATTCTTCAGAACTTGAAGTAAGTCGTGTTAGTGTGTACCCGCATCTTGTTATCAATTTATTACACCGAGTGCTTTCTAAAATGCAATTATGGGGGTGGTGGTATTATTGTTATATCTTTAGAAAGCTAGTTTTTGCTGAAGATGATATGAAATTGACTATCTGACCACTAATTAATTAGAAGCAGATCTTTTAAATAAACATCAAGAAGCGATTGTGATTATATGTCTTAATACCCCAGAAAATCAAATCAAAACTCTGGTATAAGATATTTACTTTCTCTTATTGGTATGTTTGCCGCATGTTGATTAATCTCTCATATTAGTTTAACTCACAGAAAGAAGAAACTATGTCTGGCAGCATTGGGTGATGATGAAGATGAGGCTGAAACAGAGGAAATTGAAAATATCAGTAAAGAAAAGACCAAAAAAAATGGCTACAACTAGTAACAAAAAAGTTAAAGCTCCTTCCACTGTGAAACGGTACTAATTAAAAATAATGATATCACTACCAAATGCACATATTCATTTTTTTCCAGCATTTTGTTTTTAGAGTAAATTGCCAAAATCGTCCCTTAGGTTTGGGCATATTTGCCTGTTTCATCAAAAACGACTTTTTGTGCATTGCAGTCCTTCACCTTTGGTTTTATTTTTTGCCATTTTCATCCTTGAGGTTGACAATTTATTGCGACTTTCGTCCCTCGAAAAATGGCCATCAGAGGTAAAAATGACAAGATTTCAAACTTTTTGGATGAAAATGGCACCTCAGGGACGAAAGTCGCGAAAGTGGCCAAACCTTAGGGACGAAATGGCATTTTACTCTTGTTTTTATTAATCCATGTTTTACAGGAGTGAAGAGCTCACTACTACACAAAGAGGCATTTGCTATGAAATTTTGCTACGGGAAAAATCGGTCGCAATTTTTGCTACGAGTTAGCTACGCACTAGCTACGGACGCATTTCGCTACAATTTTGCTACGGATATTCCGTCGCAAATGAAATCCGTAGCAAAATCTTCATCAAATTCATAGCAAAATTGAGGAAACAAATATAAAAAATATAACGTAGCAGAATCTATAGCAAAATCCGTAGCAAAACCATGAAAATAAGTATTTGGAAATTAACTAAAAAAGTAATATAAAATCCGTAGCAAAATTGTGAAAATAACTATAATAAAAAAACGTAGTTATAATGGTAGCAAATTCCATAGCTAAATCATGAAAATAAAATTTTAAAAATTAACTAAAAGAAGTTAAAAAAACCAGTAGTAAAGTTGAGAAAATAAATATTTAAAAAAAGTAAATAAAGTTCGTAGCAAAATTGGTAGCAAAATATAAAAAAAAAAAATACTTGAAAACTAATGTAGCATATGTTGCAACATCCATAGCAAAATCCGTTGTAGGACAAGAAACAAAACTATTCAAAAAAATAATTTACTAATATGGATAACAACATCGGTAGCAAAATACGTTGCAAAAACAAGAAAACAAATATTTCAAAACTAATTAATAATATTGGTAGCAAAACTAACCAAATAAATAATACATTCAAAACCGAAAGAAAATTCATAGAATAAAATGACAAAATATATCAAATAATTGTCGATCATTGTAAATCAATATAAGTATAGGCTTCAATGTAAAAGATGGGTGCGTATTACCCATTATGATTCGTCATCGTACTTTGTGGCGTAATATGACACATTAGATAAAACATGGTCAATGGCAAACAAACTGATTAATCGCAATTTTTCGTGGTCAAAACATCATGACTCATCAATGTGCATTATGATGCTTACTTGTTTGATATATATATATATATATATATAGAAAACTACTTTTATTGAGAAAACCCGGGAAACTCATAGCTCCCGACAATTTTTTTTTTGAAAAAAATAACACATGTAATATACATGTTTTTAAGACTTTTGGGCAAAAAAAAAAAAACAAAAAAGCGCCGAAGGGATTTAAAAAAAAAAAATAAACAAGTTTCAGCATTTTTTTCCTAACACGTGTTACACAGCAAAGTTGCTGAAATTTGTTTATTTTTTTTTAAAATAATCCTTCGGCGCTTTTTCGATTTTTTTTGCCCAAAACTCTTAAAAACATGTATATTACGTGTGGTAATTTTTTCAAAAAAAAAAAAGTCGAGAGCTTATAGTTTCCCGGGTTTTCTCAATAAAAGTGGTTTTCTATTTATCTTTAGCCAATATATATATATAGGATAAGGTTCAAGAGTGAACACTAGTGTAGTTTGCGAACTGAGCGAACTAATCCTGGCCATACATGTGTGTAGATCAATGGACATGCTTTGATGATGAAATACACTAGTGTATATTACGATTTGATGATGAAATCCTAGCCATCCACGTGTGTAAATCAATGGCCAAGATTTGTTCACTCAGTTCGCAAATACACTAGCGTTCACTCTAGAACCCCACCCTATATATATAGGAGAAGGATCCGTTAGGAACCACCCTTTATTGCGAGAACCGCGGGAACCAATGTGAACACAACCAAAAATACCTAAAAGTAGCTAAAAATCCCACAATTTGTTTTAATATTTTTTTATAAAAAAAATCGCTACTTTTAGTAGCGATTTTAATGTAAAAAAAATATTTTAAAAGAAATTGTGTGTTTTTTTGATTTTTTTAGGTGTTTTGGGGGTTTAGTTTTTAGCTTCGGGGGGGGGGGGGGGGGGTGGGGGTAGTTTTTTTTTTAGGTTTTTTTGGGGGTTTTAGTTTTTAGCATTTAGCTTGAGGGGTGGGGGTTAGGTTTTTTTAACTATTTTTGGTTGTGTTCACATTGGTTCTCGCAATAAAAATGGTTCTCGCATGAACCTTCCCCGATATATATATATATATATATATATATATATATATAATAAATGGGCTGAGCACGAGCCCAACTCGAGCTTTAGAAACAAAGCTTGAAATGAGCCGAGCTTGAGCCCGAGCTTTTATAAATTAAATGAGTTCGAGCTTAAATCTAGTCGAGCTTTGGCTCGGCTCGGCTCAGCTCGTTTGCACCCGATTAACATTTCCATACAATTTCTTCTTGTTATTTATATAATTGTTATAAAATTTAGAGTTAAATGTCATTTTAGTCGCTGTGGTTTGGGTTATTTTGTCAGTTTAGTCCAAATGTTTCATTTTTCACATGTGGGTCCAAAAAGGTTTCACCATTGCCATTTTAGTCCAATGGGTTAACTTGATCATTTTTTTTGTTAACCAGAAGGCAAATTTGGTCATTTTATATGGCCGAATTCCCTTCTCATTAACAGAAAAAATGAATGAAGTTCACCCAATGGAATAAAATAGCAACGGTGAAATCTTTTTAGACCCATTGGTGAAAAATGAAACCTTTGAACTAAACTAGCAAAATGAACCAAACCACAGGAACTAAAATGACATTTAACACTAAAATTCATTTAAGGTAAAAAATTAAAATTCCCGCCCCCATAAACTCCCTCCGTCTTTTCCCGCCTAATGAAAATTCCCACCCCATAAACTGCCTCAATCGCTTGGCTCCATTTAAAAATTTCATCCCCAAAAATGATTCACCATTCAAACTGCACTACTACTTCAGGGTATGTGTTCCTTTCAATTTATTTAATCTCTTTTCATAGTTAATTATCAGTATCATTAATATGAGTTCATTTAAAGCCCAAATTGACTCTGTGTCACTTTGGTTCAAATTCCATTTAAATTTTTTTTTTTTTGTTTTCTCTCATGTATTTGCTCTCAAGGATTTGTACAACATGATTTTAAGATTAAGAATTTAAGATGGTTCTGATAGCTTTCCAGACTCATTGCCATTCAGGTACATTTGTCCAATATGTTATTTTTCTGGTTAATGTCTGAAGCATTTACATCTCATAGTTTATCTGTTCCAAGTTTATCAGGTGCGATTAGAATCAGTCAATGCTCAAACCTCAAAACACACACATCGATCATTTGAGAATACACTAAACGTGGGAAACATCTGCGAAAAATGTTCATAAATCTTGCTTGGAAACAGGGTATACTTTCACATTTCTTCAATCTCTGCTTTATGTTATTGCTAATTAATTTTTATGAGGCAAGCAATAATGGTAATGAAGGTTGGACTTCTAATTTGTTTGAATCATTTGATTAGAAAAGATGGCAATGAAGGATGTTCTATTCGCGATGAAGATCAAGAGAAAACTGTGTTGTTTGTACACATATTGTATTTTGCGTTGCTTGCATATGAAGTGACGTTCAAGATGGGATGGAGTAGTGATGGTTTCTTCATTCGGGATATAGAAAGTGAGGAAACTATAGTAATTTGTATTTGGATATTTTGTATAATTTTGTAATATTTTATGGCATTATATTTCATAATTTTTCTTATCTATTTGTAGAACATGTGGTTTTTATTTGTCATTGTAAACCTTTATGTGATTTTGGATATATTTCTATGTATAATGGCAAATAAGGGGTATACGAAAAATTTATTAGTAGCAGAATCCATAGCAAATTTAATTGTGTTTGCATCTAAATTTTGTAGCAGGTTTTATGTTGTCCAATATGTAGCAAAAACCATAGCTAAAAAGTAGTTGAAAAAAACGTAGCTAAGTTTCGTAGCAAAAATCGTAGCTGGAAATCTGAAACAAAAAGCGTAGCTAAAAGTTCATACCAAATTTCGTAGCAAACATTCCCGTAGCAAAATTTATAGCTAAAATAGCGATGCCTATTTTTGTAGCTAAAACCGTAGTAAAGTATGATTCGGTAGCTAAAAGTCGTAGCAAACCTTTCCGTAGCAAAATTCATAGCTAAAATAGTGACGCCTATTTTTGTAGCTAATACCGTAGCAAAATATGTTTCCGTAGCTAAAAGTCGTAGCGAATAAATTCACGACGAGACTTGTAGCTACGAACCAAAATTGTAGCAAATTCGTAGCAAAATGGGTGTTTGCTACAGATTTGCTACAGATTCGGCCATAGCGGAAACCTATTTTTGTAGTAGTGGCTTCAAGGGAATGTTGAAGAAGTCAATCAAGTAACTAATGCTCCTGGCCTTAAAAAGGTTTTAATACTGATATATGCATTGATTTACGACGCGAGATTAAATGGTCACAACAATGATTTTACTTCTTTATGGTTGTATAAAATCGTGGTTAGTAGAACTAAATTTAATAAAATGTCAGGGCACAAGTGCAACTGCTAGATAGAGAAAGGCTAAAAAGAAGCGAGAATTAGCTAAAATCACAAAAAAAGGTATTTGTATACTAAAGTTAGTGTAAAAAATATCCACAACGAGTTATATATTTATTGTAACTTGAAAATTGCAGCCACAACAAACCTTTTCAAAGTCTCATATAACTAAACCTAAAAACAAAGAGGCTGATGATTAGCCAAAGTGACTAGTAAGTAATAACTGATCGTGCACGAGTCTGTGAGTCGAATTGAAACTGGGTCTGTAGGCTACTGGGTCAAACAGGTTTTAGAGATTGTTGGTTAATGAATATTTAGTCTAACATTGATCGAGTTGTACAGAGGTGTACGTTTAAGTGGTCATTAAAAGTTTGTTGCTGGAATGGTGGAGTACATGGTCAATTTTTAGCATGTGCTTTTTTGTTTTGTTCTGCTGTTTATATTCCCAGTTTACATATTTTCTTTTCCTACCACTTGTAAATCTATTTTGAAGTTCAAGATACAGAAGCCTAAAGTTTCAACGTTGATCCTGTTAGACACAATAAGCAAACAAAAAACATTTTTTGCTGGTGAAGACTGCTTCGACTACATAATTATGAATCAATTTCGATAGGTTTTTGGGCGATATTGAAAGATGCAAAAGATGCGGTTAAGTTAGAACCGCATCTTTTGGGTGATGCTTTTTTTCAAAATGAATACATGACTTTATTAGATGAATCAAAAGATGCGGTTACAACCTACTAACCGCATCTTTTGAAAATCCTATGGCATCTTTTGCCTACTTATGTAGTAGTGCTTCTATTTGCATCCTAAAAAGATAATAATGTTTGTTGACTTGACTATATGTGTTGTTGGTCAAATTGCAGACATCTAGAGGACAATATGCTGACTGGTTCTTTACCATCTTACTTTGGTAGTTTGCCAAACTTAAAAGAACTGTATGTGGTGATTTTTAATCATTCTTCATGCAGATATATACAGAACAACTCTCTGACTGGAGAGATTCCTCCAGGACTACTGACCGGAAAAATAATCTTTAAGTAAGTATGCTTCTTTCTCCATTTCAAAAGTGAAATGTTCATTACATTATTCATACGGGTTGAAACGGGCCGGCCTGAAACAAATTTTGACCAAGTTTCTATAATTTTTATTTAATTATATGTTAGTTTGTCATTACTAGTTGGGTATTACTTCTCTATAAGCTAATTCACCCCCCCCCCCCCCCCCCCACACACACACTATAATAAGTGCTCTATGTCCACTGTTAGGCTCGAGAGGGCATTATGGTTAGTCTATTTTCAATCTGCTATTTTTACGGCAAACTTTCTTATTATACAAGATAATGGATTTACATCATATGAAACTTTTGTTATGTGCTATATTTCAGACCATGGTTGAATTAATGGGGGCACAAGTTTCAAAACTGCTCCTTGCAACCAAAGTTACTCATCTTATATTCTACAAATTTGAAGGTGTGTTGTATTAATTTTAATTCACTTATGCATTTTCTCTTGGTGGCTTTTTACCGAACAAGATATTAAGAGCCTACCATGTTTACAGGTATGCATGTGTTCTATTACTCCATCTAGAGGTGTAACTTCTAGTTAGCGGGTTTTAATTGATCAAAAAACATCAGTACAAAAAATAGAGATTTCATGCTTAAAGAATATACTTTGGGTATCTTTTGACCCTATTGACCCATTCACCATATTTTTAGCAATGTTTTAGTTCATCAATCGACATGTCTAAGGAAGAAGATAACTCAATTCGACTCATTATAAACTGAAGGGTAAACATTCTCATCATGAACTCGCTTGTTGTTAGGTGATGGCAATTCCGACAACGAAGAGCTTAAAGTGTTGTCAAAAGAAGTAAGTTTGCCTTTTATTAACTGTTCTTACATCTTTGATAGCTATTTAGATCTAATCAATGTAACATGAATTGTGAAATTTCAGGTTGAGTATAGTCAGTTGGCTGATGTAGCGACAATAAGTAATAAGTGCTGGGAACTATGAAGTGGAAGTATGACTACTAAGAAAACGTTAACACGATGATTATTTAACTCACATGAGGATTGTGAAAGAGATTCATGAACACAATGAAGTTTTGAGTTTTTATTCATACACTTGTTAGTTTATTTGGGTTATTATATGTTTGATCATTAGATAGATCGACACTTATTAGACATTTGGAATCATTGGAAGATTGATTGAACTTTCAATTGAAGTGATTATTTTATGATTTCTACATTTTACAATTTTGTTTTTATTTTTTTAATGTAAATAAATGATAATTGTAATTAATTAAAATTAATATGATAAATGTCAATGGCATTTAATTTGATGTGATTTTTGTGGGAAAAAATATGTGCCACTAAAAGCTCAAAATTTTTTACTGGCAGATAAAAAAGTGCCACTAAAGGCCTAAAAACTTTGCGCGACACATTGAAAAAGTGCCACTAAAAGGCTTTAGCGTCAGCACTTCTTGTGGCACTTTTTTTGTGTGCCACCCATTCTTACAAGGTTATTTAGTGGCACTTTCTTGTTTTTCTGTGGCACTTTTTGCATGCCACTAGATGGCATTTTTTTTGTAGTGATGGTAAAACATTAAATAGTTTATAACTCCTTCCATTAATTATGTTATCTCTAATTAATAAAGCAAAAAACATTGTATCCTATACATTTCAAAATTTATCCTACATGTATCTATCACTTACCGAAATTTACCCTACGCATATCTAAATTTATCATACACATTTAAGAAATTTATCCTACACATATACTAAAATTTATCCTACATATGTCAAAAATTGTCCTTCATTCTAAATTATTTTATCTGGAAAGAGTAAATTTAAAAGTGAGTTACAACTTTAATTAGTTAAGATAATTAATTACAATTAGAAGTTTACCTATATGCCCTTATTAATAACATTAAAAACACATATTAAATGAAGTAAAATGGAGTATTACTATTGGTTTAAAATTAATTGTTTTTATTCTTACAAAATTTTTCTTCTCATTTGAACCCTCAACTACTTCATTTAATACAAATAAGATCCAATCGATTCAAATTTTTAGCAAGCCGATCTTGAGTCGTTCACGAGCGGCTCAGTTCGTTTACACCCCTAGGGACATACATCTCCGAAAACGACGACTCTTGCGAATTGGAAGTTAGAGGCTTCACACGCTAAGCTAACTATTGTACGTTAACTTCCCCGATAAATATTTTTTTTGTTTTTTATAATAAAGGACGATTAACTAGGTGATTTTACAATAAAAGTATTCCAATTAAAACATTTAGATTTAGTTCTTCAATAATGTACATCTAGACAGTGGCGAAGCTTGCCGGAGAAAACGGAGGGGGCTAAAACATATATACCCAAAAATTTCTATAGAATAGGGGGGGGGGGGGGGGTAAAAACGTATATATCCAAAAATTTCTATACGAAAACTACATATATAACACTACTGAGCGAAAAATCCCGGGGGTCGGGCGACCCCCCCGCCCCCAAGAAGCTTCGCCCCTGCATCTAGGCGATTTTACTATGCATGATTTAATGTTGCAGCTTCAATGGGAAGGAGATGCGGGATCAATCCTCATCAATGACACCGAGTATGTTTTGAAACAAGCTCATTGGCACTCGCCGTCTGAGCATACCATCAATGGAAGAAGGTATGTAAACGAGTTTAGCGGAACCAAATTTAATTATCTTTAAATATTTATAGAAAAATATGAGCCAAAGTTTAACTTATTTTCCAAAATAGTAACTTTAGTTGTTGAGCAAACTCATGAATATCTGAACAGGTATGACATGGAGCTACATATGGTCCACCTCAGCATGGACAACAAAATAGCTGTCATTGCTGTTCTTTACAATATTGGCAAACCTAATCATTTTCTTTCTAAGGTAAATTATTCTTTTCATATCTATTCCAATTTACAGTTTATTATATGGCTGTTAACTAGGGCTGCAAACGAATCGAACGAAATCGAACGAACACGAACAAGACCTTGTTCGTGTTCGTTTGTTAAGAAATATATGTGTTAACGAACTGTTCCTAAACACTTACTGAACAAGATTTTAAGTTTGTGTTCGGTTGTTAAGGAAATGAACTTGTTCGTTTTCGTTTGTGTTTGTTTTCGTTAATTTTAGACAACAAATGAAAACGAACGTTGAAGAATACAAATGAGAACAAACTAATGTTCATGAACACAAATGGAAACAAACTAACACAAACAAGCGTTCATGAATACAATATATAATACACTGACACTTATTAAATATTTTATTTGTCAAATTTTGAAGTATATAAATAAAATATAAACGATAAATCAATCAGTTCGGTATGCTTTGAAGATTTCTAAACTCACCTGACCGACTTACAAAAACCGCTATAAAACCAAATCGATATTCAGTATGGACGGCTTCATGGTTTTAAACCAAATCACGAAAATCTCTTGACATAGTTTCAAAAAAAATATCATATAGCAAAGATTTTTTTAAAATAGAATTTCATAATTTTTTTTTACACAATTACTTTTTGAATTGCAGTTGGCTGTAAACATATCTTCTATGATAGATCAAGAGGGTATGCATGGACACAGTGGGATAATAAATCCCAGAGAGATTCAAATGAGCAGTAGGAGGTACTACCGATATATCGGTTCACTAACGGTCCCTCCTTGCACCGAAAATGTTGTTTGGACAATTAGCAAAAAGGTAACAAACCAATATGTTTGTAATGTATACGCAAAATTATTTATTTTCGTATAGACTAATGCTTTATGTTTATACAGATAAGAACAGTTTCAAAAGATCAAGTTAAATTACTTCGAGAGGCTGTACATGACGTAAGTAGAAATCAAACGAAAACTAAGTCTTTGTTGTTTTCTTTTTGTTAAGTGCTAACATATGTTTATGGTGCAGTATGCAGAAAATAACGCAAGACCAATACAACTAGACAATCAACGAGACATTCTTTTATATGGTCCAACGTCGAGATAGAGATAGTAAATAAAAACTACTGTACACACGCCAATGTTATGTAATACATGAAATCGATATATCTTTAACTTTTTTGTTAACTTGT
This sequence comes from Helianthus tuberosus, assembly GCA_030545235.1. Taxonomy (NCBI): domain Eukaryota; kingdom Viridiplantae; phylum Streptophyta; class Magnoliopsida; order Asterales; family Asteraceae; genus Helianthus; species Helianthus tuberosus. The sequence continues at coordinate 183,529,984 of CM060412.1, forward strand.
TTCAAATTCTTTGTTTTTCACTTGTACACTATTTAGTAGTTATATGAAAATTATTATTATTATTATTATTATTATTTAAGAAATGAAAATTAACTTAAGGTGTATTGATACACGTAACAAGTGTTGTTTCATACTCATACTTTTGAGTTATGCTAGTAACTTTTTGAAATAAAAGACAGACACTGGTACATCAATGCATTCTAATAGCATAAGTGGCGGAACGACTTTTTTTTTCTAAGGAGTCCAAAATTTTCGGGTGTTGGTTGTCTATTATTAATTTTATTTTTTAATAGAACCGAGTCGGGTCGACAGGACTCATATCTCATATAACAACAAGATAAAACCAGATAAAGCTTCAAATACAATTTAAAAATACATCAAATGTTGTTGGAAAATGCATAATACTTCATTTGGGGAAGGTTTATTTTAGAAAAAAATTAATGTTAGAAAAAAGAAAGAAAGAGGATAATGGTAAAACATTAAATAGTTTATAACTCCTTCCATTAATTATGTTATCTCTAATTAATAAAGCAAAAAACATTTTAACCTATACATTTCAAAATTTATCCTACATGTATCTATCACTTACCGAAATTTACCCTACGCATATCTAAATTTATCATACACATTTAAGAAATTTATCCTACACATATACTAAAATTTATCCTACATATGTCAAAAATTGTCCTTCTCCCTAAGTTATTTTATCTTGAAAGAGTATATTTAAAAGTGAGTTACAGCTTTAATTAGTTAAGCTAATTAATTACAATTAGAAGTTTACCTATATGCCCTTATTAATAACATTAAAAACACATATTAAATGAAGTAAAATGGAGTATTACTATTGGTTTAAAATTTATTCTTTTTATCCTTACAAAATTTTTCTTCTAATTTGAACCCTCCACTACTTCATTTAATGCATATAAGATCCAATCGATTTAAATTTTTAGCAAGCCGATCTTGAGTCGTTCACGAGCGGCTCAGTTCGTTTACACCCCTAGGGACATACAACTCCGAAAACGACGACTCTTGCGAATTGGAAGTTAGAGGCTTGGGGTGGCAGTGCGGCTATGGCTTCTGATCGACCAATCGTTATGACAATATTATAATTTAATTATTTATTAGGTTAATTAAGTGATGTTTAAAATGGGTATTGGGTCATATGGCTGTTGGGCTAACGAATTAAGGTGCTTAACTTTTTTAAATTGGTTATTGTCTTATTGAGTTTTATAAGAATTAATGGGACAATGGATGTTGATCCACTAAACGAATTAGTTTATAACTCTTTTATATGTGTTAATTTGTTTTTAATAGCTTTACAAATGTAAAATTTTTAAATCTTATATTAGTTTTTTTTTATGGGGATCGATGTCAATATTTAATAGTGCCGGTGTAAAAATAAGGAGGTGTGAGAAGCTAAAGAAAGCCAAGAGTAGTTACAGTATCTAAAGAATAAGGAGGTGTGAGAAGCTAAAGAAAGCCAAGAGTAGTTAGAGTGTCTAACAAAAAGATTGGCCAATCTATAGGTTCTTTTACTTACCCTTTAGATATGAAAGAGGTTGATGCTTGGTTGCCATTTAAAGAAAGTTTGTGTTGCTATATATTGGAGATATTACTAAGGGAAGTTCTCATCGCAAAATGATCTCACCGGCATACGACTTAAAAGCTTGGGCGAAAATATCATCTTTAAAATACTGGTGGGTTACTCAAGGGACATCCGTCAGTCCACTTTCCCACTCTACAAACACCTGAAAAGACTGTGTGAGAATCTTATCCGACATCTTATCTTTAGTATAACCAACACATTACCAAATGATAGTAATAGTTTGCACATGCACGGCATGATTTGAATTTTCATGCGTTGGTGGTTCCCTTGGTAATATGTCCGTGATAGTCTATATTTCTTGGATTGTGTATATGTTGGAAATATTGAAGGTGAACATACAAGTTGGTATGTTTCCTCCATCCCACATTGGTTAGGGGAGTGAAGTTTGAGTGGTTTATAAGGGATTACTCCTTATAAGCCACCAAAGTGTTAGATGGGTTGAGAAGTGGATAAAGCCCACACGTGTGCCGAGTCAAGCCGAGCCGCGAGCTCGCGGATGGTCGCGTTTGAGGTGCACTTTGCATGTACGCATCGTCGCAAGGAGCTTTTATTTTTAGCTAGGGTCCGGTTCAGGTGTGTCAGATCTGTGGATCGAATGAGATAAGGAGATAGAGGTGAATTCGAAACAGTGGGGGTTATCTCATTATCTCTAGTAATTCGAATTCGTATGGGATATCTCCAACAACCGAATTTGGTTCTGGATGGTTATCCCACTCCCCGTTTTTCTCATTCTTTGGTGTGATCACAACCTATAAATAAAAGCCTTCTGCTACCCATTCAACATATACAATTTCGCAACCTTCAGTTTCTTCTCCAGCTTCTGCGTTTTTCTGGTTTCCATTCCTGTTGGAATACCAGATCAGTTCTGCATTAAATCCTGGGAGTTTACGCTGCAGCTCACAGCAATACGAGCGCGTAAAATCCTTTAAGGACAGGATCATCCGTGCAGTTCAAGGATCTTCTTTCTTAATCGCCAGGTTGGTTTTAATTTTGTGTGTTCTTTAATTCGTCCGATAACGGAACAGTCTTCTTCTACCTTTCTTTAATCAGTTTGTTCAAGTTGGAACAAACTGGTTTGACCAATAACTCGGTAATTAATAAAGTTTGAATTAATTTTCTATTTGATTGAAATATTTTTCAATAGTATATGTTGGGTAATTATGAACTAATATATTAATATCACTTTCTAATTTCCTATTTTTGTTTTCAGTAAAATTCTTCGCCCATCCGTAGGAAATTACCGATGGATTGTGACCGTTGGCAATACGTCGTTGGTAATATTTGCTTTATACTAGTGAGTGATTTTTTTTGAACAAAACACACTAAAATCTACTATTAAAATTCACCTATTGCGAATTTTATAAGACTTAAAATTCATCACTTTACTGGAGATAAACATCTAGTATTCTAGTAACACTAAACTAAAATGTCATTGGTGTAATTGTGTGAATGAAGCGTCATAACTTTTTTCGGGTCCTAAATTGAAATTTTAGTTTGAGACTTCTCAGAAAAAAAAAAGTTTAACATGTCCTTCCTCTTTATTCAGGTTACAATGATAAGATAAATAATTTATAACTGAAGGGATTGTAAAATTCTATATTATGTATTCATGTTTTATATGAAATTAAAAATATAGTTTTACCTTGCATATATTATAAAATAACAATCCCCCTCCGTGGCCCAGTGGTTCCCATTGGGTTGGTTGGGCCGGTTCCTCCTTTGGGAGGTCACCGGTTCGACTCCCACTCGTGGTCTTAGGGGGGGGACGTCCCAATGATAGACCGTATCCTACCGAGGCATGGTGCGGTCTTGAGGGCAACCCGGTTTTACCCAGCTGTTACCCCAGCGAGTCTCTCGTGTGGGGGCAGTATGGTTTCCGGGCGAAAGTCAGCTTGCGCAGCGGCCGGGGCCCAATCGAACATCGCGACGTAGGCGGGGCTGACGGGGGATTGTCTTTGACATGATCCCGGTGACCAATTCGGTCCAGTACATGAAAGTCACCTTTCAAAAAAAAAAATATTATAAAATAACACTTTTTTATAGTTGTATATGATACCTATTACGGGCATTATTACAAACATCAAGTTCAGGTTTTTAACTGTAAGCCTATATATTTTCCATGTATAGGGGCGGATCCAAGGATGTTTTGAGGGTTCCTGGGAAACCTCTCGGTTTGAAAAAAGTATAAAAAATTAGTGGAAATCTTGTATGATTTGAAAAATAGTGAGTATTAGTAAAAAGATACCAAAAGTAATCCAGTGATTTTTTTTTTTTTGGATCCACCATTGCCTTGTATATTGGTGGAATGATGATAATATTTAGAGTAAATTACAAAAATCGTCTTTTATGTATGTCACTTATTGCAAATTGTGTCCTTTATCTTCAATAATTACAGAAAACGTACTCGATGTTTGCAAACCCTTGCAAGTTATGTCCTTTAGCCCTAACTCAGTTAATTTTTTTGTGGTTACATCTGATCAAATGGACCCCACATGAGGGTATTTTGGTCATTTTACTATCATGTGGGGTCCATTTGGTCAGATTTAACCACAAAATACCCTCATGTGGGGTTCATTTGGTCAGATTTAACCACAAAAATTAACTGAGTTAGGGCTAAAGGATATAACTTGCAAGGGTTTGCAAACATCGAGTACGTTTTCTGTAATTATTGAAGACAAAAGACACTGTTTGCAATAAGTAACATATACATAAAGGACGATTTTTATAATTTACTCTAGTATTTATGAATCGATTTGGAGTTGTCTGTCCATCCTTTTTGTTTTTATTTCCAACACAATATAAGCACTCTTGCACTACCTGTAAATATTCTACCAATCATGTGTATGTTTAAAAAAATATTTTTTTTGTATATCAATATGTGTAAATATAGTTAAAAATGAATTTTTTTTTTTTTAAAATTCAAGCTTTTACAAGCTTGTCTCGAGCTTAACTTTTCAACTTGATAAAATAAAACAAGCCGAGCTAATTTGGCTCGTGTAAGTTTAAGCTTAAGCTCGAGGCCAAGCCCAACCTAGCTCGGTTTAGTTTGAATCATTTACTGTTCTGTTTTGTTTGATACTGAGGTAAACCTTCGGTTTTGGTTTTGCTAATTGCTTCTAGTGATAAATCTGAAAAATGGGAATTTGAATTGGTATTGGGCTATTTCACACGGAAGGGGGTTTTATTCCTGTTATTGTTGTGGGCCAGTAGGTTAACAAAGAAGAAGCATATCTATATTTTTATTTTGATATAAAGTTGTGGGCTAGCTTTATTTTTGTCAACCATCAGTTGATTAACCCAAGGAAACTAAGATAGGATGATTAGCCCAAAAAGAATAAGAAAGGATGATAAACCCATTGAAAATAATGGGTTCAAGTTGAAATGGATGGGTTTTATTTTGCGGGGTAACTTTGTAGAATGATAACCAAGTTTTAAAAGTGTTTCAATTAGGTCACTCAAGTTTTAAAAGTGTTCCAATTAGGTCACTCAACATTTATTTTTCGTTAAAATAAAATGTTTTTTTTTTCATCCATTTCATAGGTAACCGTTGTCATGTGGATCTTTGTTTCTTTTTCCCCTTTCATTTGATGCTAATGTCGAGTGATGACGTGGATTTTAAATTGTTTTTTTTATTTTATTTTTAATGTAATTAAAATGTTTTTATTTTTAATAAATATAATTTCATATATTAAAATAATCCGACTCCATCATCTTATGCTTCATTTTTTTCTTGACATGTGAAAAAAAGGATATGGCTTGATTTGAATGTTAAGTTATCTAATTGGGACAAAAACAATACGAGTGATCTAATTAAAACATTTTTAAAACTTGATTACTATTTTATATGACATTTTCCCTTTATGCTATGGTTCAAATGTACGATTCACATATAAGCACATAGCTCATGTGACATGTCCCTAAAAACCATTTAATAATTTAGTTTTATAAATTTTTGTAAGTGACGCATGTTAGTGTATATTTTTTGTTAAAATAAAGAAAAATACATAAGAATGACAGATTGGTAGGTAAACAGACAACAAGCTGGAATGATAGTTATATGCATAAATTGTATATAGGAATTCCGTTCTTAAATCAATTAGTATTATAGTGTAAGACGTTAACATACATACATTGATGTAGCATAGTAAATAAATATTAACACTACTTAATTCCAAAATTACTTAAAATAGTCAATCAATAGTCTACAAGTATTCAAAATATGGAAATCTAAATGACTACAAGTAGATGAATAAAAAGATCAATAAAAGAAAGTACAGTTCTACTTGCTAAGAGCCTAAGAACCATAACCAGGAGTTCTTCCAAATTTATACATAACCAGACCTTTTATACCAAACTGAATCTTTCATTAGCCTATGTAGTGTGACTATGACCCAAATGACCACCATCACCCTCTACGTGAGCATTATGTCATCTCACCCTCATCCACCAACCTAATCCACCACCCTATATGGTGTAGACCATGACCACCATTATCATCCACTATTCTCTCCCACAAATCAAAATCCTCTAATTAATTAAAAGAGGGTCATGGTTGCCATCGATTAAACCATGTGAACCACTATGATTTGCACAGGGGACGGTGTAGCGGTGGTTCCATGATCCTACATAGCAATCCATGACCCAAACCATCATCCTTATACCCCATAGCCTTATAAACAACATGTCAAATCTTTCAAAAACTCGAGTTTGATTTACTCGACATCTCTGTGCAAAACTACCTCCCCTCGACCCTATATGCCAAAAATTCACCTGGCGGCAAATTGCATAGGGAGAGATGAGACTTACCTCCAAGCGGTAAAGTCATGCATTTTCTCCATCGACACTTTCAGGAATACCTCACCGTTAAAGACATTCTCTATCTTGTCAAGTTGCCGGTAGATGTTGGACCTCCTCTTAAAAGAATGGAGTGAATTATAAGTTTTGTCATTTACTTTTATACAAAATTCCAGGTGGTGTCATTTACCTTTAAAATTGATGAGTTTTGTACTTTATGTTTCAAAATGCTGTACGTTATGTCCTTTAGCTCTAACTCTGTTAATTTTTTGTGTTAAGTATGATCATGTGCTTTACACATGAAGGTATTTTTGTCACTTCATATATATAGGGACTGTAAAAAGTAAAAAGAAAATACATATAAAAAAGTTAAAACTTAAACACCTTCACTCTCTCTCCTGACTTCAGTCGGCTATCTATACCCACAACCACCGGCCATTAACCACCAACCAACCACCACCTGTGACCACCACCGCCGGAACTCTAGTTCATCACTACAAACATAATGAAACAAACCTCCAATAAAAAATCTTCTGTAGGTCACACAAACGACTACAAGAAGGTTTACCAGAAGTTTGACGCTAACGGTGATGGTATGATTTCAATCATTGTCCATTGAGCTAGAGTTCTGGCGGTGGTGAACGCTGAAAGTCATCATCCTTTGAACTCTGTTGTTACTGATGCACTCTAGCTTGACCCATTTGGTAAATCAGACTCAAATCTTGTTGATATAAATCCCCATATTAGCATCTTGAGAAAACCCAGGTTCTAAATTTGAAGTTGCTGTCCATATTACCATCTTGAGAAAACCCAGGTTCTAAATTTGAAGTTGCTGTTGATGATGATTTTGATTACCCAAAATTTGAAAAGAAACTTATAAATGGGTAAAAGTATGTGAAGATTTATGAGTGAATTGCAAAATTTGTCCTTTATCTTTATACCTGATTGCATGCGGTGTCATTTATCTTTAGAATTGACGAGTTTTGTACTTTATGTTTTAAAATCCTGCACGTTATGTCCTTTAGGCCTAACTCAGTTAATTTTTTTCGTTAAATCTGCTCACATGCCTTGCACGTGAGGGTAATTTTGTCAATCTACCCAATTTAATTTGTTTTTTGTTACAATTAAAAATCAAAATTTCACCCTTTCTCCTACAATTTGTCTCTCTCATCTCTCTCTAAAAGTGCATACTATCAATCTATCATAGAGGAGAGAGATGATTTCCCAGATCCCAGATCTGGCCACAACCATAATGAAAACAACAAATCCGGCCACCGCTGCAATATCTTGAAACCCTTGAACACCTTCAAATCCGTTCACCACCACTGTGAAAACAACAAATCACATATTCCCCGTTACCAAATTCGTCATCATCTTCAGCATCCGACCTCCACTGCTGCAACCCCATGATCTCCTAACTCACCTACACCGACAACCCACCACCATCGTTTTCAGATCTGTAAATTCGCAAGAACAAATCACTTTCAAACACTTGATTTCTGGTTCTCACTTGTTAAATATAAGAAAACACAAGAATCGCAACCCGATTACCCGAGCGCCCTTGCATATCGATTCACCCTGTTACTTGTTGTCATCGTACTGTTACACTCGGCTTCATTGACGATGTAGTTGCAGATCTGGATCGGAAGGATCAGACTAAACATCAATCTTCCTCTCTCTCTTTCCACCATTTCTCTCTCTAGAAACCGGATCTGCGATGGTAGTTGCAGATCTGGTGGAGGGTTACGGTTTGCTCGCAATAAAATTTGGGGTTTTAATGTACATATAGGATGAAAATGGAGGATGAGGGACATGAAAATTTACAGGGATGATGACTGATTTATGATGTACCAGATGTGAATTTAGAGATGAACTTTGAAAGAAACCATAAGGAATTTGGATGTTTTGCAGGTTTTTTTAGCTATGATGATTGATACATGAAAATGGATGTTTGCAGGTTTTTATATCCCTTGATCTTTGAAAGAAACCATAAAGAATTTGGGTTTATATATATTTTAATTAATATATTTTTAATTAAATGCGTAAAATTACAAAAGTACCCTCATGTGACTTGCACATGATCTTATTTAACATTAAAAACAAACTCAGTTAGGGCTAAAGGACAAACCTTGCAACAATCTGAAACGTAAAGTACAAAACTCCTCAATTCTAAAGATAAAGGACACCGCCTGCAATTAGGTATAAAGATAAAGGACAAAATTTGCAGTTCACTCAAGATTTATTTTTGTTTTATATATTATAATACTTTTAAATAAATAGATAAAAAGACTACACTATCCTTCTGTGACTTGATTTAACAAAAATATTTAACTGGGTTATGGCAAAAGGACATAACGTGCAACATTTTGAAACATAAAGTACAAAACTAATCAATTTTAAAGTCAAAGGACACCGCCTGGAATTTAATATAAAAAGAAAGGACAAAACTTGTAATTCTGCCTGGATTTTAACTATCAGATGTGTTGGAACCTGGCGAAATTTTCATGAAACAGAGCAATAAAGGAGTTGAGAGAATGAGGATAAAACGAAACTGAGTTACAACTTAATATCAAGGGTGTGTAACACGTGAGAACAAAAATGTCGGACGTGGGGAGAAGTTGTCAAGGGAAACCGACCAACCCGCCGTCTTGTTGGTGATTTGAGTATTATCAATGTCATTTTAGTATAAGTAGAATTTCTTAACACAAAATTAGAAATTGAAATAAATTATGATACGAGTAAGAAGGTGTGTAATACACATTCGATCAATACCATTCTGATATAAATCACAACGGAACCTCTTAGAATTCTAAAGAGTCGAAACCTATAGGCGATGGGGTTTCAAGGGCCCATTGTCTCCTTAGTGGGGTTCAGGGTAGCACCTAGATGGGTTTAAGAGGCCAAACCCCTGGCAGGTCCAAGGGGCTTAACCCTTGGCTAATTTTAATTTGCTTTATGGAAATACTCAAGACTTGAATGGATGAAGGAAAAATTGCATGGGAAATAATCTTTTGTAGTAGCTAAGATTAGTAGTTAGTTGGATCATTAGTTGGAAGCAAACTTATTACTAAGGGAACGTTTGGTTCGCGAAATATATTTTAAGGAATTATTTGGTATGAAGTAATAGAATGAAGAAGAGAATGGAATAGACTAAGGAATGGAATAGACAACGGAATAAAATGGATTATTCTATTCCATCGTGATGTTTGGTTACCCGTATGCGAATAGAATGAATCGTTACTTTGTACAGTTTTATAAGCAAAAAAGACAAGTAATGAAATACAATTAATAAAAACAGCAATAATATATTTGTCTCAATAATAATAATAATAATAATATGTAACACCTCGAAAATTCGCGTCCTATAAAGTATTGACACGTGTCATAAGCTTAAACGTGTGACAGAATACTCTAGAGGGACTAAAGTTGACAAATAAAGAAAGTATGTGAATATACGAGTTCTAAATGTCAACAGTGAATAAGTATATTGTACATTAACCCTACATGATGCTCGTACCTTCAAACGAATAAATCATGGATCATACGAAGCTAAATATGAAAGAAAGTGAGAGATTTCAAACTACAGGGGTTAAATGTGTCAACATGTTTAAGTTATACCTCTGAGTGACCTTTTGACAAACCTGAAGCTTTGTAACGGTTAATTATGCTCACTAGAATGCACGATATAAATTTCATAAAGTTTCGTTATCGTATGAGAAAGTTATGATCAAATCCGTATGCGAGGGGTAAAGCGTTAACGTTGAAAGTTATGACTTTTCGGGTTAACCGGAAATGTCCAGGGACTTGGCAAAGTGGGTATAAGTCCTAAAGCCTTTGTAGGTAAATAAGAAGGGGTCAAATTGTAAGAAATAAGTCGGTTGCCCTTTCGAATGCTTGAAAGGCCAAGTTTTTGCATTCTGCCTATTTGTTGCGCACCGCAACAAATATTTGTTACGGTGCGCAAGCAGTGCCCAGCGACAGAAAGTTGATGTTTGCTGTTTTAAACGCATTCTTGACCTTTTAAACGGTTTTCCTCATATCCCTTGGCCCCTAAACAACCCCTAAACACTTAGGGACACTTGTTAATCAGTTGTGGGCACTTGTAGACTTGGGTGTCAACTTCTTATGGTGATTACATTCACTATATAAGGCCATGAGTTGCAACTCATTCCACACACCTTCATTCTGCAATTGAGGAGCCTCCTGGAGCTTCAAAGCAGACCCAAGTCCTTTCTAATCAAGCTTAGGACTTCAGTAAGTTTGCTAATCCTTTCTTAATTAAGTTTTAGCTTAGTTTTAGCTTAAAAGTCAAACCGTCGTAATTAACGGTTGACTTTAAGATTAATCACTAATGGTCCAGTGATTAGTCGAAGTGAAAGTAGTTATAAGTTGGTAATTATGTGGGTAATAAACCCTTAAAAGGGTTCCCCCTGATTCCCACTTTAACTAGGTCTAATGTCGGGTCAAACTTTTTAATAAAAAGTCAACAGGATGCTTAGTTTCTAATTTATGCATAATTAGCAATGTAGAACACATACAACCTGTATGATCATTAATATAACTTAGTAATTAGTGTAAGAACATGTCTAAACATGTTCAACCCGATAATTTTATGTTTAGACCCGGTTCGGAACCGAAAGTCGCAAAGCTTTGACTTTTGCTTTGACTTCAGTTCTGACCTGCTTTAGTATGATTTGGAAATGCCTTAGAGCTTCCTTAGGACCAGGCTACATGTTAGCATAACCCTCTGTGGTTGGTTCATTGATTGACCCATTCGTTTACGCGTTTCCGTTAATTGCTCATATGTTGACCATTATGCCCTTATTACCTTAAAACGTGATTTTTGGAAATGTAAAAGAGTAGAAACTTAAATTACTGATATATAAACTTGTATGCAAAGTTTGACATCAATTTGAAGTATAGATTGAGAGTTATGCTCATTATCGCAAATTTAAAGCTTTATGTTAATAAAATGGCGTAATTAGCGTATAGCCTACCTTTCGATATCAAAATCTTTACCCACTGATGTGATATATTATTTTTGGAATTTTAAAGATTTTTAATTAATTTTAGGCTGAGCATAACTCATAGTCGTAGGCTTAATCCGGTAAATGTCGGTTTTGCCCTTACGGGCCATAAAATGAGTTTTACATATCTAAACGACTCCAAACCTTTTGCTACTAATTAGTTATGATAAATAAATTATTTTAGACCTTCTGGAATAATAAAAATATCAACTTTAGGTATTGAACCCGTAAACGGCTCCTAATCGCCTTATTTAGCGTTTTTAGCGCATAGTATGTACTAAGACTATTTTTAAACATACAAGGGTGATACCTACTGATGTTTTAGTTAAATTATAATATTTTAACAGTAAGAAAAAGTTGTTTAACTCAGAATTCAGTTTTGAGCTTCTCGGCTTATGTGAAATTACCAAAATGCCCCCACGGTGCATAGTTTGGTTATAATTGATAAATTTCACATATATACTTTAACCTACTGTTATAACTTATCAAAATAAGTATTTTTGCTGATTATATCAGACCTGTAACTCAGGTAAATACTTAAACTCTTTTATAACCTTTTAAATGACCAAACTACCTCTACGGGGCCTAGTTTGTGTTTATATACGTTTCGGGCATAATGAAGGACAACTTACTGATGTCACAACATATTAGGAGCATATTAACTTAGGAAACCTGTAAATGGCTCATATGAATAACCGTTACGCTTATTACGCGTTCGGTTCGGTTTATGTAACTAGTTTGCATAAATTAGCCGAAACGGGTCAAACGTTATCGTTTTTATCTCAAAATCCAGAATGTGTTTAGTTTACCCATATTATACAGGTCTCCAAACTTGTCGGGTCTAAATCACATCCTATCCCGGTCTTCGCTTAATCATGCGTTTTGAACCGTAAACCTTCCTTAAAACTAACCGGTCTAAGTTACGACTTAAATAAGACCCGTTAGGAATTTAATAGGTTAATAAAACCTTCGTTCCAGATTGAGAGCCCCAGTAGAAGTACTTGTGCTTGCTGATTAGGATATACGGCTGAGTATAAATTGCATTGCTAGCTCAGGTAAATACTTTTAACTTATTTTCCCTTATACGGGCTTGGGATACGGTATTATAAAAATACCGCTTGGTCGGGTGTAGAAACCTTTTAATCGGAGATGATTAAATTGCATAATCCCGTTTTAATCTGTATTGATTGATAACAAATAACATTGGGGGTTAATGACCGTGTCCTGGATATCCTTGGCTCATTTTAAAAAGTGAATGGCCACGACGTAAGCACAAGGTGTAGGCAAAACACCTCCTGTTGCATATGTATAACGTATACTCACTCGTAAGGGTATCTTCTTGTGAGATTATATTTGTGGTGTGTCGATTAATCTTTTCCGGCTTGTATTGTATAATCACCGGCCCTAAATGTTGGACAACCATGTAAATCGGATACAAGATTTTTATTAATAAAATTGTCCCAAGTATAAAAGATTAATTTTTCCTCTGTGCATTTTAATCGAGTTATAAAAAGATATTTTGTGCCTCATGCATTCAAATCAATTTTTAAACTCTTTTCCAAAATGAGTCAGTTAATTGTATTTACCAGTGTAAACTGACGTATTTTCCAAAAGGTTAAGTGACAGGTACTATGCGTAATTGGCTGGGAGCTCAGGGCGTCACTAGGGAATCTTGCAAGTTCTAGATGCCTAAAGTCTGTTGAACAGTTTTCTTTTATTGATCCGCCTGTGGATCCTTTACCTTCCGTTGTAATACTTTGACATTACTTATATTCGGAATGTAATATATTTATCTTTTGCTTCCGTTGTGCATTTATATATTGTGTTGTTTGACTATGATGATCTCAACTACGTCACGATACTCCCCACCGGGCCCACCGGTGACACGTGGAAATCGGGGTGTGACAGGTTGGTATCAGAGCCAACATTGAGTGAATTAAACACTAGCCTTATGTGTTTAATCTCAATGACACAGTAGCACATTCCTTGACCTTCTGAGTCTAGACTTAACATAGGAATGCTTTCAATCCTAATCTGGAAATTTTTACTTCCAAATTTTTTTTATATTGGATACGTCGCCAAGCGAAGAAGCTGTATTAGAAATTCTCCACAATCTGGAGCCCTGAAATGCTGAGCTTCGTAGCGCGGCTAGAATGAAACGAGCATCCAAGGAGAGAGCATTCAGAAATAACTTGAAGAAGAAACTCCTTTTGCTGAAAATCGTTTCCTTAATAGTCCTTATAAGGACATATTTATCTTTCAGTCCCTTCGAGGACACATTATTCCTTTTAAAGACCCGCTTAGGGCAACTCTGTACTTTTATTTTCATATAATGGATTGATTAAATTAAGTTTTCATTCTAAACATGAAATATGAAATAAATGGAAAATAACATCCCTTAGAAGGGAAGTGCCTACGGGCTATAATTAACGTCCTCTGAGACTAAAGACGGTGGTAGCCTACAACTCTCTGTCAAGGAAAGTAATGAACTTGGATTCACACCTAAATGCCTCGATCCCAGACGATCATGGCTTATAAATTAAACTTGTCCATGTGACTAAGCCTTTTGTGCTATTATTAAATGCCTCGATCCCAAACGATCATGGCTTATAAATTAAACTTGTCCACGTGACTAAGCCTTTTGTGCTATTACTAAATGCCTCGATCCCAAACGATCATGGCTTATAAATTAAACTTGTCTACGCGACTAGGCCATTTGTGCTATTATGAACTTATAAATTAGGATTTATGATAAAAATCCTGAATAAAATAAATATCCTTCCTTCCCTGCCAGTAGGCATTTTAAAAAGAATTTTAAAGGTGAAACCTAGCCTACGCGGCCAAGATGGTGAAACCTACCCAAGGGATTCAGATCCTTGTTAACACCTAAGAACGTGTTAGCACTCCTGACAAATGTGATTCGATAAAATCACAACAGTCGTCCTTATATTGGATTCTTCCAATTTTCTTATCTAGTCTAGTGATCTAGAAATCATGGCTTGTGTCATCCTATAAGATGATCACATTATAAACATCCGATAGTGATGAAGTGCCTACGGGCTAAACTTGTTGTCCGATAAGACAACGACAGTGGTGGTCTGTGACCTCCTGTCTAAAAGTGTTGGACCAGGTCCAAGCATAATAGTCGGTAGGATCCATACGATCTCGACTAATAGCATCTGAGAAGATGATCATATTATAACCATCCCTCAGAAGGGAAATGCCCACGGGCTATATCTATTGTCCTAAAAGACAAAAGACAGTTGAAGTCTACAACTCCCTGTCAAGAGAAGGTAATGAACGTGATTCAAACCTTAATGCCTCGATTCTCTGAAATCATGGCTTATAAAATTTAGAACTGTCCTTGTGACTAGGCCTTTTTGCGCCACTTTAATATCCTTAATGTTTTATAACTAGGATAAATTATAATGGAAAATACTAATTAAATATAACTAACAAGTTAACCAATATGGTTTATATTACCATGGTTGATAAATCGTCAAAGATGATGATTCCATAATAATCTCTGAATAAATCATTGTTAATATTTATGTAGCAATCAAGCTACATGGCTGGATTAGATGAAGTTAACAGTCACTTGAAGGAGAGCAATGATACTACCAGAATTAATGTAACTGGAGCAGAACTGCAGGCAATAATAGATTATGCTGTTACTCGAGCTCTTGATCGACAGTATGATGAATCAAATGATACCCACTCCAAGACTCTATCTATGGCTCGTAGTAAGCCCCCTCCTAAAACACATGAGTCAAGGGAGGACGATGTTCATGACTTGTCAAATCAAAGGAGTATTCCGTCTAGACAAGTTGTGTTTCATCAAGAGGCATCAGTTAAGACCTGTTCATATAAATATTTTGTCTCCTGCAAGCCCAGAGACTTTACAGGAGAAAATGGGGCCATCGATTGCATGACATGGCTCGATGAGATGGACGTTGTTGTTGACATCAGCGGTTGTGCGGAGCAAGATGTTGTGAAATTTGTTTCACAATCATTCAAAGGGGAAGCGTTGGCATGGTGGAGATCATTGCTCCAAGCCACGGGAAAGGTTCTACTCTACAACTTATCTTGGGAGCAATTTGTTGCATTAGTCAAGGAAAACTATTGCCCCCAGCATGAAGTAGAAAAGATAGAATCAGACTTCTTGACTCTGGTCATGGAGAATTTGGATTGTCAGGCATATGTGACAAGTTTCAACACTATGTCCCGCCTAGTTCCATATTTAGTCACCCCTGAACCTAAACGCATAGCGCGTTTCATTGGAGGCCTAGCACCAGAGATAAAAGGGAATGTTAAAGCATCTAGGCCAACCACATATAGGTCCGCGGTGGACTTATCCTTATCTCTCACCTTAGATGCAATTAGAATTAAGTCTGTTAAGGCTTCTGACGAGGGAAGAAGAGAAAGAGAGGAGGAAAACTCACATCGATATAACAAGAAGAAGAAGGGAAACTCTGAGCGCGGGAAGGATTCCGAGTTTAGGAAGAACTCGAGTCAGTCTGATAACAGACCCAAATGCAGTAACTGCAAAAAGCAACATTTTGGAAAATGTACAATCGACCCACGTGCTAAATTGTGTGGAATTTGCAAGACCAAGGGTCACAAAACCATAGATTGCAAGGGGTTAAAGAACGCCACATGTTACAATTGTAACGAGGAAGGGCACATCAAAACCAACTGCCCAGAGCTTATAAAGAAGCCGGGAAAGGCCAGGAAAATAAACGCATGAATCTTTCGGATGAACGCCAGGAAATGGTGCAGAAGGATAACTATATAGCAGGTACCTTTCCTTATCAAGCAGTTTATGCAGAAATTTACTTGATACTGGCACATATGATTCAATATTGAACAATAACTATAGAGAACTGTTGTCTCCGCTTGATTAGGACTTCGGTCATTTAATACGAGGTAGAAATTGGCCGACGATACTTTAGAAAATGCTCCAACAAACCTTAGATGGATATTTTATATCTAATAGGAATCACTCTTTTCTGATATTCCTAAGGCAAGCTTTCAAGCTACCTAAATACTTTAATATAATAAAGACAGATGTGACGTTTTGATCCTCTGTCAGAAAAGTGACGGACTAGGTCCAAATCTTTAATGCCATTGATGGTCTTTTGCGACCTAGGCTAAGTAATATTAAAATATTTTAAATAACGTTCATTAAGAATGTTAGTACTATAATAGCCTGTATAGGTTATTGACACCATGGTTAGTATATATTAAGGCCATCAGAGTGAAAAATAGCAGTTGTTGGATTTCAACTAAGAAATTGTTTTATTGGTATTAGGAACCAATATCGAGTATGGCAAACTCGGATAAGACAACAGTCAATCGCGCCATTGATGACGCGACGCATGCTAATGATGCTGAAATTGTAAACCTTAGAATTTCCAAAGATGTTCTTCAAACTATGATAGACGCAGCCGTTAGAAAAGCTGTGAAGAAGGCTGTGAAAAAGTTAAAGGAGCCCCATGCTGCTCGGTCCAAATTTTATCTAGGACCACATTTCCTTACTCTTAAGGAGGATCTTGTTCATGCCTCTGATACAAAGGATGAACTAAAAAGGAAAAGGGAGGTAGATAACTCCCAGAGTTCTAAGAAAAAGAACAAACAAAAGTCCGACCAGAAACCAGTATGTGAGACCTGCAAGAAGCGCCATTATGGGAAATGCAGGTTCGAACCAAAATCCAAGTCGCAGCCCAGGGCTTGTGGGATCTGCAAGTCTAAGGGACATAAAACGTTGGACTGTAAGGACATGAAGAATGCAGTCTGTTTCGGCTGTAATGAGAAAGGCCACATCAAGACTACGTGCCCTAAATCTGTCCAAGGAAATGTGGCGGAGGAAGTAAAGCCTAAAATTGAAAGCGCCTAAAATGCCTGAGCTAGTCCATAAATAATGGCATCAGGTACATTCCTTGGCATTTTATCAGTAATTTAAATACTAAGAATTTTTATTTTGGTTCGAATACCAGTAAATCCTTCATAAACTATAAGTATAACAAGTTAAAAAAAAATGGTGGAACCGGCCGTCCCCGGAATCGAACCTGGGTCTAGGCCACACCCTTTCGCGCGCCTAGCCAACCGAGCTAGGTGCCTAGTTTGTGAAAATTTCCATTCTGATTAAATATAAGCACATATAGTTGATATCTCTTTAATCTCTATCGATTTCGAATACCAAATGGTATGACAAAAGCGCTATATGAGGATTGGTGTATCTTAATAAGTTCCATAGATTGCTTCCATGCCTGATCAGTATGGAGGTTTAATGCATGGAACCACAAAGATAATGATCATATGGTACTAAAGTCAACTAATAGTATTCAAAGAAGATATCCAGAATAGAATTGTCCAAATAAATATTCCCTGGTAACGGAATATGTGGACTCATAACATGAATGTGTCACTTATTAGACACAAGCGTTGATGAGTGAACTGGAGCCTGAGATATGGAAATATCTGTAACCTCCTTGTACCTTGATTATCTTCTTCTAAGACTACCCTGTTTACCCCTGAGAAACAGGTAGAGTTAAGGTTATATCCCATTTGGGGCTGCATTATTATGAAATCTCCAAGACAACTAGTACCATTATTGGCAGAATCGAAAACCCTGGTTAAGTAAGTTTTAAGACGTAGATTCATAAAGCCAAACTCAATATCCTGAGAATTCGGTATAGTAAACTGTGAAAGACGGTTCATTATGCTAAGGCATTGTTTACCGCAACCTTAATTAGGTGACGATTAAGAATCGCTATTACCTACACAGGATCGTCGATTTGTTCGACTAACTGTAAGAATTAGCTATTCCTTAAGATTAGTTGAGCAGTGGTTGGAATAACCATCTCACCTTAAGATGAGCTTTTCAATAATAAGGATATATAAGCAACAAGGCTGCTCCCTAGGAGACCTTGTAAAGGTGGAATGTTAAACATCTATTGATAAGACAATAGATTGGTAAGTCCACTTATCAGGATCTGAAAGTTGTATTAGAAACAACGAATAAGACCATACAAACCCCTAATTATCTATAAGTTTCCATTATTTTGGCAGAAAAACAAGGATTAATGAAGTTAGCAAACCTCCTAAATTCTTGTTAAGGAATAAGGTTCATCAATAGATATCGCCCAGAAAGGGTGTGCTAAATTTGTTAAATTTTCAGGCTAGTCAAGCTCCAAATATATAGAATCATTCAAGGAAATCGAATGTATCAAGATCAAATAGCTTACGAGCTAAGACCTAATTAAGGGGCTTGGTGGAACGCGCAATGTGACCCACACTAATGATTTAGCGACGTGTCACCAATAAGTTGAAAAGCGCTATCACATAATGATATGCAGGACTAAGATAGTATGAGCAACCTGTTTCGATTGAGGATCGACGGGATTAGAAGCTCCAAAAAGATACAGGTGCCTATTATAAAGGTCAATTGTAGTGCCTTAGAGGCTCAAAGGTACTGAGTTGAGAGAATGAGGATAAAACGAAACTGAGTTACAACTTAATATCAAGGGTGTGTAACACGTGAGAACAAAAATGTTGGACGTGGGGAGAAGTTGTCAAGGGAAACCGACCAACCCGCCGTCTTGTTGGTGATTTGAGTATTATCAATGTCATTTTAGTATAAGTAGAATTTCTTAACACAAAATTAGAAATTGAAATAAATTATGATACGAGTAAGAAGGTGTGTAATACACATTCGATCAATACCATTCTGATATAAATCACAACGGAACCTTTTAGAATTCTAAAGAGTCGAAACCTATAGGCGATGGGGTTTCAAGGGCCCATTGTCTCCTTAGTGGGGTTCAGGGTAGCACCTAGATGGGTTTAAGAGGCCAAACCCCTGGCAGGTCCAAGGGGCTTAACCCTTGGCTAATTTTAATTTGCTTTATGGAAATACTCAAGACTTGAATGGATGAAGGAAAAATTGCATGGGAAATAATCTTTTGTAGTAGCTAAGATTAGTAGTTAGTTGCATCATTAGTTGGAAGCAAACTTATTACTAAGGGAACGTTTGGTTCGCGAAATATATTTTAAGGAATTATTTGGTATGAAGTAATAGAATGAAGAAGAGAATGGAATAGACTAAGGAATGGAATAGACAACGGAATAAAATGGATTATTCTATTCCATCGTGATGTTTGGTTACCCGTATGCGAATAGAATGAATCGTTACTTTGTACAGTTTTATAAGCAAAAAAGACAAGTAATGAAATACAATTAATAAAAACAACAATAATATATTTGTCTCAATAATAATAATATGTAACACCTCGAAAATTCGCGTCCTATAAAGTATTGACACGTGTCATAAGCTTAAACGTGTGACAGAATACTCTAGAGGGACTAAAGTTGACAAATAAAGAAAGTATGTGAATATACGAGTTCTAAATGTCAACAGTGAATAAGTATATTGTACATTAACCCTACATGATGCTCGTACCTTCAAACGAATAAATCATGGATCATACGAAGCTAAATATGAAAGAAAGTGAGAGATTTCAAACTACAGGGGTTAAATGTGTCAACATGTTTAAGTTATACCTCTGAGTGACCTTTTGACAAACCTGAAGCTTTGTAACGGTTAATTATGCTCACTAGAATGCACGATATAAATTTCATAAAGTTTCGTTATCGTATGAGAAAGTTATGATCAAATCCGTATGCGAGGGGTAAAGCGTTAACGTTGAAAGTTATGACTTTTCGGGTTAACCGGAAATGTCCAGGGACTTGGCAAAGTGGGTATAAGTCCTAAAGCCTTTGTAGGTAAATAAGAAGGGGTCAAATTGTAAGAAATAAGTCGGTTGCCCTTTCGAATGCTTGAAAGGCCAAGTTTTTGCATTCTGCCTATTTGTTGCGCACCGCAACAAATATTTGTTACGGTGCGCAAGCAGTGCCCAGCGACAGAAAGTTGATGTTTGCTGTTTTAAACGCATTCTTGACCTTTTAAACGGTTTTCCTCATATCCCTTGGCCCCTAAACAACCCCTAAACACTTAGGGACACTTGTTAATCAGTTGTGGGCACTTGTAGACTTGGGTGTCAACTTCTTATGGTGATTACATTCACTATATAAGGCCATGAGTTGCAACTCATTCCACACACCTTCATTCTGCAATTGAGGAGCCTCCTGGAGCTTCAAAGCAGACCCAAGTCCTTTCTAATCAAGCTTAGGACTTCAGTAAGTTTGCTAATCCTTTCTTAATTAAGTTTTAGCTTAGTTTTAGCTTAAAAGTCAAACCGTTGTAATTAACGGTTGACTTTAAGATTAATCACTAATGGTCCAGTGATTAGTCGAAGTGAAAGTAGTTATAAGTTGGTAATTATGTGGGTAATAAACCCTTAAAAGGGTTCCCCCTGATTCCCACTCTAACTAGGTCTAATGTCGGGTCAAACTTGTTAATAAAAAGTCAACAGGATGCTTAGTTTCTAGTTTATGCATAATTAGCAATGTAGAACACATACAACCTGTATGATCATTAATATAACTTAGTAATTAGTGTAAGAACATGTCTAAACATGTTCAACCCGACAATTTTATGTTTAGACCCGGTTCGGAACCGAAAGTCGCAAAGCTTTGACTTTTGCTTTGACTTCAGTTCTGACCTGCTTTAGTATGATTTGGAAATGCCTTAGAGCTTCCTTAGGACCAGGCTACATGTTAGCATAACCCTCTGTGGTTGGTTCATTGATTGACCCATTCGTTTACGCGTTTCCGTTAATTGCTCATATGTTGACCATTATGCCCTTATTACCTTAAAACGTGATTTTTGGAAATGTAAAAGAGTAGAAACTTAAATTACTGATATATAAACTTGTATACAAAGTTTGACATCAATTTGAAGTATAGATTGAGAGTTATGCTCATTATCGCAAATTTAAAGCTTTATGTTAATAAAATGGCGTAATTAGCGTATAGCCTACCTTTCGATATCAAAATCTTTACCCACTGATGTGATATATTATTTTGGGAATTTTAAAGATTTTTAATTAATTTTAGGCTGAGCATAACTCATAGTCGTAGGCTTAATCCGGTAAATGTCGGTTTTGCCCTTACGGGCCATAAAATGAGTTTTACATATCTAAACGACTCCAAACCTTTTGCTACTGATTAGTTATGATAAATAAATTATTTTAGACCTTCTGGAATAATAAAAATATCAACTTTAGGTATTGAACCCGTAAACGGCTCCTAATCGCCTTATTTAGCGTTTTTAGCGCATAGTATGTACTAAGACTATTTTTAAACATACAAGGGTGATACCTACTGATGTTTTAGTTAAATTATAATATTTTAACAGTAAGCAAAAGTTGTTTAACTCAGACTTCAGTTTTGAGCTTCTCGGCTTATGTGAAATTACCAAAATGCCCCCACGGTGCATAGTTTGGTTATAATTGATAAATTTCACATATATACTTTAACCTACTGTTATAACTTATCAAAATAAGTATTTTTGCTGATTATATCAGACCTGTAACTCAGGTAAATACTTAAACTCTTTTATAACCTTTTAAATGACCAAACTACCTCTACGGGGCCTAGTTTGTGTTTATATACGTTTCGGGCATAATGAAGGACAACTTACTGATGTCACAACATATTAGGAGAATATTAACTTAGGAAACCTGTAAATGGCTCATATGAATAACCGTTACGCTTATTACGCGTTCGGTTCGGTTTATGTAACTAGTTTGCATAAATTAGCCGAAACGGGTCAAACGTTATCGTTTTTATCTCAAAATCCAGAATGTGTTTAGTTTACCCATATTATACAAGTCTACAAACTTGTCGGGTCTAAATCACATCCTATCCCGGTCTTCGCTTAATCATGCGTTTTGAACCGTAAACCTTCCTTAAAACTAACCGGTCTAAGTTACGACTTAAATAAGACCCGTTAGGAATTTAATAGGTTAATAAAACCTTCGTTCCAGATTGAGAGCCCCAGTAGAAGTACTTGTGCTTGCTGATTAGGATATACGGCTGAGTATAAATTGCATTGCTAGCTCAGGTAAATACTTTTAACTTATTTTCCCTTATACGGGCTTGGGATACGGTATTATAAAAATACCGCTTGGTCGGGTGTAGAAACCTTTTAATCGGAGATGATTAAATTGCATAAACCCGTTTTAATCTGTATTGATTGATAACAAATAACATTGGGGGTTAATGACCGTGTCCTGGATATCCTTGGCTCATTTTAAAAAGTGAATGGCCACGACGTAAGCACAAGGTGTAGGCAAAACACCTCCTGTTGCATATGTATAACGTATACTCACTCGTAAGGGTATCTTCTTGTGAGATTATATTTGTGGTGTGTCGATTAATCTTGTCCGGCTTGTATTGTATAATCACCGGCCCTAAATGTTGGACAACCATGTAAATCGGATACAAGATTTTTATTAATAAAATTGTCCCAAGTATAAAAGATTAATTTTGCCTCTGTGCATTTTAATCCAGTTATAAAAAGATATTTTGTGCCTCATGCATTCAAATCAATTTTTAAACTCTTTTCCAAAATGAGTCAGTTAATTGTATTTACCAGTGTAAACTGACGTATTTTCCAAAAGGTTAAGTGACAGGTACTATGCGTAATTGGCTGGGAGCTCAGGGCGTCACTAGGGAATCTTGCAAGTTCTAGATGCCTAAAGTCTGTTGAACAGTTTTCTTTTATTGATCCGCCTGTGGATCCTTTACCTTCCGTTGTAATACTTTGACATTACTTATATTCGGAATGTAATATATTTATCTTTTGCTTCCGCTGTGCATTTATATATTGTGTTGTTTGACTATGATGATCTCGACTACGTCACGATACTCCCCACCGGGCCCACCGGTGACACGTGGAAATCGGGGTGTGACATAATAATAATAATAATAATAATAATAATAATAAAACATACAATATAATTATAACTAGTATTAATCCCCCCGCATTGCGGTGGGGGTGTAAAACCGTGACAAATAGCACCAAGGCCACAGCACCGCCAACGACAACCAACACTGAAGTTGTGACGTGTTAATGCGAAGAAATTAGACCGAAACATAAAACATAGAAAATAATAACTAAGTTGATTTAGGACCCGTGCGTCACGATGAACCTATCAAACGGGAAAAATTAGACGACCATAAAAACGTTGAACCACACATGCACGTTGCGTAATGTTAACTCGCAAAATTTGGAACGAAGCGTAAAACAAAACGTAAAAACGTTGAACCACGCATGAATGTTGCGTTGGGTTAAATCGGAAAATTTAGAACAAAACGTAAAACAAAATTTTTGTGAAATATGAAGAGTATAGGGTACCAAAGTTGAAAGTAAAAAAATTATAATGTTAAATTGACAAAGATAGAAAGCTTTGGGGTTAAAAGTAAACACCTAAAATAGTTTTAGATTAAAATTGTAATTATATGAAACTTTTTTGAAAACCTCTCTAGGCAAAAAGTACAATTACTCTATGCATCACAATGTTGTTAATTTATAATAATAATAATAATAATAATAATAATAATAATAATAATAACAACATGTTATAAAATCAGATATACTCATATACATAACTCCCACAATAACTGTTTTATCAGTTACACATGAATGTATATTATTGTATCAGTTACACATGAATGTATATTATTGTATGGAATGATGAAATGAGTACTACTTCCAAAATTTACAATTCAATTTCCTATTAATTTCTTATCACGTTATCAACACGAATTGCTGTAAGATCTTCATATCCATGATTTGAATCTTCATATCCATGATTTGGTTTTTCTTTCATCCATTCAGGTAACAATACACAAAGCTCATATTTCTACTTAGTAATTGTTTTATTATTTTAGACAACTTGAATATTGTTATCGTATCCATGAAAAGTGAAATTAAGAGTATAAACAATTGACCTACAGCCTTTCACCTTGGACTTCATGGCTCCATGTTTTGTCCTCATTTTATTGTTTTTATAACTAGAAAATTTGGATTTAGTTTTGTGAATATTTTGATGGCATGAAAGTAACTGAAAAATAAATTATATTTGATTTGTTTTAAAAAAAATAAATGAATAACAACGTTTACAGCCTTTGAAGATTATTTTTTTTCATGCAATTGCTTACGTTCTTCATTAGCATCAAATAAAAAATGTGTGACTTCTACTTTATAAAATCGGACTCTTTCATGCCATGTACTACATTTTAGGTTTGTAGTATTTCAAGAAAACCCAATGGGAAAAACTTAGTGAATATCTCGAAAAGGAAGGATACAAGTCTGATGAAATCAGTCCATGTGTTCATATAAAAAGAACACTCTCAAATTTCACTATAATAGTAGTCTATGTTGATGATATCAACATCATCGGATCTCCTGAAGACATAGAGAAAGCTGCTCAATTGTTAAAGAAGGAATTTGAAATGAAAGATCTTGGTATGACAAAATTATGCATTGGACTACAATTTGAGTATCTGTGCAATGGCACATTTATCCATCAATCAAATTACATCCAGAAGATGTTAGTACGTTTCAATATGGATAAAGCACATCCGTTTAGCGTATCTATTGTTGTCCGACCGCTAGATCCACACAAGGATCCTTATCGCCTTCAAGAAGAAGGCGAAGAAGTACTTGGTCCGGAAGTACCGTACTTAAGCGCGATCGGTGCCCTTATGTATCTCGCAAATAAACAAGACCTGACATTGCATGTGCAGTTCATGTACTAGCGAGATACAGTTCGAATCCAACACGTAGACACTGGAATGGTGTAAAACATATATTCTGGTATATTTGTGGGACACAAGACTTAGGTCTTTTCTATCAGAAAGATCAAAAGTCACAGCTGGTTGGGTATGCTGATGCCGGATATCTATCAGATCCTCACAAAGCAAAATCTCAGACAGGTTATGTATTCACATACGGTGGCACAACAATTTCTTGGAAGTCAACTAAGTAAACACTTACAACAATATCATCAAATCATGCCGAATTGATAGCATTGTATGATGCTGGTCGAGAATGCGTGTGGTTGAGACCAGTGATCAATCATATACAAGAAGCATGCGGTTTGGAAAAAATCAAGAAGGACCCGACGATTATCTATGAAGACAACGCTGCCTGCATAGC
This sequence comes from Helianthus tuberosus, assembly GCA_030545235.1. NCBI lineage: Eukaryota > Viridiplantae > Streptophyta > Magnoliopsida > Asterales > Asteraceae > Helianthus > Helianthus tuberosus. The sequence goes on from CM060412.1 coordinate 183,555,539, forward strand.
TCAAATAAAAGAAGGCTATATCAAAGGCAACAGAACAAAGCACATGTCACACCCCAATTTTTCCACGTGTTACTGGTGGGCCCGGTGGGGAGTATCGTGACGTGGTTGGCAACATAATAGTCAAACAACACAATATTTAAATGCACAGTGGAAGCAAATGAAAGATAAAATATATTACAATCCGATTCAAAGTAATATCAAATATTACAACGGAACGTAAGATGGATCCACAGGCGGATCTTTAACAGAAAGATAATATCGTTCAACAGACTTTAACATCTAAAGCTTGCGAGACTTGATTATTGATGCCTGGAGTAGCCAGCCTATTACGTATAGTACCTGCATTTAGCCTTTTTGGAAAATACGTCAGTTTACACTGGTAAATACAATTAACTGACTCATTTTGAAAAGTTTAATAAGACTGATTTGGATGCACGTGGCACAAAATATCTTTTATAATTTGATTAAAATGCACAGAGGCAAAATTAATCTTTTATACTTGGGACAATTATTTAAATATATAATCTCGTAAAAGAATTACATGTTCCTTATGCGTTCAGTAGCCCGGATCGTGCTGGGTTAAAGATCAATAGACCCACCACATCAACTATTTATGCACTGACGAGTGTACGCCTACACTCCGTGCTTAGGTCGTGGCCATTTCGTAAAATGATGCCAAGGATATCCGGGACATGGTCATTAACCCCCCAAAGGCTTTAAGTAAACAAAACAATTTAAACGGGCCGATCAAATTATTCAATTAACCACCAAACGATGGAAGATTTGATGCCCGGCCAAGCGGTATTTTATATACCGTAACCCAAGCCCGTATAGGGAAAATAAGTTAAAAGTATTTACCTCAGCTAAATATAAATTCAATCCCAGCCGTATATCAAATCAGCAAGTACATATAGCTTTTACTGGGCTCCTAATCTGGAACGAAGGTTTTTAATAACCTATTAGATTTCTAACGGGTCTTTAATTAAGCTTAAGCTTAGACCGGTTAGTTTTAAAAGGAAGACACGGTTCAAACGCATGAAGAAGCGAAGACCGGTTTAGAATGTGGTTTTGACCCGACAAGCTTGCATGCTTGTCTAATATGGGTAACTTAAACACACTCTGGATTTTGAGATAAAAACGATATGGTTTGACCCGTTTCGGCTAATATATGTAAACTAGTTACATAAGACGATCCGAACGCGAAAGTGCGTAACGAGTAACCAAATGAATCATATACAGGTTTCCTAAGTTAATATGCCTTAAATATGTTGTGATATCAGTATGATATCTTCCATTATGCCAAAAACGAGTTTAATCTCAAAATAAGCCCCGTAGGGGTATTTTGGTCATTTAAAAGATTATAAAAGAGGTTATTTGAAATTTTGAGATTCGGGTCTGAATACATCAGTAAAATAACTTGTTTTATTAGGTCATATCAGTTGGTAATAGGTCTTATATGACAAAATGGTTTTAAACCCAAACTATGCGTTTAATACGCGTAAAAAGCCATTTTAAGCGATTTCCGGGTTATACCGGAAATCTGAGTTTTATGATCAGTTTATAAAGTTCAAAATACTTTATTTATTATATAAAATCAGTAGCAATTGGATTTGTGTCAAAATATCATGTAGAACTCATTTTATGAACGAAAAGGGTAAAATCGGTATTTACCGAATCAAGGCCATAACCGTAGGTTATGAGCAGGTTAAAAATAATTAAAAATCTTCAAAAATTCTAAAATACTATATTACGTCAGTGGGTAAAAGGCTTGGTGTCGAAAATTGGGTTTAGATAGGCTTTATGCTAATTGCGCCTTTTAATTAACAAGAAGCTTCTTAATCGCGCTTTTTAGCATAACTCCTGTTATAGAACTCCAACTGATGTGAAACTTTAGGGACATGTTTATAATTCAGTAACAAAGATTTTTGTCCTTTAACATATCCAAAATTCTCGTTTTATGGGTAAAAGGGCATATTGGTCAACATTAGGCATTTAACGGAAACGAGTAAACGAATCGGACAATCAACGATCCAACCACAGAGGGTTATACTAACATGTATCCTGGTCCAATGGAAGCCCTAAGTCATTTCTAAACCTATCTAAATCGGGTCAGAACTGAATTCAAAGCAAAAGTCAAAGTTTTGCGACTTTCGGTTCCGAACCGGGTCTAAACAGAAAATTGTCGGATTAAACAAGCTTAGATCAGTTCTTATACTTACTACCAAGTTATACGAGTGATAAAATAAGTTACATGCCTTCTACATTGCTAATTACATATTAATTTGCAAATTAAGCTTCTGTTGACTTTTTCTAAACAACTTTGACCCGACATTTGATCTAGTTAGAGTGGGAATCAGTGGGTGCCCTTTTAAGGGTTTAATGCCCACATAATTACCAACTTATAACTACCTTCAATTCGACTAATCACTGGACCATTAATGATTAATCGCTAAGTCAACCGTTAATTACGACGGTTTGACTTTTAAGCTAAAACTAAATAAAAACTCAACTAAGAAAGGTTAAGCATACTTACACAAGCCTAATGCACGATTAGGGATGACTAGAGACTGATCATAAGCTCCAGAGAGTCCCACAAATGCAGGTGGAATGAGTGATCAAATGGTTGCAACCATGAAGGCCTTTTATAGTGATTTTGATCCCTTAAGATCATGACAAATCATGCTATACATGATCATGGATCAGTAACAAGTGTCCCTAAGGTCTAAAAATCAGTTTAGGCGGCCTTTGGAAGTGTTAAAGGGCTATAGTTGTCGTTTACATGGGCTGAACAGACAAAAAAACGATTTTTTGCATCTGGGCCATGCTTCCGCACCGTAAGGCTTTTAGGCTTGAGGTGCGCAAGCCTTTTGCCAGCACAAAGAATCTTTCAAATGTTGATATGTTTGGCCCCTGAACTTCCAAATGTCATTTCCGACACCTCTTAGGCCCGTTAAACCATTTTTAAGGCTTTATAATGATTCCTAAGCATAGTAAACATGAAACATGCTCAAAAATATGCCGGATGTCGGTTCGTTTGGTCGTACGGTCACGTTGTTCGGCTAAATACGACGAAACACGGACGGACGCGAAAAACAATCCAAACGACGCGACGAATGGAATTTTATCAAGCCAAACACTAAAATAAAATATTTTAGTGCTTACATAAATTTTTGGGTGTCCGGGAATATTCAGAATGTAAGATATGCTTGTAAACGCAAACCTGTGCGCTTTTTGACACTTTTAGTCCCTGCATGACTTAAAAGTTTATTTTTGCGCACCAAACACCTCAAAGCCTATATCTAAGCCATGAGAAGGATAATTAAGGTATGTATAACTCATGGTCATATTCCGGAAGGTCCGATAACATACGAATCGGCATACTTTAGCAGTTTGACGCTTTAGGTCCCCCTAATGCGCAAACTTGCGTAAATCATCATTTAATAGCATTGAAGCCTCATCTAGTTCATATTAGGCATTCTTGAAAATATTATTAAACATCATAATGCTTCGGGCTCGATAAAAGGTCATTCAGAGGTACAATTAAACATATTGACACTTTTAGTCCCTTATACTTGCAAAGTTGCGCGTAACTTCACTTTTAGGCATAAAAGCCTTGTATGGCCAATGATTGGCATCACCAAGACTATATCATATATCATGAGGTTCTCGGTTTGTTAAAAGGTCACTCAGAGGTGAGAATTAACATGTTGACGCTTTTAACCCTTTATTGTGCAAACTTTCAATTAATTACACACACGGCTACACTTGATCGACAAGCGGCTCATTTGTGAATATAAAACCGTAAAAGGTTATTTAGAAACTTATTTTATATATGCTAACACCTCCAGTCCTTTCATAACCAATGTTTTTGATTTTTCGAAAAAATTTAGTCCCTTAAATTCAACATTTGTCTTCATTAAGGTTTATTACACGTGTCAATACTTCATTGTACGTGATTTTACGAGGTGTTACATCCTCACCCCCTTAAAAGAAATCTCGACCTCGAGATTTGTTAAATTGCTGGAAGTACTTTTTGTCACATAATGGACTTAACTTGTATAGCATATCTGGAGCCTTTTCTAGCTCTCAAGTTGACCTCTAATATGGTACATGTATCTTTTTCGTGGCTTCTTAACCTGTCGATCCTCCATCGATACAGGTTCCTCATCATCTCACAATTCTGCATATCACTATGTGATAATGCTTCTTGACTTATTGGCGAAGCACGTCTTTAAATCCTTAGTGTATATTGCGAGCTCTGCCAAGCTCCTTATATAGGTTTTAGCTTATAGGCTATTGACCTTTGTTGCATTCGATTTCCCGAATGTTCCTATATATATATATATATCCAGGGCTTAACCTACCCTGAGAAATTAAATTTTTAACACACCCTTTTTAGGGTGATACCTTTGATTGAACCTTATTCCTTATTAAGGACTTAAGAAGGTTGCGAATTTTATAAATTCCAAGTTTTTCTGCCGAATAATGGCAACTTACAGATGATTAGGGATTTGTTTGATCTTATTCGTTGTTCCCAAGTCAACTTTCAGATCCTGATAATTGGACTCACCAATCTATTGTTCTAATAGTAAAGGTTTAACATTTCATCTATACAAGGTCTCCAAAGGACCACCTTGATACTTATATAACAATTATTATAGAGAAGCTTATCTTAAGGTGAGATGGTTATTCCAACCATTGCTCAAAACTAATCTTAAGGAATAGCTAATCCTTACAGCTAGTCGAACAAATCGACGATCCTGGGCAGCTAATGGCGATTCTTAATTGTTGCCTTAATAGGGTTGCGGTAATTAATGCATAAGCAAAATGAACCGTCTTTCTTATTTAGCAATATCAAACCCTCAGAACATTGAGTCAGGCTATATGAGTCTATATCTTAAAACTTACTTAGTCCGGGTTTCGATTATTCCATAATCAACATGGAGTTTTTCACAATGCTCCAGCCCACAGCGGGATGTTAATCTTAACTTTACTAGCCTCAGGAGGTAAACATGGTAATCTTTGGAGAAGGTGATCAAGATACAAGGAGGCTACAGAGATTTTCCATATCTCAGGCTCCAGTTCATCCATCATTGCTTGTGTCAAATAAGTGACACATTTATGTTATAAGTCCACGAATTCCTTAATCGGGAACATTTACTTGGATAATTCCATTCTGGATATCTTCTTTGAATACTACTAGTCGACTTTAGTACAATATGACCATTGGGATATCTCAGGGGTTCCATGTATTAAACCTCCATACTGATCAGGCATGGAAGTAATCTATGGGACACACTAGGATACGCCAATCCTCATATGGCACTTTTATCAAACATAGTTTGGCATTCGCAGGCGATAGAAAAACAATGAGAAAAATAATTAAAATAACATATGTTGTCGTACTCTATGCGAAGAAAGAGTACTCTTAGATTTTTCGGAAGGATTCCTTGCCGATACTAGAAGAATCGGTTACTATGGTTTCCTTGGTGAGTTATACCTTGTGGATAATATAAAAGTTTGCTAAGCTTATGGTTTATGAAGATTTATTATTGCCTGTATTAAATCAAGACACTTAGCGAGAATTATCATTGGTAAATGATAAAGAATGTACTTGATGACAACGTGAACTGCCTCTTGGCATTCATCAGGTGAGTTCAGGCATTTCTTCCTTTAGCCTTTCCAGGCTTAGCTGCACCTTCTTTGGCAACTTTATGGAATCTAGTTCTGATGCGGCCTTACTTACCATAGCCGTGATAGACTGTATTCTTTATGTCCCTACATTCTTGGGAAATGATGACCTGTTCCTTAGCAGATGTCACCCTGCTTTGGTCCTGGTTCTATTCGACACTGTCCCTAGTGTCTTTTATAGCAATTCTTACATACAGGCTTCTTACTGAACTTTCGTTGCTTTTTATTAAGCCTGTACTTGCTCTCTTTCTTAGATTTCTGGGAGTTATCCTCCTCTTTTGGTTCATCCTTCATATTCGAAGTGTGAACAAAGCTCTTCTCATGAGCAATTGAACGTGGTTTTGAATGAAATTTAGAGCGAGAATCATTCGGCTCTTTGGATTGTTTCATGACCTTTTCCCATGGCCTTTCAAACTGCTGCGTTAACCACCGCTTGGAGATTAACTCCATTAATATTGAGGTTTATGTTTGAGGCATTATTTGTTTTTGTCGCATTAATAGCATCGCGACTATTGCCTATCTCATCCGAGTTTTCCATACTCAAAACTTGGTACTAATTACCAAATTAAACCATTATTAGTCATCATCCTGATGACCTGACATAGATTAGCCACGGCATCCACGAACCGTATAGGCCATTATGTTCCGAACATTCTTAATGAATGCTATTTGAATGTATATCTATTACATTTAGCTTAGGTCACAAAAGGACTATCAATGGCATTCAAGGTTTGGAGCGAGTCCAATACCTGCTTGACAGGGGACCATAATGTCACAACTGTCTTTGTCACAAGGACGATTATAAATAGCTCAAAGGCTAGCCTTACATGACTTTGGTTATATATATATATATATACATATATGGCATAGAAGCCTGTCGCGAGGGACGTAGAAAGATATGGCATAAAGCCCAGTCATGAAGGACATAAGTAATCATATGGCGCGAAGGCCTTGTCGTAATGACATTTAGATACTGCACAAATGGCCTTGTCTCTAGGACGTTATAGGATATGGCACTAAGGCCTGTCACCAGGGATGTTAACATTTAGTATGTTAACTTGTCACGAACGACGAATTATAGCACGGAGGCTTGTTATGGGTGACTTGAAATATAACTTGTGGATTTGTCACAAAGACATCAATTCATAGGCTGCAATCTTATTAGATCGGGAGTTTTAAGGCTTGAACATAGTTCTTCACCTTTGGACAGGGAGTCATAGACTACAACTGTCATCGTCTTGAAAGGCGATTCACTTGACAGAAAGGTAAACCAATTAACATCACTAATGGATGTCTATATATAATTATCGTATCTAATGATATTAGTCATGATCACATCGATCATATTGACTATTAGGTTTGGGTATAATCCCACCATTTTGAATAGGGGATCATAAAGATCACCACTATTTTGTCTTATCGACAATAGAGTAAAGTATAGCCCGTAGGCAATTCATCACTAGGGATGTCAATATTATGAATTTATGATCATCATACTGATGATACTAGTCAGGATCGCAATGATCATATAGACTATTAGGCTTGAGCGCAGCTCACTACCTTAAACAGGGGATCATAGAGATCATAACGTTTGTGTCACAAATGGACAATATAATATGGCCCGTAGGCGAAACATCACTAATGGATGTTTATAATGGATTCATCATTTTAGATGATATAAGTCAGGATTGCATTAATCATATTGACTATTTGGCTTGAGCATAGCTCACCACCTTGGACAAGGAATCATAAAGATCATAATGTCAATGTCTCAGATGGACAATTTATTATAGCCCGTAGGCAAAACATCTTTTCTTGACACGGAGTTGTAGGCTACCACTGTCTTTAGTCTCGGAGGACGTTAATTATAGCCCGTAGGCATTTCCCTCCTAAGGGATGTTTATGGTATGATCATCTTTTCAGATGATATTAGTCGAGATCGTATGGACCCTACCGACTATTATGCTTGGACGTATTCCAACATCTTTAGACAGGGTCAAAGACCACCACTGTCGTTGTCTTATCGGACAACAAATTTAGCCCGTAGGCACTTCATCACTCACGGATGTTTATAATATGATCATCTTATAAGATGATATAAGCCATGATTTCTAGATCATAAGGCAAATTAGGAATTTAAAAATTTCCAATATAGGGATGACTGTTGTGATTTTATCGAATCATATGTGTCAGGAGTGCTAACACGTTCTTAGGTGTTAACAAGGATCTGAATCCCTTGAGTAGGTTTCACCATCTTGGCCGCGTAGGCTAGGTTTCACCTTTAAGATTCTTTTTAAAATGCATACTGGCAGGGAAGGAAGGATATTTATTTTATTCAGGATTTTTATCATAAATCCTAATTTATAAGTTAATAATAGCACAAATGGCCTAGTCGCGTAGACAAGTTTAATTTATAAGCCATGATTTCAGAGAATCGAGGCATTAAGGTTTTAATAATAGCACAAATGGCCTAGTCGCGTAGACAAGTTTAATTTATAAGCCATGATTTCAGAGAATCGAGGCATTAAGGTTTGAATCAAAGTTCATTACCCTTTTCTTGACATGGAGTCATAGCTACCACTGTCTTTTGGCTCATATGGAAATGAGCAAGGCCCGTAGGCACCATATAACCACGTATGGTCAAAATATGATCATCTAATTGATGATTTAAACCCATGATTCAGAGATCATTAAGTTGGGTTTGGGAATCTTTGGAAAGATCCTTATATAAAAATGACGTGTGTGATTTTAACGAATCACGTCTGCCAGGAATGTTAACATGTTATAGATGTTACCAGGGGTTTGAATCTCTTGAATATGTTCTACCATCTTGGCCTTGTCTGCAGTGACATTTAGGCTAGGTTTTACCCTTAAGATTCTTTCTAATATTTAACGCTGAACAATCCTAAATTGAGGTGTTAAATATGGATCTGAATCTAATTATGGAACTACCATCTTGGCCCGGTCTTAAAATGACACGTGGCTAGGTTTTGTCCCTTTTTAGATTTTGCCATTTTATTATAATGGTAGATCTTATAAAAGGAATGTTATTTTTCATTTATCTCATATTTCATGTTTAGAATGAAAATTTAAATTTTATCAGTCCACTATATGAAAATAAAAGTACAGAGTTGCCCTAAGCGGGACTTGAAAGGAATAATGTTGTCCTCGAAGGGACAGAAAGATGATTATGTCCTTATAAGGACTATTAAGGAAATGATCTTCAGCAAAAGGGTTTCTTCTTCATTCTATTTCTGAATGCTTTCTCCTTGGTTACACGTTTCATCCTGGTCGCGGTACGAAGCTCAGCATTTCAAAGCTCCAGGTGTGGAGAATTCCTATTATGGCTTCTTCGCTTGGCGACGTATCCAATATATATAAAAATTGGAAGCAGAAATTCCCAGGTTAGGATTGAGAATTTTCCTATGTTAAGTCTAAACTCAGAATGGTCAAGGAATGTGCTAATGTGTCATTGAGATTAAACACAAAAGGCTAGTGTTTAATTCACTCAATGTTGGCTCTGATACCAACCTGTCACACCCCGATTTTTCCACGTGTTACCGGTGGGCCCGGTGGGGAGTATCGTGACGTGGTTGGCAACATAATAGTCAAACAACACAATATTTAAATGCACAGCGGAAGCAAATGAAAGATAAAATATATTACAATCCGATTCAAAGTAATATCAAATATTACAACGGAACGTAAGATGGATCCACAGGCGGATCTTTAACATAAAGATAATATCGTTCAACAGACTTTAACATCTAAAGCTTGCGAGACTTGATTATTGATGCCTGGAGTAGCCAGCCTATTACGTATAGTACCTGCATTTAGCCTTTTTGGAAAATACGCCAGTTTACACTGGTAAATACAATTAACTGACTCATTTTGAAAAGTTTAATAAGACTGATTTGGATGCACGTGGCACAAAATATCTTTTATAATTTGATTAAAATGCACAGAGGCAAAATTAATCTTTTATACTTGGGACAATTATTTAAATATATAATCTCGTAAAAGAATTACATGTTCCTTATGCGTTCAGTAGCCCGGATCGTGCCGGGTTAAAGATCAATAGACCCACCACATCAACTATTTATGCACTGACGAGTGTACGCCTACACTCCGTGCTTAGGTCGTGGCCATTTCGTAAAATGATGCCAAGGATATCCGGGACATGGTCATTAACCCCCCAAAGGCTTTAAGTAAACAAAACAATTTAAACGGGCCGATCAAATTATTCAATTAACCACCAAACGATGGAAGATTTGATGCCCGACCAAGCGGTATTTTATATACCGTAACCCAAGCCCGTATAGGGAAAATAAGTTAAAAGTATTTACCTCAGCTAAATATAAATTCAATCCCAGCCGTATATCAAATCAGCAAGTACATATAGCTTTTACTGGGCTCCTAATCTGGAACGAAGGTTTTTAATAACCTATTAGATTTCTAACGGGTCTTTAATTAAGCTTAAGCTTAGACCGGTTAGTTTTAAAAGGAAGACACGGTTCAAACGCATGAAGAAGCGAAGACCGGTTTAGAATGTGGTTTTGACCCGACAAGCTTGCATGCTTGTCTAATATGGGTAACTTAAACACACTCTGGATTTTGAGATAAAAACGATATGGTTTGACCCGTTTCGGCTAATATATGTAAACTAGTTACATAAGACGATCCGAACGCGAAAGTGCGTAACGAGTAACCAAATGAATCATATACAGGTTTCCTAAGTTAATATGCCTTAAATATGTTGTGATATCAGTATGATATCTTCCATTATGCCAAAAACGAGTTTAATCTCAAAATAAGCCCCGTAGGGGTATTTTGGTCATTTAAAAGATTATAAAAGAGGTTATTTGAAATTTTGAGATTCGGGTCCGAATACATCAGTAAAATAACTTGTTTTATTAGGTCATATCAGTTGGTAATAGGTCTTATATGACAAAATGGTTTTAAACCCAAACTATGCGTTTAATACGCGTAAAAAGCCATTTTAAGTGATTTCCGGGTTATACCGGAAATCTGAGTTTTCTGATCAGTTTATAAAGTTCAAAATACTTTATTTATTATATAAAATCAGTAGCAATTGGATTTGTGTCAAAATATCATGTAGAACTCATTTTATGAACGAAAAGGGTAAAATCGGTATTTACCGAATCAAAGCCATAACCGTAGGTTATGAGCAGGTTAAAAATAATTAAAAATCTTTAAAAAATCCAAAATACTATATTACGTCAGTGGGTAAAAGGTTTGGTGTCGAAAATTGGGTTTAGATAGGCTTTATGCTAATTGCGCCGTTTAATTAACAAGAAGCTTCTTAATCGCACTTTTTAGCATAACTCCTGTTATAGAGCTCCAACTAATGTGAGACTTTAGGGACATGTTTATAATTCAGTAACAAATATTTTTGTCCTTTAACATATCCAAAATTCTCGTTTTATGGGTAAAAGGGCATATTGGTCAACATTAGGCATTTAACGGAAACGAGTAAACGAATCGGACAATCAACGATCCAACCACAGAGGGTTATACTAACATGTATCCTGGTCCCATGGAAGCCCTAAGGCATTTCTAAACCTATCTAAATCGGGCCAGAACTGAAGTCAAAGCAAAAGTCAAAGTTTTGCGACTTTCGGTTCCGAACCGGGTCTAAACAGAAAATTGTCGGATCAAACAAGCTTAGATCAGTTCTTATACTTACTACCAAATTATATGAGTGATAAAATAAGTTACATGCCTTCTACATTGCTAATTACATATTAATTTGCAAATTAAGCTTCTGTTGACTTTTTCTAAACAACTTTGACCCGACATTTGATCTAGTTAGAGTGGGAATCAGTGGGTGCCCTTTTAAGGGTTTAATGCCCACATAATTACCAACTTATAACTACATTCAATTCGACTAATCACTGGACCATTAATGATTAATCGCTAAGTCAACCGTTAATTACGACGGTTTGATTTTTAAGCTAAAACTAAATAAAAACTCAACTAAGAAAGGTTAAGCATACTTACACAAGCCTAATGCACGATTAGGGATGACTAGAGACTGATCATAAGCTCCAGAGAGTCCCACAAATGCAGGTGGAATGAGTGATCAAATGGTTGCAACCATGAAGGCCTTTTATAGTGATTTTGATCCCTTAAGATCATGACAAATCATGCTATACATGATCATGGATCAGTAACAAGTGTCCCTAAGGTCTAAAAATCAGTTTAGGCGGCCTTTGGAAGTGTTAAAGGGCTATAGTTGTCGTTTACATGGGCTGAACAGACAAAAAAACGAGTTTCTGCATCTGGGCCATGCTTGCGCACCGTAAGGCTTTTAGGCTTGAGGTGCGCAAGCCTTTTGCCAGCACAAAGAATCTTTCAAATGTTGACATGTTTGGCCCATGAACTTCCAAATGTCATTTCCGACACCTCTTAGGCCCGTTAAACCATTTTTAAGGCTTTATAATGATGCCTAAGCATAGTGAACATGAAACATGCTCAAAAATATGCCGGATGTCGGTTCGTTTGGTCGTACGGTCACGTTGTTCGGCTAATTACGACGAAACACGGACGGACGCGAAAAACAATCCAAACGACGCGACGAATGGAATTTTATCAAGCCAAACACTAAAATAAAATATTTTAGTGCTTACATAAATTTTTGGGTGTCCGGGAATATTCAGAATGTAAGATATGCGTGTAAACGCAAACTTGTGCGCTTTTTGACACTTTTAGTCCCTGCATGACTTAAAAGTTTATTTTTGCGCACCAAACACCGCAAAACCTATATCTAAGCCATGAGAAGGATAATTAAGGTATGTATAACTCATGGTCATATTCCGGAAGGTCCGATAACATACGAATCGGCATACTTTAGCAGTTTGACGCTTTAGGTCCCCCTAATGCGCAAACTTGCGTAAATCATCATTTAATAGCATTGAAGCCTCATCTAGTCCATATTAGGCATTCTTGAAAATATTATTAAACATCATAATGCTTCGGGCTCGATAAAAGGTCATCCAGAGGTACAATTAAACATATTGACACTTTTAGTCCCTTATACTTGCAAAGTTGCGCGTAACTTCACTTTTATGCATAAAAGCCTTGTATGGCCAATGATTGGCATCACCAAGAGTATATCATATATCATGAGGTTCTCGGTTTGTTAAAAGGTCACTCAGAGGTGAGAATTAACATGTTGACGCTTTTAACCCTCTATTACGCAAACTTTCAATTAATTACACACACGGCTACACTTGATCAACAAGTGGCTCATTTGTGAATATAAAACCGTAAAAGGTTATTTAGAAACTTATTTTAGGTATGCTAACACCTCCAGTCCTTTCATAACCAATGTTTTTGATTTTTCGAAAAAATTTAGTCCCTTAAATTCAACATTTGTCTTCATTAAGGTTTATTACACGTGTCAATACTTCATTGTACGTGATTTTATGAGGTGTTACAGCACATCTCACCAAAGTTCTTCTCAACGTATGACCTACAAAAAGAAGGAGAAATTGATATTCGTCAGATCAAGTCAAGTGAAAACCTAGCTGACCTTTTCACAAAATCACTACCTAGAAGCAGTTTTGAGTATTTATCGCAAAGGATCGAGCTTCGAGGATTGAAAGACGTTAGTTAAATTGAGGGGGAGTATTATACACGCTGTACTCTTTTCCTTGACTAAGTTTTGTCCCATTGGGTTTTCTTAGTAAGGTTTTTAACGAGGCAACATAACTGGTCCAGTAGTATCAGTTTATCTCATAGGTCCTGAAGTACCGATTTAACATCATCCTGACGTATGTTGTTAATTTGTGTATAATGAATAGTAATGTATATCTGAGGGGGAGTGTTATAAAATCAGATTTACTCATATACATAACTCCCACCATAACCATTTTATCAGTTACACATGAATGTATATTATTGTATCAGTTACACATGAATGTATATTATTGTATGGAATGATGAAATGAGTACTACTTCCAAAATTTACAATTCAATTTCCTATTAATTTCTTATCACAACAATAATAGTTATAGTTATTATTATTGTAGATGTCTTTCAATTCTTTGAAAGAATGGAAAAAGACGTCTTACCAATGAATGAATATTCTTATATTTGGAAGGAATCACATTCTTATGGAATGATTCATTCCATTACCGTATAATAGCCAAACATGTTTTTTTTTTTCATTTCATACCAAACACTACCTAAAGGAATTAGAAATGGATTTGAATTGAAATTTGAATGGAATCCTTTTAAATTTGATAAGGTGTTTGGTTTGTAAATTTGTAAAGAAATTAGAATGTTTAAAAAAGAAAGAGTTAATTACTGTTTTCGTTCCTGTGGTTTGTCAAAAATCACTATTTCAGTCCATTAGTTTAAAAATTGCGATTTTAGTCCCTGTGGTTTCACTTTCGTAACCATTTCAGTACCTGTGGTTTCACTTTCGTAACCATTTCAATCCATTTATTCTGGTAGTATAGGGACTGAAATGGTTACGAGGTGGACTGAAATGGTTACGAAAGTGAACCACAGGGACAAAAATCGCAATTTTTAAACTAATGGACTGAAATTATTATTTTTTGAAAGACCACAGGGACGAAAACAGTAATTAACTCAAAAAGAAAATTACAAAATTACCATTTATCAACTTTGTTCTTCCCCAAATGAATGAAAGCAATCAAGCATCTCTTCGATTTTTGTGCAATTGATGTTTTGTTATTCAACCAAAAATGGAGTGGTAAGTATTGAGCAATGACAAATTAATGGTTAGTGGTAAGTACTACCGAGTAGTAATGACTTAGCTTAGTACTAAAGATTCTAGATATATACCAATTATAATTTTTTTCAACAGTTCTTAGATTCTCTAGGATAAATATACCACAATCTACACATTGCAAGAAATCGAGCCTGACAAAGATGAACATCGATTCAAATAGACTTACAACTGATCTAAACTTCTAGGTTAAAGTCGTCGAGGAAGAGCCAGAAGAGAGATAGAGCGATGTAAGAGGCAGAGTTGAAACTGAAATTAGGGTTAGAGGTATGGATCCAAAAATGATCCGTGCGTTATATATTCCGAATTTGAGCGCCATTTTGCAATGTTAGATCATGGACAAAGTTATATTGTTTTATTAGATATAGATATAGATACAAATATAGATTTAAATTCGTACATTTTTCTTTCTAGATATCTTATCCTGATATGATTTTTTATTCACAATGGAGTGTTAGATTAAATTGATTAAAATCACAAGGTTTGTGAGGCGAATGGTTAGATTTACTAGAGTATATGATCTAATTAATGAGCATCCCAGTATGTGTTATTTAGAGTTGATGACACGTTAAATGATTTTGAATTTTGAAAAAAATGGGACCGTTTTCCCAATTAAACTTGTGTGTCTAGTCTTAAAATTTTATGGACGTTACATGTTTTGTTTTAAATGTTATGTTGAATTTTGTATTTGGTTTCCATTGGTGGCTATCGTTGATGGTGAATGATGGATGGTGAGGCTAATTGATGTGCTCAATAACATTCAATTAAAATTTTAAGCATTTGAAATTATAGAACAAACAAAATTGTAAAAACGTATGAATGACCTATAATTAGTAGGCATTTTTTTAAACTAGCAATCAGATGCCGTTTCATTTTTTGAAAAAACATAGACACTTAGACGGTGTGTAGTGGGGCGGTATGCCCACACATGGCGCCCGAAAGCGCCCCGTAACACCGCCACGAGGGGCGGTATGAATGTAATTTTGAGGTGGGGCGCGAGATATATAGCGGCGTTATTTTTTGATTTTTTTGAAAATTTGACCGTTAACAACGGTCATAATCTTAAAAAAAAATCAATTTTTTTTATTTCACTCTATAAATAACTCCCAACTCTTCCATTTTTTTACAATTCATACTCAACTATTCTCTCATTCTCTATATATTTTTTAAAAAGTGTTGAAGCTACTCCCACCCTATTAAAAAATGGGTTCCCCGTCGGAAGACTCCTTCACCGATATTTACCGAAGATTTTTTTCACCCGAAGAAGATGCGGAAGAGCGATATGCCAAAACTATATTCCGGAAGATTTAGTCGAAGGAATCCAAGCAACAATGGAAGAGAGACTCGCAAATGCTCAACTATTGCGATCTAAGGAAATACATAACACGTTGAAGGCGGATTTGGTTGAGCATGCTTGGGCGATTCGCCTAATGCGATACAACAGTGACGACGAAGAAGATTCCGAGGAAGAAGAGGTTGAGGAATTCGAAGACGGGAACTTTGAATACATATGTTTGGATGCTGGAGAAAACGAAGAGGAAGAAGGAGAGAACGACAATGAAGACGAAGAATAAATTTATTTTTTTAGGTGTAACCTTTTTTTATTAACGTTTTTTTTTATTTTAATGTATTGTTTTTTATTTAATGCAATGATTTTTAATTTTATAAAACTTAGAAATTAATTAAAAAAATAAAAATTAAAATAATTGAGTAATGATGACAAAGGGGCTTTACGACTACGGCCTCAACTTGCATAACGCCCCATAAAGCCCTGTGGTGACATGACATGCCACATGTCGCATAACGCCCCCAAAAAGGCCTTATGACTACGGATTACCTTATAATTAAAAAAAAGTTTGGAATATAAAATCGTAATAGCTTTAATGCAATTTGTTCTCTTTGTAACTTTAATGATTAATCATATATCTAACTTAATAAATAAAAGTAGATGGTTGAAAAATGATATAATTATGTAAGCCAAAATTATTTTTCTTCTCGTTTCTTATTTCACTAGTTCGTATATATTTAATAATTTAATTCTTTTAAGTTAATTAAAAAAAGTTTAGTAATACATTATAATATATTAAATTATTAGTATAAAACCTCTTCAAAAATATACAATGAAAATTTATAATTAATTATCAAAATATCATTTTATAGATCTAAACCTTGATATTAACTATTTACGACTTTTTCATTCATACACGAGTTGTAACCTAGCTAGTTTGTGAATATATAATTAACAACAATCATAACTAGTTTTTATAAGCGTCGCGCGTTGCGGCGAAACGGAGCAAATGATAATGTTAAACAAACGATATTTGAAAATGAAGAATGTTGGTTCGAAAGCCAAACGGTAGAATCGGTTTAGTTTATTATCGTACCGTAAAACGATACCAAATAAATACTCTAGTTTGAATACAACTTCATATTTAACAACACTTGTATAAACACAATTGCATACTTAAGTTTCTTTTTTAATTAACAAACGACAATTTTAAAAAAAATATTAAATTAATTGACAAAGGCAATATCATTAAAAATTATGAAAAACAAAAAAGTAAATGAAAAAAAGGAATATGGTTTAAAAAAATAAAAAAAGAAATATGTTAAAAGTAAATATAATAATAACGTTTTCTAATATTAAAATAATAAAATATTAAAAAACTATATATTATTTTAAATTTTAAATTACTATTCATGGTTTTTAAAAACAATATATATAATATATATAATTGAGCACCTAAAATGCCTCATTGCATAATTGCATATTGCATAGCAAGTTAATAAAGTAGGATTTTATAAACTCATAGTTACATTTCATTTACAATATTATATAATTGAGCACCTGTATCACCTTTCGATTTCTGGCGAAAACCCACCATCATGTCACCAACACGAAATACCTCGTGAATGAGCTCACTCGATTTTCAGGCTGAGTCATACGAATTTTCAGCCATGAACCACCGCTATAAATCTTAGGTGATGCGTAGTGGGGCGCCATCTTCTCTCATAACCCCCCGAACACCACTACAGGGGGGTTATGAGGCAAAAAAAATTGGGCAGCGCTATGGATATCGCGCCGCTATGCATGTTCCTTTTAAACTTTCCACCAATCACAAACAAGCAATCTTTTTTTATATTAATTAATAAAATTGAAAATTATTAAATAGGTAATGATTAGGTGGGGGCTTTATGACTACGGGCTTAAATGCATAACGCCCACCCGCACACGTGGCGCGCCACGTGTCGCATAACGCCCACAAAGGGGGGTTATGACTACACATGGCCTTATAGGCTGTAACTTGTTAACTAGTAAGATAAAAACAGTTAATACATTAATATGTATTTAAAGTTCAGTTGTGAGACATCTGTCTTAATTAAATTGGTTGCTTGCCCACTGTATTTAAAGTTCAGTTAGTAAATCACATACATATTTGTCTAAATTATTTTTTTTTTGGCGTTTTTCTTAATGGTTTTGTATGATTGTACTCGGATTTTTTTGCTAGCTTCCCGCTAGTCGTATATGGTATAATCATTGTCGTTCGAAAAAAAAAATCTAAATTAAAATTTAAAAAGATCAAGTTGCATTATTAATTATTGTTAACATAGTGTATATAGATATAAATATTTTTTCTGCTTATCATATAACTTATCAAGTTTTGAACTAAAAGATTGTATATCTAATAATTAAAAGAAAGTTACATTAATATAACTTAATAAATTATGTACATGATAGCAAATGAATAATCTATAAATATACAATTATATATTATCAATTTGTAATACATGTAGGCATTACCATGTTGTATTTTATGCTTTAGGTGAGTTTTGTGCTAATTCATGTTGTACAATTTTAAATAGTGTTTGTACATGGTTTTTGTTTGTCTATTGTTAAATATATAATAAACAAGTATAAATTTAGCATAATATACAAATTAGACATATAATAAAAAAAGTATAAATTTAGCATAAGTAAACTATGATGCTTAGAATTATTAAGACTATAATGACTTTTTTTAATATCTTTATAACTTTTAAAATAGGATACTTTTATAAAATCCGAGTATATCGTTGCGATGCATCTATTTTTATCAACGTTTCGATTAAAAAAATTCGAAACTGGGTTGTGAGAAGTAAAATGGCTTTTCATTGAAAAACAACGAACCGAAAATGTTTTGGGCATGTTACGACTACATTCTTTGGGTTTCCATACCCTTTGCTACAGCGAGTATACCGATACTAATCAAGTATCTACCGCTGCAACGTGCGGGTCAGCTTCACAATGTTGTCACATGTGCTTTATCTTTATTTCATGCATTCATCACTTGTACAACATGCTTTTTTTCTCTATTAGACCCTCACTATTTAGAAACTGTTTTGTTTATATTAATAAGTTGCATGCATCCATTTATATACTATTAATTGGTAACATTGTTAGGCATTAAAACTTGTATTTTTAGCTTATAAAGTTGGACATTGCTTTATGATAAAACCAGGTACTATAGTATTTATTTATATACCTACTATTAATTGGTAACATTATTAGGCATTAAAACTTGTATTTTTAGCTTATAAAGTTAGACATTGCTTTATGATAAAACCATGTACTATAGTATTTATTTATTCATATACTAATAATTGGTAACATTGTTAGGTAGGGATGAGCACGGTACCCGTTCGGTATCGGTACTGAAAAACGAGAAAAGTGGGTACCGGTACCGAATACACCGGCCGTAACATGGAGCTCATGTATAATGTTTAGGGGCTGTTTGGTAACTTTTGAATGGTTAAGTGATGAATCAGTAAGAGGTCTGAACTATTAAATGCTTAAGCAGTATGAGGTCTGAATTATTAAGAGACAGTATAATGCTTAACCGTTCAAAGACAAATGTCTAACCAATTCAGATTAGAGATCTTAACCATTGAGACTCAGTATAATAATTAATCATTCGGATGCAAATGTCTGAACCATTCAGATGCAAATGTCTGAAACATTCAGACATTTACTCACGAAACAAACAGTATGAATCATTAGCGTTGAACCAGTAAGAGGTTTGAACCATTCAGACCCTCATTAAGATGTAAATAAACAGCCCCTTAATTATTAACTACCCCATGCCGGCTGAATTTGCAAGCCCCGGCCGCAACGCGGCGGGGTCTTACATCTAGTTACTTTTATTAGTAAAGTTTGGACGTAAAAGGAATATTATTAAATGAAATTTTAACTAAGCTTTCTAATGTCTCATTGGTCGTTGAAAATTTGCCACATTTTGTAAAAAAAATGTTAGAATAGAGACTCACTTTTTAATAAATTAATTTTTTGTTCCAGCATGTTGGATGCAGCCTTTGGCTTTCAAATTGTGGCAGAGAAAATCGACACGTTGTCAATTAAAACAATAAACATCAAATGATGCGTTGGATTATTTCTAAGAACCACACATGAAGCTTCCATGTAGTTTCCCACACACACACACCAGGTGCTCTCTGTGTGTAATATCCCTATATGTATATATATAGTCCCTATGTACAACCATACAACATACCACATATTCATATTCATATTCATATTCATATTCATATTCATATTCATCTCCTTTAAACACACACATCTCTCTTAGTTGTGAAATATGAAGAATTTGAAATCAAACTCCATTTTGGCAGTTGGTTTTCTTTTGTTTATGCTTGTTTTCTCTTATCCACCATCTATTGAAGCTCAAGAAGTTGGTAATGCTTGGAACACAATTATATATATGCTATACATTTAGATCAATGGTTTTTAGTTTAATAATAGAGTAAACTTCCTTTTTGCTCCATTTGGTTTGGTCCTTTTAACGGTTTTGCCCCAATCATTTAAAAACAGTCATTTTCCTCCAATAGTTTACTATGTTTTTCCCATTTTGCTCCCCGCCTCTAACTCCATCCAAATTGATTGTTAACTAAAAAGGTATTTTGGTAACTTCAAGTATAAAACTAAGGGTATTATGTTACCAAAATACCCTTTCAGTTGACATAGTAAACAATGGGAAAAACATAGTAAACAATTGGATGAAAATGGCCGTTTTTAAATGATTGGGGCAAAACCATTAAAACAACCAAACCACAGGGAGCAAAACGGAAGTTTACTCTTAATAATATCTAACCTTGTTTCTAAACCTAGTAGTTTAATTACATGTGTCATTTAACTTAAATAATTTGTGTGTGGTTATATATGCATGTGTAAATGTAGAGAATCAAAGTGGATTTGATTATTTGAGAGGTAGCACAATGGGACCGGATAGATGGGGTGCGATGAGGAATGAATGGTCGTTGTGCAGCAATGGGACGATGCAGTCTCCCATTGATATGTCGAGTCGTAGGGTGGAGATGGTGCTCCATCCTAAAAATCTATACAAAAACTATAAGCCTTGCAATGCAACCATGGTTAATAGAGGTCATGACATCATGGTAATTACTATTTCATAATTAATCCATATATATAAAGCCTTGTATCATTTTTTGTTATTATTGCATGTTTCAATCACTGAAATTTACAATGGATTTGATGTTGCAGGTTAAATGGATTGGAGATGCAGGATCAGTTATCATCAATGACACCGAATACGCTTTGAAACAAGCGCATTGGCACTCACCTTCCGAGCACACCATCAATGGCAAAAGGTTTACTTGCCTTCCGAGTATATACATATTTTTTTTGTCAACGGTTAAACGTACTTTTAAACACCTTTTGTTCATTACGGGACTTTAACCTTTGTAGACACTTTTTTCAAACATCTTGATATCGCTAGACCAAATACCTTTAGTATCTAGCATAGTTTATTGGCAGTTGTATAGATAAGAAAACATGAAACAAATATGGTTTTAGGTGTTGAGCAAATTAACTCATTAATAATATATCAACAGGTTTGACATGGAACTACATATGGTCCACCTCAGCATGGACAACAAAATAGCTGTCATTGCTGTTCTTTACAATATTGGCAGACCAAGCAATTTTCTTTCCAGGGTAACCTATTCGATTCTCTCCAGTTTCTTACTGTAATTCCTAGTTCTATTTATATATACATGGATCTAAAAGAGACATACTTTTAAGCTTGAATCGAATCGAGTCGAGCACGAATTCGAGCCTAAAATAAGTTCGTTTAACTAACGAGCCCGAGCATCTTTAATCAAGCTTGAGTAGGCTCGTGAGTCTAGACGATCATGTTATTTCTATAATTTTAACATAATAACAACTATCATATAAAACTATGACAAATAATAATTAAAATGTATATAAAAGTTACAAATGTAAATTAAATAATGAGTAAATTTCAAAGTTCGTCCTTTATGTATGTTTAAAATATCAAAGTATGTCCTTTATCTTTAATATCTTCAAGAAACATACTCGATGTTTGCAAATCCTTACATGTTACGTCCTTTAGTCCTAATCCAGTTACTTTTCATGGTTAAATTTGACTAAGTCAGCCCCACATAGGGGTATTTTGGTCATTTTATCCTAAATATTATAATAAATAATCATAAAACCAATAAATAAAACAATTTTAGAATTATATATGTGTATATATACAGATAATGTCTTCTCCCTCTCTCTCTTTCTAATTATCCTACCCCCACAACCACAACCCACCTGTCACCGCCACCGCCACCACCGATCTGCCACCGCCACCACCGATCTGCCACCGCCGACCAGACAAAATCAACTCAGATCTGGGTCAAATCAACCAAAAACTCTCACCTTTCGCTTGAAATCGCCCACAATTAAAACCCTAGATCTGCAGTGAAGTGGTTGGGGCTCCAGATCTGGGTCAAATCAATCCATGAATCACTCAACAATCTACTGACCAAATTCTCACAAACCAACAATCTCAAATCCATCAAACAACTTCACACTCATCTCCTTAAAACAGGAATCATCTTCATCTCCTACACACTTCAAACCAATCTCACATACTCATACACTATCTGCTCTCAACAAAACACCATCAACACCCTAACCAAACTCTTCAATTCCTCCATTATCACACACCCAGTACCCTTCAATTCAACCATATCTTCTTTTGTTAGAAATGGGTACCCTTTTGTTGCTCTCAAAACTCTATCTTTCATCCACGTTAATGGCGTAAATATAGATACATATGCGTTATGTAGCTCGTTGACAGCTTGTTGTTTGACTAAATCTCTGAACTCAACATCGTCTTCCAGATCTTCAATCGGAGAACACGTTTCAGATCTTCAATCGGAAACGTTTCAGATCTTCAATCGGAGGTGCGGACGTTGTTGGGTGAAGAGGTTGCTCTGGGAGAACACGTTTCAGATCTTCAATCGGAGATCTGTGGTTTTGGTGTGGCGGTTTTGGTTTCGGAGATCCAGGTTATGGTGTGGGGGTGGTGTGGTCTGGAGTGAGGGTGGTGGTGCCATGGTCGCCGCCTCGCCGGTGAACCTGCAATCGGCTTCAAGGTTGTGGTGTGGGGTGGTGTTGGTGTGAGGATGATGGTGGCAGATGATGATGTTCAAGAGAGAGAGAAGAGAGAGAGTGCGTGTGTGTTTTATAGAGAGAGACAGAGTGTGTGTGAGGTAAATTGTTTTATATAAATAAATAGTAAAATTACCAAAATACCCTTATGTGGGGTACCTTTGGCCTGATTTAACCATGAAAAATAACAGAGTTAGGGCTAAAGGACGTAACATGTAAGGATTTGCAAACATCGAGTATGTTTCTTGAAGATATTAAAGATAAAGGACATACTTTGATATTTTAGACATACATAAAGGACGAACTTTGTAATTTACTCTTAAATAATTAATATCTAATAAACGATCTGAGCCGGAACTTTAGATCGAAATAAAGTAAGGAATGAGCCAAGCTCGAGCTCAAACTCTCGTAATTTAAATAACCTGAGATCGAGCTTAGATGAGCACAGACTCAACTCGACTCATTTACGCCTAGCATATCTTCCCCAAGTAAATAAAATATATTTTGATACATGAGCGTGTACACACATGATAGAGAAAGGATCATGCAATAATCATAAGGTTTCTTGAGAACAAAGGGAACAACCATCAAACAAGCAATTATTTACACTTTTTTTTAATTTTACTAATTTTTACGAAAACAAAAAAATTACATATATATTGATTGGCGAGCTACGTATATGTGTCTTGTTAATACACACACACATATATATATATATATATATATATCCCTAAGTTTTTTATTTTTACAATAACAACTTCTTAATGAAAAAGTTGAAAAAAGTAGATGGTAGTTCTCTCATGATCTGAACCAGTATATCATATTTGTTAAATACAAAACTGATTGCAATGATTCGTTTAAGCACACGTTTCACATTTTCATTACAATTTTTTTTACTTGCAGTTAGCTGTAAACATATCGTCTATGATAGATCAAAAAGGCATGCGTGGACACAGTGGGATTGTAAATCCTAGAGAGATTCAAATGAGTAGTAGGTTGTATTACCGATATATTGGTTCACTCACGGTCCCTCCTTGCACCGAAAAAGTTGTTTGGACCATTAGTAGAAGGGTAACAATCAATACTTTTGTAGTTACTTACATGAAAATCTTTTTTTTTTTCAAAAACTTATTATTTATGTTCATACAGGTAAGAACGGTTTCAATACGTCAAGTTAGATTACTTCGAGAGGCTGTAAAGGATGTAAGTATATACCGTTTGAAATCAAGTGAATGCCAAGTTCTTATTGTTTTCTTTCCGGTAAGATGAACAAAATAAATGTTAATTGGCGTTTATGTTGTAGTATGCAGAACATAATGCAAGACCAGTACAACCGGACAATCTACGAGACATTCTTCTCTATGCGCAGGCTCGAGAGAGGAAATAGGAATGTGCGTTTACACACACGTTCCACTACTATGGTGTAATACATGAAATCTATATATCTTAAATTTTGTTGTATTGTTTTAAAAATTTTGTTTTTCCATTTGTACCCTATTCATATCGTGAGATTATTATTATTTCATTTATTATTTATCTTTAAGTTTTTTTGTGACTTCAGAAATCAGTTGCATACTCATGCATCAATGCATATACATTTGTATATTATGATTTAAAATTTTTGTTGGTGATTTTAATGTCTATGGCATAAATACGGATACAATCCGAACATGACACGCAAACAATAAGGTTTTGGGCGGGCTAATGCAACCTGTTTAAAAAATGGGATGTGTTTGGGATGACAACCTATATAATCAGTGGCGGACCCAGGAATTTTTTCATGGGGTGCGGAACATTTTTAAAAATTTTAGGCCCCAAGGTATATAAATAAAAAATCGGTTCGTATCGGGTCGGTTCGGGTCGGGTCGAGTCGGGTCATGTAAAACAAAAGAACTAAATTTATATAATCATCAAAAACACGTCAAACCTTGTTACAAGCATAATTAAAACGTCGTCCTACAGGTTTTCATTTTTTGAAATCTATCCAAAACATCATCTAAACCTACTTTCTTAAGCAACTCTTTCTCTATATAACATATACAACCTTCACTTAAATTCTCATCGCCAATCCGATTACGCAAGTATCCACATCAACGAATCCGGAAGACGTGTCAATTTTCCTCTTGAGAGATCGCGCCATAACGTCCCTGCTCATTGTTCGTATCTGCTATCACAAACAAATTGATCTATAAGTTCATTGCTCCATAACATATTACATAATGTATCAACTATTCAAGCCCTAAATATCATAATATAAATCACCCTAAAAATCATCTAAACAACATATACACCATAAAAAAAAAGCCAAACGTTCTTCACTAAAAAAAAGCCAAACATACTGTGGTATGCAGCTATAAAAAAGGCAAAATATCATCACTAACAAAATATAACCCACCATAACATAATGAAAACAAAACGAAGCACATGTCTACTATGGTTAGTATGCGGCTATAATAGGTTGCTGGAGATGGATAATATCAACCAAAAGTCATCAAAAATAACAAAGAAACTTACCCGTGTTTGATCGGCGGTGGTATGGTGACTGGTTACGGTGGTATGCGGCTGTTGATTGTTCACTGTTGTCGTTGTTGATGTTCTGATCGCTGGCGTGCAAGGACGATAAAGAGAGCAGGATAAAATATGTAAGGGTTTTGGGCTTGTTTATTTTATTTTAATTTGAAATATTGTTGATTTGTTGGGTTTGTTTATTGGGCTAAGACTTAGTAGTGGGCTAGTTAAATGTATTGGGTATTTGGGTTTAGTTATTTAGGTATTAAAAGTAATATAATTTAGGTAGTATTTTTTATAAAATAAGAGTTTACTAAAGAATATTTTTAAAATATAAATTGATAACACTTTTTACCTAAGGGGTGCGGAAGAAAAATTCCAAAGGGTGCAGACGGAAAATTCCATGGGGTGCGGACGAAAAATTCCAAGGGGTGCGGACGGGATTTTCGACGGAACTTAACACTAAATTTTTTTTTCTAGCGGGTGCGCCCGCCCACCTTGGGCTGGGCTTATGTCCGCCCTTTAGATGTGATCCCATTTAATTAAGTTTGTTTGCCATTCAAAAAAAAAAATAAGTTTGCGTTCATTAATATTATTTATTTCAACATAAATCTTATAATTGTTAATTTATTTGCATTAATATTTTTTTTGAAAGGTAATTCTTAATAACACGAAACAGCCGACCCAAATCGGGCCGACGAAACAAACCAAACAAGACTACATTACAAATTTACAAAAGAGCACCACTCTTCCCATCCTATCCCTTTGTGTTTGGACCTACTCGAAAACCAAAAGAAACTTAAAACTTTTATTTCACTTACAATATTCGCAATGTTAAACGGAGCATTCAAAAATCTCGCGTTATTCCTAGCTCGCCAAATACTCTAGCAGGCAATCATGATAATACCTTGAAGTGCATCTTTCTTCCTTTCCGAAGCATTGATGCTCTTGAAAATAATGAACAAATCCTGGATACAGAAAGCGAAAATGCTAGGAATCTTGCACCACATGCTTATACAATTCCAAACAACGGCAGCCGAGAAACATGAAATGAAAACGTGATCAACCGATTCCTCGAACGAACTGCAATAAGAGCAATACGAGTCTTCGATTTGAACGTTCCTTTTCTTTAACACTTCCGCCGTCGGAATGCTATTCAAACAGGACCTCCAAACATGAATGTTACACTTCGTGGGCACCCAATTACACCAATCTAATAAAAAACCTGATACGATGTAGTCCTCGGCTCTTAATAACTGTTTAACGGACTTAACAGAAAAAGAACCTCCCGAATCCGCTGCCCATCTCCAACGATCCTTGACCGACGAAATCTGAACTGCGTTAATCAAAGAGTAGAGCTGATCGACACTGTTTAGAAGACCCGGAGAGACGATTTGAGACCTCCAGCTCCACTCCACCACCTGAGCATCACCGAGAACTTTAATCATGTCCGCTACTGAACATTTCTTCTTCGATTCCAAAGAAAACAGATCTGGGAACAAATTTTTTAGAAGCTCATCAGCGATCCATGTGTCTAACCAGAAGAGAATTTCCTCACCATTGCCCACAGCTCCTTTAAATAAGTGTCTGATTGGGACCCCTCCGACTCTAGTGTTTATAACAGTTTTAGCTATATTATTCCACACCCCGGATAAAGATTTCTTAAAAGGTAAACATTCCCACCCTACTCTCGACCCGTGAAGAGCTTCTATAACTCTTTTCCAAAGGTTTTCTTTCTTCGATTTATAGCGCCAACCCCATTTAATCAAAAGCGCCGAGTTTATTTCTTGAAGTTTATTCAAACCTAGCCCTCCGTTCTTCTTATGGCGAGAAACTTTCTCCCACGCGACCCAATGCATTTTCTTTTCTACCTCCGAGCCTCCCCAAAGAAACCTCTTGATCATAGATTCCAAATCTTCAATTATCTTTTTAGGAGCTTTATAAATCGAAAAGTAATAAGTCGGCAAACTCTCCATAACAGATTTAATGAGAACAACCCTACCCCCAATAGATAACATATGGGATTTCCAATTCGCGAGTCTGGCCCTAAATATATCAATCACCGGTTGCCAGTTCGCTATCCGATTCATATTGGCCCCAACTTTAAGACCAAGATATTTGAACGGAGTGCAATCCGGCCTACAACCCACCTCATTCTCCAATCTCCTCCGAATCCACTCCTATACCGATAAGATTAGAATTTTCAAGATTGATTTTCAAGCCCGACACATTATGAAAATACCGAAGAATTCTCACAATATTAACGATTTCGCTTTTACTCCATTCTCCAACCACATTGGCGTCGTCTGCGTAGAGAAGATGAGAAATATTCGGCCCGTTGTTGGGAGTAACTAAACCTTTGATAACGTCCGCTTCCTTTGCCCGGTCAAACATACGTGACAACACCTCCATGACCACAAGAAAAAGGAACGGAGAGAGCGGGTCCACTTGTCTCATGCCTTTACCACACTTGAAAGTAAAAGTAGGAGCCCCATTGACCAAGATGGAAGAACTAGCCGATTCAAGCACTCCCAAAGTCCAATGACACCATCTTGACGGAAAACCCATTTGAGAAAGAATGCTAACCACAAAATTCCAATTTACGTTATCATAAGCTTTTTCAAAGTCAAGATTTAGGAAAAAAGCTTTGGACTTTTTCTTTTTGATCCATGATATGAGTTCGTTAACAATAAGGGGGCCATCTAAAATATATCTTCCACTCAAGAAGGCCGATTGGGATTCCGAAATGATACCGTCCAATACCTTCCTCATACGGTTAGCCAAAGCTTTGGAGATAACTTTAGTGATAACTCCAACGAGATTAATCGGCCTGTAATTATTCAAAATAACCGGGTCTTCAACTTTAGGCACCAAGGCGATGAAAGACGATCCACTTCCAAGACTTATCTCACCAAACTCGTGGAAATGAGAGAAAATTCTAGAGAAATCATCTTTAAAGTACTCCTAAAAATGCTTAATGAAGTAGAAGTTCATACCGTCCGGGCTAGGGGCCTTATCATCCCCGCAACCGAAAACAACATCTTTGATCTCACTGTCAGAAAACACATCCACCAACCACTCACTCTCCCAATCCGAAATCTTTTTCAAGTTACCGCACAAAAGCTCAGGTCTAATTGGCATATCTTCTTTGAATTTGTCTCTGAAAAAAGAAAGAACCTGTTTTTCTATAGCGTTAGGCTTAGAACACCACTCACCGTTAATATTGAGACCATAAATAGTATTCAAAGCTTTTCTGTTGTTGATCAAAGCGTGGAAAAACTTAGAATTCTCGTCTCCATCCAATGCCCACTTCGAACGTGCTCTTTGCTTGAGATCTAAGTTCTTCCTGTAGTCCACCTCTTTAATAATTCTCCTATTCTCCGCCAAGATCCACTCTTCATCTTCCTGTAGTCCACCTCTTTAATAATTCTCCTATTCTTCGCGGTGAGGCAAGCGTCGGGAGGATCGAAAGGATCAAAATTTTCCACGGCTTCCTTAACGGCATCCTGAAAACCCGGTTTCCCAACCCAAGAACGAAACACTCTGGACGGGCGAGGTCCGAAATTAAGGTCAACAAGCTCCAAGAGAATCGGACAATGATCCGAGTGTCTAGACGGCAGAACTCTAACACACGCCGTTGGCCATTTGTTAAAAAACTCCTGACACACCAGAAACCGATCCAACTTACTAAGTTTTTTTCCGTTATCCCTAACACATGTAAATTTCCGACCTTGAACAGGGTATTCTAATAAACCGTTGTCGAAAATAAAGCTGTTGAAATTCTCGGCACAGACACGTTTAAACTTAGAATTTTTTTCTCTCCAACTATAACCCATTTGCCTTCCGAAGGATTAATAGTATCAGAGATCTCGGACCACATTTGAAGTTTGGCCGCTGTACCTTGAGGGGCGTAGACATTCACTAAGTTCACCCTATCCCCACTACCTGCAACTTACCCTTTAGAATAAGAAAACACCTTTGCTGAATAACAGACTCAATTTTCAGAACTTTTGGGTCCCAAATACAGACAAGGCCCCCCAAAAGACCCACGACAGCCGAACTAGCAAATTCGAAATCCCTGTTCCCCCAATATCCCACCAAATCAGATTTAGAAAACGATTCTACCTTAGATTCTTAGATAGTAATAACGCTGACCTTATTGCGATTCTTGATGTCTTTAACCCACGAAGCCTTGGCCCCCCGAAAATCCCACAAATATTAATGGAGAGAATATTCATTGGTTAACCACATTCTTACCTTCGCCAAAAATTGAAGCTCTGACCAAATTGTGGTAGTTACCGAGATCCACACCTAAAACATTCCCGATCTTAATCGTATCCACCACTTCTTCAAGAACGTTCACCTGACGTGAATCTAACGAGTCACATACTTTTTCTCTTGGCTCCACAGCATGACTCCTAGATCCCTCGGCAAACTCGCCGGTAATCGGAACCGGATCAGACTCGACATACCTAGTCTCCCCGGCTGTATTCCCCAAATTTGGCCCCAAATTGATCTCCTCAGCTGAATCAGCGACAAGAGTACCATCTCCACTTGAGTCTGCCCTAACATTTAAGTCAAAATTGAACTCCCCTACTTCCCTCGGTCTCTTCTTAGGCCTGTCAAGTGAGGATGGGCTATGCTGGGCGTTTGGTACAGATCTAGTTCTACTGGGCCTGATTTTTGACAATCTCTTATTGGGCCTAGAAGACCCATCAGCTGATTTGAAAAAATAAATATTATTATCCAACTTGTTGACCGACATAACCTTGTCATGTGGCCCCTCCATATTGATATTCTTCGGCGCGTGATTCGCCTCGGAATATGGACCGTCTCCTTGGTCTTTGGAACAACTTTTCTCATGAGAATCTGAACCGTCCCCACCGAAACCGACTCCCGACTTTTCGTTCACCTCCGGATGATTGGAGCTTCTTACCGGAGAACGAAAACCATCGGCCGGAAGAGTAACCTCTCCGATACCGTCCGGCGTCCATTCTCCAACATCCTCCTCTACCCATATCCTGAACTGCAAATGTTTCCATCGGACGGTAACAAACTCCTGGATTCTAGCACCGTCTCCGACCAACACCCCAATCCAACAAGAGGACCAATTCTCATCCCCCTCTGAAATCTGGGCTCCATGCACGATTTTCCCGAAATGCCCTGCAATAGAATTGAGGACGTCGTCCTCGAACAGATGAACCGGAACTCCTTGGACCCTAAGCCATGCAAGCCTCTCGAACGGAAAAGATTGCCCATTCCAAAGATCTAAAGATGAGAACCAGTTGTTCCAACGTTGATGATCCAGCAAAAATTCACCACAGACAATGTCATTTACATATTTTACTGCCATGGATAACCCGCCTAGATAGCTCAAAGAGACCCCCGGGATTCTGGCATCGGCTATCAATCGATTAAGATTTCTCAGCGTTTCTAAATCCTTACATCTTCCTATTAAGACTCTCCCCATCTGTTCTTTAAACGCCAAAGTATCATTTGGGACCACGATCACTTTACCGGAATTGTTAACCTTATGCTGGTCTCTTCCAGCGTCTCCAATAGGTTTTGAGAACAAATCGCTAAACTTCTTTCCTTCACCCTAACTAACATATGCCTGGTTAAGAATCTTATGTTCTTGTTGGTGCAAGTTTTTCACCGGAACGTTGTCGTTTCCATTCCCCACATCCTGATTATCGATTACCACATCTTCATTTTCTTTAGCAAATCTAGCTATGTTAGCTATTAACTTGTTACCTCCCATCTTCGTCCCGTTAAAGGCCCTCTCCATTTCTTTAACATCAAGCACGTTCTTAAAACTAACAAATCCGAACCTGTTGCCGATCTTGTCCTTCTTCCTGGCAATGTATACCCCAGAGACTTCTCCAAAAACTTTCACGAACTCCGAAACCTCCCACGGAGTCCACCCCTGAGGAAGATTAGTTATGAAAAATTTGGTGACTTTCTCTTTCCTTGTAGTGTTCCTGTGAATGTTAGAGTCTTTCTTCTTCAAATGATGGGGAAGCTCCCATGGACCTTCTTCTTCCATGGGGAGCCCAAAGGGACAACTACTCCCAGTAGGCGAATGAACTGAGAGGACCTAAAGATAGCGAATAAGGATACGTTAGAACTGCAACTGATATGCACTCAGGTCAATCCTACAGCTCTATCCAAAGGACAACTTCGTCGTCGAGCCCCCGACGAATAGCTTCCAAAAACGAAGGAGGAAGCAAACAGAAAGCCAAGCCCAGAAGGTGAATGGAAGAGAAGAAAGATCAGGTTAGGGAGAGAGGACAAGCCCCACAGGTGGCGTCCTCGCACACTAACCACAATATTCCTTACCTCGTCGAACCCCCCGGCGCCGGTGGATTAGGGTTTTTTAGAGAGCCTAGAGAGTATTTGCATTAATATTATTTAATAAATCTTAGGCCTTGAATGTCAAGAAACGCGAATTCAAAATCGACAAATCGTAATCCAAAAATTCAAAAGCGATAACTCTTTCTAAATTCAAATAATTGGTGGAGCATATATTTGTCCTTGTTTTAAACAAAAACAATGCTTGATTGCTTGTGAATTTAGTTTATTAATATAACGACACACGTGTATCAACATTATAAGGAATGTCTTCATTATCAAAATTACAAGGAATGTCTTCGTCCCTTTGTTTTCAATTTGCCGCTTCTTCCAAATTTCAAAATCCATTCCATTCCATTCCAGTGAATATAAATTGTAACTATTTTCATTTCAGAGTAGGTTATAACAAAGTCATTTTTTTCCGCTAAATTATGAGATTGCAATACACTCCTAGTTACCCATTAAACATGTTACCTATTAACCCATTTACACCCGTCTATTGGACTAATCTTGTCATAGTCTAATAGTCAAATGAGTTAACTAGTAAGTTTTATTTATGGAGTTGTGATTTAGATAAAAATGAGGTTTTAGGACCCGCACGTTGCTATGAAGAAGAAGAGAGGATTCGACAAAAGTAGGCGACATTGGATCCAGTCTCATTTGGCATGAGAAAGAAAACGGAAAAACAAGTACTCTTGTTTTCCTGTCGGTCGAAGAAGGTTGTCGAAGTGGGAGTGTAACACCCCAACCCGTATAGGGTTGGCGTATCACAATATCAGAGGTATTTAGAGACATAATACATACTTTCATTAAGTTTTAAAGTCGGAAATACATGACATAAGTCAAATCAAACCTCAAGGTCAAACACAAATTATTTAGAGTTTCAAAGCTAACATATAACATTATTAGATTAATCCTAAAGCATGACTAAGCATCTTCAGATAACACCCTAGAGTTTTATTCCACTCTTTCCATCCGGTCCAAAGAAACTTGTGAACATGTGTGGGGAAAAAGGTTTACGGAATGAGCCAAATGCTTAGTATGAAATAATAGGCTTGAAATAATAACGATAACAGTAATAACAACGAAAACTTTAACAGAACCATCAACATACACAGTAAACAAAAACATAGTGTGTAATAAGATATGATACAAAGTAACTCAAAACAACAGATCGTGTCATATGGATGTACCCACGAGCCCATATAAACAGTAAACAGTCCGTGACGATACACAGACAACCATTCATGTATACCAATTACATGAAATGGTACATGTTGGCATACCCACAACCATTTCTCGTAACAGGTCAGTAAATAGCTAGAACCAATCCATATGCCTCTTAATAGTCAGTGGGTCACACTTGCCCTTAAAAGATGTCGTGAACTAATATCTCTGTCATGGGGAAGCACGTGTTGTTGATGCCATAACAACACACTCATCGGACACTCCATGAGAAGCCAGAACCCAGGGTAACAGAGCACAAATATCTTAATCACAAAATTGTATACAATAACTATAGTAATTGAATAACATTACAACATGTAACAAATATCAGAGCATGCGATAATGAGTTTATGTTAGACCCTAAAGTGTGAGACTGACGCATCAAATTAACACAACGGGTTATGGTTATGAACTGGGCCGTACCGGGTTAGTTTATATTAGGTTGTGGACCTTTATAGGTCACTTGGGCCAAGCTTTAGGCCATGTGGGCCAAGCAGGCCCAAGGGGAGCCCATGTAGGGAAGTGGGCTTGAGTTAGTATAAAAACAAGTTTCTAACTTGTTTTTAGGTTTGAACCTTTAGAGCCTCCAAGTTACAGAATTCCTAGAGAAACGAGGGTGGAGGCGATTCGATTGTGGTGTACTCATACCAGACATTTTTGCTTGTTCAAGTAATAGAAACGTGTGTGAGTTAAAAGTTATTTCCGTGTTCTTGTTTGTTTTTCGGTTTATCTTGAATCTCACCAAGTTTGGATTCCGCACAAACTTGGTGATTGTTTGATATCATTGAAAGATCCGGTTTTCGGGACTTACAAGTGGTATCAGAGCCATTTGAACCTATTTCTAGGCTCGGTGTGATATCAAAGATTCAAGATTTTCGTTATTTTTGGTTCGGTGTTCTTCGCGTTCTTCGTAGTGTTCATCGGAATTTTATCAAAAATCATTATATTTTGGTATTTTGATTGTTTTGAAAGTTGTTAAAGTGTTGGGGATCACTGTTTTTATTTAAAAAAGAAAAGGATTTGAAATTCAAAAATTTCATTATTCTCGAAAAAATTGTTTCCATTATTTTCGAGATTTTGTTCCCTGTTTTGTGTCACAGCCACACTAGTTGCCAAAATATCTCAAGATTTAAAATATCTCAAGATTTAAAATTCAAGTGGGATTTATCTTGTCGAAGGTTTCGAGTTTATCTCTCTGTGGTCTCGACTCACTTTTTCAACCACGGTTTTGACTCCAGTTAACAGGTCTCGACTCACATATCTACAATCGGTCTCGAGTTATCAACTTCATATCACGGTCTCGAGTCCCATCTTCTTCACTGGTCTCGAGTCATCATCCATATCATCAAGGTCTCGACTCAACAACCTCCAAGGTCTCGAGTCATTCTTCTCGAGTCGCAAGCACTGTCTCGACTCACAAGTTTCACGGTCTCGAGTCTTCAACATCACTTCACACAGGTCTCGACTCACCATTTCGAGTCTGACGATTCCGAGTCGCAATCACCTCCATCCTTTATCTTAACCTCGTCCAACGATTTCGTGTTTCGGTTCCGTGTCATCAAAACAAGCAGGTTTCGAGTTCCATTGTTCATCAGCATCTCCGAGCACCGCCACCATCTTCATCACCGTCATTCACTCTCCATCATCATCGATCACTACACCACAAGACGTCTCCGGTTACATGCATCTTTTTCGATCATTAACCGTCATACGCCGACCACCGCCGTCCTCCGATCATCTTCTCCGTTTACCGATCACTTTCACCTCCGTTGTCACCTCCATAACCACCACCTCCGTCGTTCATCATCATCCTCATCACCATCGTTCCGCAAACATCATCATCATCGGTTAACCTTCATTCTTCTGTCATATTAATCATCTTCATAACGTTCGTCACATCATCGTTCATCGACGAAACATCCACCCTTCGCATCTAATCACCATCTACGTGTATCATCTAATCATCTCTGTCTTACGGGTAGTAGCTGTTGTGACTGCGGATGATCTTTCAAAATTAGGGTTTGTGAACTGGTTTGTTATGACGAAGAAGAAGACAGGAGTTCAGTTCTGTATTTGATATTTATATAATATTAATAATAATAATAATTATAATAATCATTTAGTAATCATTGCATAATCATTAATTATAATAATATTAATATTTATAACAATAATAATAAGTATTTTTACTTTATAAAAAAAACTATTCTAATTAAAAAAAAAGAGTTTATTTATAAAAAAAAGGTTTGTTTGTTTGGTTGTGTTAAGTTTAGACAGGATTTTGAGGTGCGGTTCAGAAAGTGGGTTTATTCGATTGCAAAGAGTTTGAGTTAGCAAGTATACGGGGTCTCGTTTGATTTGTGTTTTGAGGAGAAGAACAAAAGTATCAACCACCCGCTTAAATTATGGCATTCATATTTCACAAACCCGTGGCTCAAGAAATGACCGTTGAAGATATACTTTCTGTCTTGTGTACTCCTGAGTGTCGAGAAAGGGTTGAGACATATAGAATACACAACGCTGAGCTAATACAAGATTATCAAGACATAAAAAATAAAAATTTTACTTTATCAAAGAATGAAAAGCTTTATAAAGAAAAAATTGAAGCTCAGCGAAAAGACATCATCAAACTCAAAGATGATGTAAGTGTAAAAACAACTCAACTCTTATATGTTTAGGAGAAATTATGCACTGTGACTAAAGAACTGGAGGATATCAGAGACATATATCAAATAAATGAACTCAATATTAAGAAATTTGATTCTTCCAGCAAACTAGTTAAAAATTTGTGTGATCAACAACTCGCATACAAGAAAAAGAAAGGATGTGGATTGGGTTTCAATCAGGCTCTTCCTCCTTATAATGATAATTACACATATTTACCTATGACTGAGGAGGAGCTGATGAATGAAAGTAAAATGACTTATGGTCCCAA
Organism: Helianthus tuberosus; assembly: GCA_030545235.1. Taxonomy (NCBI): domain Eukaryota; kingdom Viridiplantae; phylum Streptophyta; class Magnoliopsida; order Asterales; family Asteraceae; genus Helianthus; species Helianthus tuberosus. The sequence continues at coordinate 183,591,506 of CM060412.1, forward strand.
AAACAATAAGTCATCATTTAATGGCAGACCTGTTGAGAAACAGGGATTTACTTCAATTAATTTTGTTGCTAAGGGTACAATTGATCCTAATGCTTCGTCTACATGTGCAGATGAAGTAGTTGAAGTAACGGTTGAAAATGTAGTTGGGGATGAACAAGCATCAGAGTCTGATTCTTCTGAAAATTTAATAAACGAACCTAATCCAGAATCTATTGCGACGTTTGGTATTTTTAAATCAGTTTTTCGCTCTGTGATTAATTTTAGGCCTGATGATTTGGGCGAAAACGTTGATGCTTGTGTAACAGAGACTGAATCGGCAAATGAAACGAATGAGCCAGCTGAACCATCTGATTCCAAATGTGAATCATCTGAAGCAGCTAATTCTGAGAAATTGGAATCAGTTGATTCTAGCGGATTCAGCTCAAAGGTGTCATGTGCAGAACCGTCTTGTGCTGAAAATTCGTCAAATGTTTCAGCTGAAGTTTTTGCTAAAGTTTCTGGTATTTCTTCCGACAAACCAGAACTCTCCGATTCTGTCAAAGTTGATGACATGAAGGATGAAGAGAAGATAGACGTGAAAAAGGCTCCAAGTACGCAAGCTGAACAATCTGAACCTTCTGTAAGTAATGAAAAGGTTCAGATCAAGCAACAAGAGCCGAAGCGAGCAGGCAAAGGACGCGAAAAGAAGAAGCCTAAACATCAAAGACAAACAGGCTCTCCACAGTCCTCAACGGGCAGGAATAGTCCGTAAAAGGCTCGTAATGTGAAAAATGCTTTTGTTAAGCCAGTCAGTAATGGCAAATGTGAGAAATATGCATTTGACTGTGCTAACAAAGGTTTCAGAAAGACTGGTGAGATTTCTGAGCAAGACTTGCAGTCGACACAAAACAAGAAAACTCAGAAGAAATCTCCACTACAGAAGGCCCCTGCAAACGACAAGTACAGACATCCCAATTCATCCTCGTTTGTAGGAAATGTGCAACACAAACAAGCACATAAAGGACCGGTTCGTCCTTCAGGGCCCACAAGAGCAAATCCAGCTGATCGGAATGCTTTCTACATGAAGAGACAAACATGCTTCAATTGCGGCATTGCTGGTCACATTGCTCGAAACTGCAGACATCGTCCCTATGCACCCTATTATATGCAAAATCAGAGGGTTACACCACAGGACAACAACCATTCTAAGCCAATGAAGGTTTCTTCACCTAAGGCAATGAAGAATGTGAATCCCAAGGTTAAACCTTCTGATGGGGATTGGAACGCTGCTAAAAACAAACGCAAAGCTGTTCAGGAACAAAAATCTTTTTCCAAAACTAACAAACCTGAAACAGCTAAAGTTGCTCAACCGAAGGCAACAAATACATTTGTTAAACCGAAACAGATTTGGAAACCCAAATCTAAAGCAGCAATGTCTCCAATCCTTGAAACAAAAGGGGACTTATGTTTGAAAGAAGTGTCTTATTTTGATGCTTCAGGAAAATCCAGGACCACGATGGCATGTGTACCCATGTCTTACTAATCTCCTTACTTTTCAGGAACAACTAAGGAGGAGCTGTTGACAATCTCTGGAATGTTGATAGCGGTTGTTCCAGAGATAAAACGGGTAACATTTCACTGTTGTAAAAAGTTCAATTTTTTTTACAGATGATATGTTTCCTTTGGAGGAGATAAGAAAAGTAAGAGAAGATCAGCAAAAGGTACCGTTTAAATTTAGTACTTTGATTTGAATTTGATTAGTCTTCAATCTGATGACAGAACGGTTAAGCAAAAATATTTTTCTCTCTTTTTCTTAGTTTATAATTTGTATATAAAGTGTCATTTCTCTAGTAAATGGTAAATTTGCGCAAAAATACAAGATTTATGCACAAATTTATGGGGAGAGAGAGACATATATAGAGTTTAGGGGGAGAAAACTCACAAAAGAAAAATACAAAAAGAGCTTGATGTGTATATGTGTATTGTTTTAGGGGGAGAAAATGAGAAAAATTCAAAAACATTAGAAAAATGAAAAAGCCAAAAAGAAAAATTGCATGATATGGGAAATGAAATAAAATTTCACATTATGGTCGAGGGCTGACTCATGTAAGACCAGTATCGAAATAGTTTGACTCTAGTATGATGTGTTGGTAGGCTCTATCCTTAAGACTGGAAACATTGGCTGTTTCTGTTCAGAAATTAAATAGTACATGATCCCAGGAAAGAAAGTCACTTGGAATTAGCTCATTTCTATTTGAATGCCTGTATGTTGTACCGATACACACAATTTTGGTCTGATTCTGAAATCTTCTCTGAAAAAGTCGTGTATCTCCTCTGTTTTGCGTGAGCAAAGACCTGGAGGTGCTAGGCAACGTCAGCTTCTGCTGCATCCAGATACATGCTGACCTAGCTGTACGTTGTCGCGCTATAGATCAAATACACCCGAAAGAGGCCCTCTAGTGCCCAAAAGAAACCCGAAAAAAAACCCTATATCAAACTGAGAAAATCTCATTTGATCTGTATATTATACCATCTCTGCTTAAGATCTATTCTGTTCTCTTCTCAATCTATTCACAGTTAAGATTTCAGAGATCTGGATTGGACTTGTGAAATATGTGGTAGGGAAGCTACTTGCATGATAGAGTGTGCTGTTTATATCTCCGGGATTTGATTAGTATTTGTTTGGGTGTTCATTGTTAAGACATCAAAACATGATAAAATGAGTTACAGGCAGTTATATGAAAAAAGTCTAGGGAGACGAGTTTAAGTGGACAAATATACTGGCAATTGTCTAGATCATTCAGTAGTAGATCAGTGTTGATAAATGAAGTCAGGCCCAAAACCTCGTGATTTGATCCCATTGCAATTGTAATTGTATATTATGGTAGTTGTTTATATTTTGAGTTCTTATTTGGTTTTAGTTCTTTAAAAAAAATTAAAAAAAATTAAAAAATACAAAAATAGTGTGTTTATTTGTTTTTCTTAAAATTAAAAATGTAACCGTTCTTGAAGATTTGACTGATCATAAAAAGCTGAAAGAATTTAAATTGTGAAATCCGAGTACAAGTACTTGGATGTACCTAGTGTTCATATGGTACTCTCCCTATTGCATAAGAAATGTTTGCTTATGAGTTTGTGAGCATGTGCAGAACTTGATTTCAATCAAGAACAGGGGTTGATGAAGACTGAGATGGTGTTAGTTGCTGAAGAAGCCTGAAGCAGCACAACAACAAGATGTACCTGAGTCAGAAGAACATGATACGAAACGCCGTCTGACAGTGAAAGTACATTTGAAGAAGTACCGTGAACCTGCTTGAAAGACAAAGATTGAAGAAAAAAAAGCTGCTGAGAATCCTCCTCTCACATTCTTTTTGACAAAGATATTTCAAGCAAAGCTGATCGTGATCCTGATATGAAGCTAACTACAAGAGCTGAAGGAAGAGACCCAGTGCTGAGAGTTCAGAATTCAAGAACTTCCACAACATCTGCAGCATAGCGACAACCATAGACTTCGTTGAAGAAGTTGCTGATTTCATGTTATGAAGACAATTTGATGGCATCAGTCTAGGGGGAGATTGTTAGACCCTAAAGTGTGAGACTGACGCATCAAATTAACACAACGGGTTATGGTTATGAACTGGGCCGTACCGGGTTAGTTTATATTAGGTTGTGGACCTTTATAGGTCACTTGGGCCAAGCTTTAGGCCATGTGGGCCAAGCAGGCCCAAGGGGAGCCCATGTAGGGAAGTGGGCTTGAGTTAGTATAAAAATAAGTTTCTAACTTGTTTTTAGGTTTGAACATTTAGAACCTCCAAGTTACAGAATTCCTAGAGAAACGAGGGTGGAGGCGATTCGATTGTGGTGTACTCATACCAGACGTTTTTGCTTGTTCAAGTAATAGAAACGTGTGTGAGTTAAAAGTTATTTCCGTGTTCTTGTTTGTTTTTCGGTTTATCTTGAATCTCACCAAGTTTGGATTCCGCACAAACTTAGTGATTGTTTGATATCATTGAAAGATCCGATTTTCGGGACTTACAGTTTAGGAAAGTATCAATCTACCGCTTGAAACAAGGTCGAAGTTAAGACATATTATTGACCAAAGCATAATAGATCCTAGAAGTAATCGTAACATGAAATTCGCGTGTCTTGATTAATGGTACCTTGATAATGTAGTCGGGTGTTTATATATAGGAAGTATCGAGACGTATCCACCTGACGTGCTTAGATAGTAACAATAAAATTGACACAAAACACTAATACTAACTACCACGTTCTAGGCAAGCGAACCTATCAGTATATAATATAGCCAAGGTAAGTACCCAAGTATCAATTCATGGACACTACAAGTATCAAGTACTAAAACTATTACTTAATATGTAATCTATTAACTAAGAGAATAAATACATAAGATCTAACAGCCTGAACTGATAAGAATTTGTCACACCCTGATTTTCCGGTAGCCCGAACCTAGGGTTTATGTGTGACGATTGATAACAGGTATTCACATATAGCACAACGGAAGTCTTGGGATTATAAAATAATATTACAAAGTATAACTGTCCAAAATGTTCAAAATAAATATACAGACCGAAAGTACTAAAAAGATCCACAGGCGGATCAGAAATAACAAAAATGAATGTTAAGACTACTAGGCCTTGCGTGGAGTCACAAATTCCAATATGCACAAACCGAGCAGCTCCAACCTATTCCGTATTTGCTATTAAACCTACGCTTAGTCTTTTGAAAATACGTTAGTTTTCACTGGTAAATACAATTAGCCGACACATTTTGAAATCTTTTCAAAATCATTTTATACCATTTGGTATATCTTTTTCATAAATAAATTGGGACAAAGTAATATCTCCTATTACCATTTTCATAAATACTTGGGACAAAGCAAATTTTACGTTTTTGATTTTTATTTAATATAAATTTGACTCGTCATTTCGCCTACTTAACGTGATCTTCAGAGGGTGTCATCACAAGGGATTTTCACCTTCATTATTACGATCACGTTGTGTAATACTTCGTAAAATCGTGTCCAATAATGTATTGACACGTGTCCCTAATCCTAAGTATGTCAAAAGTTGGTTAAGAGGGACTATTTTCGTCAAAAACAAAAACTCTGTTTACGGAAGGACTGAAAGTGTCAACATGCTGAAACTAAGCCTCTGAGTGACCGTATACAGTGTTCGTATTCTCATATGAACCACTTGTTGGACGTGAGGAGCCATTTACATAATTGTTTGAAAGTTGCGTAATCGTTTGAAAGTTTGAGCGACGAAGGGTTAAAAGCGTCAACATGTAAATTCTTACCTCTGAGTGACCTTTTAACGAACCGAGAGTTTTATGATTCTTGGTCATACTCTAGGGTGTACCTAATATCGGTCAACGAGGGCTTTTGTGATAATCATAACAAAATATGCATTATTCGAGCTCAAGGACTGTTTACGACAAACTACGAAAGTCTGCCGATTCTCGTAGCGACGTACACTCCGGAACAAGTTCATAAGCTAGACATACCCTAAATACCCTTAACATAGCTTAGAAATAAGTTTTGGAGGGTTCGGTGTGTGAAAATATGCTTATTTGATCACAGGGACTAAAAGCGTCAAAACTGCGAAAGTATGCATATTCACGCATACTTTGTGTTCTGACCATATCCATACATCCAAGCTATGATGTCTAAAACTCTGTTTATTTAGATCCTGCCTGTGGGCTAGTATCGAACGCTTGTAATACTTTTATACATTCAAGCTTTATTTTTAATAATTTTTAATCCACTACTTCCGCTGTATATTATTATACGTGATAACTGTTATCCAACCGTCACGATTGTACCCATCCGGGCCCACCAGAGATCGGGGTGTGACACGTTGCAAAGTTCGATTCGACGGGTTTAGATAAAGGGGCTAAACAACTCATGTTCAGGTTACATAAATTTAAGTGTATTTAGGTTAGGTGTGATATTCTAGACAAGAATAAAAAGTGTGTTGTGTTCGGTTAAGCAATTCAACCCATCAATGTGCAACTTGCATTCTTATTCTTCTACAATATTTTATGATTTGTGCATTTTCCGATATCCTGTCGCATTGAGTCGGAGAATTCTGCTAGTTAACAACTATTAACAAATATCTTATATTTATATCTTGAAGTTCCATTTATATTACTAAAGATTAAGTTATCAGTAGTTTTCAAATCATAACAAATATAACCAAGAATGTCTTAATTACCATTTCACTACCCATCTAATTTTGCTTTTGCAAGGATTTGAACACACACCATTTTATGGGTGGCAAACACGATACCACTAGGCAGTAGGCCATGAGTGTTAGTGTTGCAAAACTAAAACCATTTCATATCCATCCGGGCTTTAGCATCACATGAATGTTGAATTCTTCGTTATGCTGCTTCTGAGTGTTTTACATCCAAACTGATCACAAACCCTTTTATTGCCATCATCAGCGTACACTTGCACCAATGGCTTCTTGCATTTTTGCCAAATAACAAGCATCTTAGAGGGTTGTACTTGTGGGTTATAACTTTTGGTTGCAATTTCATACAATGAACATACTAATAGCTTGTGAGTCACTTAATTCCACATTATTGATGAATAAATCAAATGCATCCCAATACTCGTGCATCATGCATGACGCCATTGAGTCGACAACTAAATTCAACAATTACCCTATCCTGTTTTGTACCTAAGGGTTCGACCAATCCGATAAGTGAGTCCTTTTTATCATGAGACTAGAACCCTCAATCATTAGAAGATGAAGATTTTTACTACATTGACAATGCTAGGCTACAGCCGTTCGGTACCACCTACGATTATGTTCCTGGTTGAAACCATTGTTGCTGGTCAATCCCAAAGATTGAAATCTATTGGGAACCAAGAAAGTGCCAAATCTGATATTAATTCATTTGTTGTTTTGAACTCAATGGAGTAGTTTCCTCAAGTCACGTGCACTACACAAGAGTAGTACCCAAGTCATAAGAGACGCCAAAGGCAATGACTCCCACTCTCCCATGGTATTCGCTACTAGTATAAACAGGCTAAGTCACTCAGGAGCTAGTCGAGATTGGCTCGCTGAAAGTTTGAATCAAGGCAAGCTGAAACGAGCTCGAGCCAAAAATAAGTTTATTTAATAAATGAGCCCAAACTTCACTTATAGTGCTTGAGTTGACTCGCGAGCCTAAACAACCCTATTATTTATATAATTCTTAATTAATATAATTGTTTTTATATAGTATCGACACACATAACTTATGAAAAACATAATCAAATAATGTATAATTTGTTTCGTGCCTACTTTGTAACGTCTATGGTATTTTTTTTTTAATAAATTCACCGAGGAATCTTATTATAACAACTTTCTGATGTATCAGTTTTAAGTGTTAATTTGAAGAAACCTTACAAGATGTCTGGGTGGTGTAGTCGGTTATCACGCTAGTCTCACACACTAGAGGTCCCCGGTTCGAACCCGGGCTCAGACATGTTTATAACTTTGTTTTTTAGAATTTGTTAATTTGAAGAAACGTTATAGCTGCTGTGTTAAACTTGATAAGGGTTTATCTAATAAGTTGTAACCATTAATTAAATAAAAATAATAGCGTCACTTTATCTTCATTAATAAATGCGTTATCTTAACAAATATATATTTATATATATTTTTTAAACCATCCATTTTTATAGGTCAATTCCGTGGATTATGGCTCAAAATCATGTTTTGAACCAGGTTTGTTCAAAGACTTTTTTTTACTTTACGTTGTCATTGTTTTTGAAGAGTGGAAACAACCCAAACCCTCATTAATAATCAATAATCCGAAACTCAAACAACGAACTAGAAGAAGCGCAAATCTGTTCCTCCGGTTTCTTTCTGATCGAGATTAAGCAATAAAAAATAAATAAACCTTTTTTGTGCTTGATTTACCACCCAAGACGAAGCACCAAAACGAATACTTTGTGTCTTTTTTTTCTTGGGTAGCAATATACGTGAAACCTTTTTGTTTGACCCGCTAGAAAACAAAATAAACATGTTGTTTCCTTAATAATATCGGTCGTTGTGCATGTTTATCTGAAACCGAACCCGACCCAAATTCAAAGTCATCCGAACCCGAATTAGATAATACCCGAAAAAACCCAAACCCAACCAACGTAAACCTTCTATAGGTCGGTTAGCGAGTCACTTTTTCCTTGTCAAAAACCCGAAAAGTCCAACCCGAAAAACCCGAATAAAAACCTGAACACACCTTGTCAACCCAACAAAAAAGTTTGTTTACTATTGATATCCACAGTAACAAAGCAAATAAATTACTTTTGCTTTCAATTGATATCCTTCTATTTCGTGGCGATTGAACTAAAATATAAAGGGGGATTTACAATAACTTCGATCCAACAAAGGTGAAGGAATTAATTTGGCCGGCTGTAAAAAAAGAAAACCGAATTCAAACAACTTTTTTTTTCTTTCAAGTTGTATTTCTCCCGTGTGTAGCGAGCCTAAACTACGATACCTACTTTGTTAGGATTGAGTACACGCAAACACAAACACGAAAGCCATAAACAAACACTTGAATCTTTGTGTTCTATTATTGTTTTTTATTGTTTGTGTTTGTGCGTGCTCAATACTAACACGAAAGTAATAAACGATTGTGGGAGCCTTATACAATGGTTTTGCCCTTTTATAATTGTTGGAATGGAATTGAGAAAGTTCCGGATTTTACGTCCGTCGATAAAGGACAAGTTGTTTAAATGGATCAGGAGGAAAAAAAATGAAAGAATTTTTGATAATCTATGAAATAACTGTTTATATGGAATGCAAATATACCGTATTCCGATTTAAAGGTAATTTATTATTGGATTAATAAGTTTTGAGCTTGCATTGTACGCTTATATATTGTATTTTTATTAATGTTTAAACACTCAACTGCGTATATTTTTGTTAACTAATGCCCGAGATTTGATTGGTAAACCGTAAGATGGGCGATTTTTTTTTCGAACGGCGGCTATTTTTTATAAAAAATAGAAGAATGGGGCTAGCTAGAAACTGGAAGTCCCAACGATAAACATATTACATAATGACATCTCTCACGTTAAAGTCGCTCCATCTCTCCCAATCCAAATCCAAGAATGGAGACTTATTTTTAAGCCACATAAAGGAATCTTCTTTTATGTCCACCACTTTCCTAATCGAACAATGGGCGTTGTCAAAGATACTCGCATTCCGAGCCCTCCAAATTCTTCAAAAAGTCGCATAGCATATGACGAAGAGAACTTTCTTCCACTTTGAAGAGCCTTTAAGCTTGTCAACTTCACTCAAAATATCTTGTGCATTATTAATATTTAACATGCATGGAATCTTCAACCATATGCAAATAAACCACCATATTGTCTTCACAGTAACACAAGAAGCAATTAAATGATCTACATTTTCATCCTCATAACCACATAAAACGCATTTTAAATCCCCAACATCTATACCTCGATGCGCCAGAGCCATTTTGGTCGGAATACTTCCCTGAATAAGCCTCAACACAAAATAAGAAACCTTTTTCGGAACCCACGGTAACCATTTAAATCTGCCCACATCCGTCCTAACCCCAACGGCCTCCGCCACCTGCATCCTACAAACTGCCGTCGAGAAAATCTTACGGTTATTGTCATCTTCCAAAATCCCCAAGCTTTCCACACCTGTCACACCTGCTTTCATAATGTCTTTGTCAACCGAAACAATGTCTTTCCACAAACCGGTTACCTCCTTCTTCATCGGAACCCCTTGCACCTGGTACTTATCCCCGTGTATAGCTCGAATAACCAAAGCCCACAATTCAGACGGATTATCTTTGAATCTCCATTTCCATTTCATCAACAAAGCCCAATTCAACGATCTTATATCTCCCAACCCGGTCCCACCCATGTTTCTTGGAGCTAGGATTTTCTGCCATGAGATCCACCTAACTTTCACCTTGGTACCGACTTTTCCCCACACAAAATCTCTCCTAATCCCTTCTATCGTCTTCACCACTTTCACCGGGGCCTTAAAAATAGAAAAATAATATGACGGAAGGTTCCCTAAAACAGATTTTGCAAGAGTTATCCTTCCCGCCATTGAGAGATTCTTCACCTTCCACCCCGATAGTTTTTTTGAAAATTTATCTATAATAGGTCTCCATGGTTTAATCCGTTTCATATTATCCCCCACCGGAAGGCCTAGGAAATTAAATGGAAGATATCCCATTTTACAACCCAAAGATCTCGCCTTCTCTTCCACCTTCTCATTATCTACCCCAATCCCCACTATACTACTTTTTTTTTCAGATTCACCTTCAACCCCGTAACAAGAAACACCACCCTAAGGATGCGCCTTAAGTTTGTGATATTCTTATTAGACCAAACGCCCATAAAGACGACATCATCAGCGTAGCAAATGTGTGTCAAAATCGGACCCCCATTAGGTAAGGTGATGCCTTCAAACAAACCCATTCGAACTGCTCTTTTCATAAAGTTTTCATAAGATGGGCGATTTGATGATTGTCTCTGTTGATAGCTATTTAATCTTCGCACTAACATTTCTTGCTACGAGATTATATGATACACATAATAGGGATGCAAGATTATATGATACCACATAAGTGGGGGTGACAATGAATTTGGTATGCCTCACGCATTAGCAATTTCAGTCTCATATCTGATTGTAAAAGTGTCTCATACTTAGCCTATTACACATGGGGTATTAGGTTTATCCGTAAGTTTTAGAAAATATATTCGTTGGGATTTTGTTAAGATTTTTTTTTCTTTCCATTCTAATATTTATATAGTTTATGTTTCTAACAACTGTAATAAAATGAAATATGATAAACTATAAACATATCACCTTCCCCCAAAATATTTGAAAAATTAAACCTACGTAAATTTCATGATAATATATAATCTCAAAATATAATTACGGATTTCGTAACATAGAGATCTAACAAATTCTCTATATCTATATCGATATCTATAGCTATACCTACTATATAATAATATAATTGGAATTTGGCATCAATTTAGTAAACTTCATTAAATAAACTAGGGAAAATGTCATAAAAATGTAACCAAGTTTGTCTACTGTTTCAATTAAGTCATCCAAACTTTATTTGTCTCTAAAGTAATTAAACTTTAATTTAGTGTTCTAATAATGTGTAATTACCAGGGTTACCACTTTTTTTCTTATTATTATTTTTTTTAAGCTTATATGAATATCATTTATATTAAACAAACAAATTTTAAACCCTAAAAAACCCATACATTTCGATTTCAATCATCGATCAAAATTTTTTATCAACTACATGTTCAAAATCTTATTTCCCTCAAAATATCATATAAATTTTTAAAGCAAATCCTATCTGTTCATCTTAAATTCAAATCCATTCAAAAGTGAATTTTGATTCATTGATCATTTAACTATTCATCAATCCCAAACCAAATCCATTGTTGATTGATTCATGCAAGTCATGTGATGAAAAAAAAAGGGTTTACTAGGTTTGATAAATTAATATTAATAAATGGGTTTGAGGATTGATGAATATAACATGTGTTTTTAATAAGAACAGATATAGTCAAAATCTGTTGAGGATTTTGAGTAACTTAAAATGTGGTTTTAATAATAAAACAGGTTTAATAAAAAATAGGTTTAATAAGAAAATTTAATGGGATGCGTGTTGTGAATTAAAACAGGTTTAATAAAAAAATTACTATTTTTCACGACCAAGGAAACAAAAAAATACATGATTTTACTAAATATAAAAGAAAAAAAAAAGTCATTTTTAGTTAATATTTTTTAATTAAAATAAACTATATTTAATAAACTTTTCATAACTAAGATATCATTTAATAAACTCTATTTAATTAGTTCTATTAGGCCATGGGGTATGGGGCGTGGGTTGGGGGAAAACGCCCAAGTCACCACCCCGGGGGCTTGGGTTGGGGCTTGGGTTTGGGCGTGACCCCCTTTGGCGTGGGTTTGAAGCCGGGCGTGGGGCGCCTAGCAAAGTGACATGGCGGGCTCTTAATGGCTATGTGTCAACTCATGCCCCCAAACCAAGCCCTCAACCCAAGCCCCACCATACCCCATGGGCGTGGGTTTTGGTGGTGGAGGGGCACCCAATCCACGTGTCAACAAATGCCCCAACCCAAGCCCCCCATACCCCACGGTCTTAGTTAACACGCTTGTATTTTGAGTAAATAACTAATACGTAGTAAATAATAATAATAATAATTGTATCCATAACGATAATTTAATGAATTAGACTTAACTATAAGTTTAGTGTATGATTTTTAATTATAAACAAATCAGAGTGGTTAGTGTGTAAGCGGCCTTGAACCTAAGGGATTGTATTGGAAATTATAATTACATTACCTTAACTAATACCCTTGCCTTAATAAATACTTAACCCAAACCAACATGTCCCAATATACACACCCATTGAATAATACATTATCGCATCGCTTCAACTAGTGGCATCAATTCATTCAAAACTGGCACCGCTTCATTCAAAATATAATATAATGTATGCAGTGTTGTAAAAGTCGCTAGGCGGTCCCTAGTCGGCCGACTGGGGAGTTGGGAGTAATCGGAGTACTCGGGGAGTACGCGGACATGGTAAATATAAAGAAAATTAATTGTTATATATTATTTATGTGTTAAAATAAGCATAATTCATGTCAACTTAGTATAATTTAAAATGAAACATGTTTAAAGTTCAAATATTCTGAATACAAGTCCGCCTAGTCTGAGTACAAGGCCGAGCAGTCCGAGTACAAGGCCGAGTAGGCCGATTTTGACCGAGTTTGACCGATTAAAAGTCAACAAACCACGTTGACCGCCTAGACCGACTAGGCCGACTACGTCCGACTAGACGCCAACTAGGCCGACTAGGCACCGAGTACTCCCGAGGCCGACAAATTGAGACCGCCTAGGAGGAAGTCGCCTCGGAGGGGGTCCGAGTACTCGCCGAGTACTCGGCCGAGTAATCCGACTTTTACAACACTGAATGTATGTACACGACACTGAAACAAACCGACAAAAACATTAAAACGAATATACACAACCGACGCACTGATTAAAACAAATATAGTCAAAAACAATGTTCGTTATTTGCCGGAATCCGTAGATACGACGACGATACTTGTCGGCAATTAAACATTGCAAGTTAACGGCGACTAAACACCGTACTTTTCTGTCCACTTCCCTTCCGTCTACAATCAAACGCTACACTCAACATCCCATAAACAACCGCATTTAACCACCAACAGTCACAAACACCCTCATGCAACAATCACATCTCCTTTGAACAGGCACACCGCCATGCAACCATCGCATCTCCTCCGAACAGGCACGTCGCGACAATAACTTAACCTTCATGTAACCGTCGTATCTCCTCCGAACAGGCACATACCTTAATATATATACATATAACATAAACTTCAAGAACGGTGGCTTTCACAATATCACGATGATTCACGGTTTCTTTGCCAGAAAAGTTACAGAAACATAGATGAAAACGGCTAGAATAAAGTTTTCTAAGGTCTCGAGTTTACCGCAACTTCTTCTCCGGTGCAACAAACACTTTAAAACGGCTATCCACTTGACCGGCAGTTACTGCGTTTTACTGACTTCACCGAATGCTTTTCCATTCTCCTAACGGCGAAGAAATTTAAGTTATTTATTTAAAACAAATTGTGACTATCAAAAGCGCTAAGCGTTAGTCTCCTGTCAACTCCATCTAGCAATTAAACTTAAAGTATCTATTTTTACCCCCTATCAAACTTTAAGCTCAATAACAACACTAAAATATACGAGACATAATATGATAAGTGGATAAAATTCGAGTATTTGGTTTTTAAATTCGTGTATCCATCTAAATTGTGTTTGTTTTAAAACAAACCATGCACACCTTTGACAATGATTGTGTTTTCCCACATTGCATGAGCATCCTTCTAGTCTAACAAATACAAACAACTAAATAGGATGTTATTTATTGTCCAAATCTTGAAAGGTGCAAATACTAATTTTTTTTTTGAAAGATTCACTTCATTAAAACGGCCGGCCTGACAAAAAAGCGCAGAACCGCACCAACAACCGATTACAACATATACAAAGAAAAATTACACCAATCTCTCCAAGCTAAATTACAAAGTTTGGATCTACTTTTAAACCATAAAAAGGTAAGCGACTTCACTTCCCCAAAGATCTCGTCACTGACACCTTTACCATTTGAGAAAATTTTCGCGTTCCAAGCTTTCCATAGGTGCAAATACTAATGGTCTGTTTGGTATGGGGTAATGGAATTGACGAAGGAATGGAATGGACGAGGTAATGGAATGGACGAGGAAATGCAATGGATCATTACCGTTCTATGTCTTGTTTGGTTACCATGTGTGAATGGAATGAATTATTATTGTGTGTTGTTCGATAGGCAAGAAAAACGGAGTAATAAAATCAGCGGTGAGTGGTGGTGGTGGCCGATGGTAGTGATTGCGGGTGGTTATAGGTGGCGGTGGTGGGTGTCGGTGGCGGCGATGGGTGGTGGTGGTGGCAGCGAGTGGCGGTGTGGCGGTAACGACGAGTGGTGGTTGCGGCAAGGTGGTCGTTGGTGGTGGGTGGCAGCAGAGGTGGCCGTTGGTGGCGGCGGCGGCGAGTGGCCTTGGCGGTTAGTCGCAGCTGTGGGTGATAACGGTGGCGAGTGGGTGGTGGCGGTGGCGGGTGGCGGCGGTGGCTGTCGGGGTGAGGTGGTGGCGGGTGGCGGCGGGTGGCGGCGATGGCGTCGATGGCGGGTGGTGGTGGTGGGTTGTGGCGAAGGTGGTGGGTTGTGGTGTTGTTGATGAATGGTGCAAGAGGGGATGAAATGGAAAAAAAACATGGGGGTGGAATGAATGATTTTGAGGGAATGGAATGCCTTTTGGAATGGGTGATTTCATTCCATTGACCAACCAAACACTCATTTCTTCATTCATTCGTAATCATCCATTCCATTCCACCTCTCATTCCTGCATACCAAACACTACCTAATGGTTAATAGTTGTAGATTAGGAATATGAGCCGTTTGATATAAAAAAATAATAATAAAAAAAAATAAAAAAAATTAATAATAAAGAAAAACTAAAAGGAAAGGATGTAACTGTTACCCGCATTTTAATCAAGAAATAGAATTTCTATATTCATAATAATGAAATCTCACAAATTCTGATATCCCCTATATTATTATCAAACCCTAATTTTACTCTGGAACGGTTGATGGCGTTAGAGGAGACGACGTCGTTTTCAAAGTTTCCAACAATTCAGTTATCGCTATCTCGATTCAATTCATTCGTAGAAGGCTACTAGAAGCATCGTCGCCGGCCAGGTTACATACATATTTATTCAGTTTTAGTATATAAGTTAAACATTACGGATTTACGATAGTAAGTTGTATTTAGTTTTTATATAAGTTTCATGGTTCGATGTTTGTGATTTACTAGAAAAGTTGGTCGGTGATTCGTTATGGTTATTTTGATGGTGCATGATTTGGTCTAGAAGTAGCAGTTAAGATCTAAACATTATGGTCATAAGTGTTGAGTGTGAAGCCACTCTTGTGGTTTGTCAAAGTAGCTGCGGAAAACGTGTAGGCGGTAGCCATGTTAGGCGCAGCCATGTTTTGCGGCGTGTCAAAGAAGTAGGCGGAAGACATCAACTTCTCTTCTGCTTCTTTGTTTGAATATCTCATGTTTAATCTCTATATAAGAACTCATCTGTATTGTAATCTGTGTGCAGCAAGCAATGAAAGAAATACCTTAGTTGCCCCGTGGACGTAGGTTGCAGTTGGCGACCGAACCACGTAAATTCTTGTGTCGTTCATTTTTCTATTTCTGTGGTTGAGTGTTCGTGAGTGTGTGTTGCTTCCGCGTGCGTATACCCCAACAATAAGTTGTTTCTATTTTGTGTTTTTGACTGATATCGTAACGGGTTAGACTATATACGTGCTGCGGAATTAACTAAACCATCCAATAATTAGGTGTTACCGAATAACTAAAACTTAAATTAAAGTAAAAGTAAAACAGAAGAAAGAAAAAAATCTGATTGGTTGAAGGGTTAATGGGCCCGCAACAATTTCTTAACACCCGTTAATGGGTGGCGAGGCTTCGTTGGCGCCCTCAATTGCCTTCTAGTTTCATGAACTTGTGCTTATAAAGGCTATACAAAGTTTTCAGATGCATAATGGTGGCGGATTTTAGTAATGTTTTGGCATGTAGATTTACAACCTTGAAGTTTTAAGGATACTTAGAATTTGTTTCTTTTAATGTATTTAGGTGTGGCAATACCTGTTGTAGCAAGTAGAGGCCTTAATAAGGTGCTTGCTTATATTTGTTTTTCGTTTATTGCATTATTTGTAACTAGTTACATGAGATAGACTCATCTGTTTTTGTCTGAAATATGCGTAATTGATGCAAATGTCTAGGTGTTTTTTGGGTTCCTATATCTAGTCGTGTGTGGTTTTCTATATCTATGTCTATGGACAAGTTATTATATGATCAGTTTATTGTGGCTTGTCTTGTTGACTTGTTGATTTGATGTGTATGTGTGTGCATCTTTGAAAATTGAAGCTATAGTATTGTCAGTACGGTTATGAAACTAAGAGAGGTTCTATATATATAGGTATATTTGTTGAGTTCTTTTAGGAACCTGGTAGAGATCCCATGGGGTGAAGTTGTGACTCATTTGGTTGTGGAGTCTACCGGAGTCTTGATAGATAAGGCTGTTGCGCATTTAAAGGTTTGACTTGATCTATGATGTTACTTACATTTAATAGTTTGTTCATCTTTATATGTTTGTATGGTCATATTTTTGGTTTTTGGGTTCATGGTAAAACAAACTACAAACATTATTACTTTTGAGAATAGTTGAATAATTTATTTCAGAAGATGAATAATATGCATCCAATTGTTCTGGTGCAATCCCAAATTATTGGATCTTCATCATATATTCTACGTATATGTATATGTATATTAAGGAATCACTTGGGTTTTACATATTAATATGTTTTATGTTACAATCTTCAGTGTTCAATCACCCATATTGGTATATGCATAGCCTGCCTATAAGCCATTTAGATAATAAAGAATTTGAATGAACATGAAGCATCCTCTTCATCGAGAGATGCATGTTGCAATTATAGGTGCTTATTTGTTTACTTTTATGACTATTGTCAAACCTTAATGCGTCTTCGTTTTTTACTAATATTTCATCTCTTTCTTTCTAATCGACGTTCTATGTCTTAATGTTTGTTATTTCTTAAAGCTAAGAGCCCAACGCGGACAGTCGAATGCGTACGACCTAAAGCATAAAGCCTAACACGCAGGTCCATAAAACATGACTCATAAAGCCAATGCCATAAAGCACGAGGCATAAAGCACGACGGGGACCATAAATCCTGATGTCTAAAGTGTGAAACATGAAGCCGAAAGCCCGAAGCCCGTTCTTATGTAAAGGTGAATTCACTTTTTCCTCAACTATTTGCTATCTTGGAAGGAGCCGCTACTGCTGTTTAAGCCCGCTTGTTGATGGAGAAGAGCATTGTGTGAAAGGTAACTCTTCAGATTTAAAAGTCATTATGTTTTTCTCATTTGTTTGCGTCTACTTGTTTTGCGTTAACATAGGAGATGTTAGACTTAATCGGGTTTATCCACAAGACGGGAAAAATCCGAATTTGGTGTCCATTGGTCCGGGTAATTCTGATTTGGGTCAAGCGGTAGTTTAGATTTTTTGTTTTGGTACAACAACCCTATCTAGTAAATCCCACAAAATAGCCGGATAGTGTTTTTAATTGGTAATGTTTGCTATTTAGTAAGTAAAGATTGAGTTTGATTTAGTTTCTTAATTAGAGTCATTAGGTATCTTGGTGACTAAGTCTTTAGTTTATTATATATTGAGGTTAGGGGATCGTGCAAATTGCATGCTTTTGACTAATAAAAGAGTTGATCATATGTTGGTCAATATCGTGAGTGTTGTTTAATTTGAGAGTCAACTTTTGGGAGGGGGAGCAACCTTTGACGAACAATTCTTTTGAAGATCCATAGCCAACAAGCAAACTAAAATAAAGGAAATAAAAATGTCATACATGTACCAAAAAAGATAATAATTGCAACTAAATAAATGTATAAGATTATTTTTACTACCTCTTGAACTCACTTAATTACCTACACCCATCATATCTTTCAATACATCCTTCTGTATCTATGAGTGTTCAACTAAATAATGATTTTACTTTTGCTCGTTTGGCTGCCAAAGAATTTAAAGCCTTCGGTATTTCATAGGTTCCTAAACCCTTCGGCTCCAGTTCTTTTTAAATTTCCTCATGTATATATTCATGACGATAAACTAACATATATGTTATTGTCTTCTAGAATAACATTAGCCACATTGTCAACACAATTCATAAGCTTTGAGTTGAACGCTTCATCTTCTTGTTCAAGTTTTCATTATATACTTTTATATATTTTTATATTCGAAGGCTGCTCATGTGGAGAAGTTATCATCATTTTTGTATTAGTTCTCAAGGGGTACTTCACTGCCAAATTTGCTTCTATTTTAGTGTTGTGATTTTTGTGCAATCGGGTATTTCTTTCTTTAGCAATTTTAGCATGTGCATAAGATGCTCTATCCTTTGCAAATAGTTCTAACATTTCATTATAGTTTGACACTTTTCTTGTCTATAACATTACAGACTCAAGCTTTTGACTTTTTTAACACAATAATAAGAATTAGCATTATAAACTATAACATAGATATTTAAGGAAATAACTAAACCACTTACATCTATCAATTTATCCTATACTTCGTCCTCCGCTTCAATTAGTTGAGTATTAGAATTCCATTTCATTGAATAGGTTCTATGGAATTCAAGGGCATCTTGTGATTATAAAGGAAAAAGTAACCCTAGATGAATTGCACAAGGTGTCCAAGTAATTAGCTACAAGCTTGTAATTAGCAACATTATCGGTAACTATTTGAACTACATTCTTAACCCTAACTAATTCAAGAACGTCAACAAACAAATTACACAAATTCATAGAATTGCTCTTAGTATCAGATGCATCTACTGATTTAAGAAATGAAATACCTTTCTCATAATAAACCAAGAAATTAATCAAATGATGGTGCCTAATATCCATCCAACCATCACTCATAATTGTGCAACCACTTTCAACATAGTCACAAGATGCCATTGACGAATCTTCTAACTTGAGGAATCTTGTGACTGCGTTTAAAGTAGTAACTTGCGAAGCTTGTGACCATGTTGAAAGTGGATGCATGATTATGAGTAATGGGTGGAGGGATATTATGCACTGTTATTTGATTAATTTCTTGGTTTATTGGGAGAACGAGATTTCATTTCTTAAATTTGTAGATGCATCTAATACAAAGAGCAATTCTGTTAATTTGTCTAGTTTTTTTTTTTTTTTTTTGGTGATGTTGTTGAAATGGTTAGGGTTAAAAATGTAGTTCAAATAGTTAATGACAATGCTATACTAGTTACAAGCTTGCTTATACAATGTTATGTGATAGATATCCTTCAGTTACCTTGATACCTTGTGCAGCTCATTGTCTTAATCATGTGTTAAAGGATGTTTTAGAGTTGGATAATGTTGTAAGTTTGGTCAAACTAGCATCTAGGGTTACTATTTTCATTTATAATCACAAGATGCCTTGAATGTCGAAAGATTCCATATCATTGAGTGGGTTCTTTGGGATTCTAATACTCAACTAGTTGAGCAGATGACAATGTATGGAATAAATTAATAGATGAAAGAGTCTTGGGTATTTCCTTGAATATTATCTAATCGTTTATAATACTAGTTATACTTGTTTTGTTAAACAATCAAAGGCAAAGGTTGTAATGTTGAAGATGAGAAAAGTGTCAAACTACAATGAAATATTAGAACTATTTGCAAGGGATGGGGGCATCCGGTGCACCTGCTCAAGCTGAAAATGCTAAAGAAAGAAATGCTCAATTGCACAATAACGAAAACATTAAAATGGAAACACTTACAAAAGCTTATGACTGTTTAGCTGCCAATGAAATAACTTTAGATAACCAATAAAGTAATGATGATGATATTTAAGTGTATTGTACTACATCTTCTCCCTTTGTGCAGCAAGTAGTCTGATAATGAAAAAATATATATACATAAAAGTAAAAAAAGAAAACCTGAACAAGAAGATGAAACGTTTAACTCAAAACATATGGATTGCGTTGACATTAATGTAGCTAACTGTCACATCCTCAAATATCAAATCCAGAATTATCTATCGGATGGGGAACAACCGTCCCCATCTAAGTTTAAAAGATATGGCATATGAAAGCAAAAGGGATAGATGGTGAATTCAAATGTCATCCCCGGCAAAGGAGATGACAGATCCTTCATCGTCACTTTCATCCGGATCCTACTGCGGATCCTCCTCTGGTTCTTCTTCCGGGTCTTATTCCTCCTCAGCATTGTTTAACGCATCGTTCAGTCTTGTATTTAGCTCTTGGGTGTTTGCATGAGCATGTTCTAGACTAGAACACATCTTGAGCACCTACGCCTGTAGTTGTCTCATGTAGGTGACCAAATTGTTGTGTGCCTGCTCCATGACAGCCTGTCTCTCTAATAGTTTCAAAATCTCTGATGTCTCCCCTTCTGTGTTTTGCTATCGCGATTTCTTACTAGGACCCGTAGCAGGCTCCTCATGAGTAGGAATCTCGAGTAGGCGCTTCTCACGTCGGTTTTACCTAGACCTAGGGTAGGATCTGAAATGCAATGCATGTGTGAGTGTTAAGTGGGTATGTGTGTAGTGAATGCAATAAGAATGATGAACCATGTAAACTACCATTTTGGTCCCTGAGGTTTGGTCACTTTTACCACTTTAGTCCAAAACTCAAACCTTTTGAATCTGGGTCCCTGTGGTTTCAGTTTTATTGTCATTTTGGTCCAAAAGTAAAATCAACTCGGTCTAATAAAATCCTGATATTTTGTCCTTTTCCTCAGGGGTAAAATGGTCATTATAATTTTTATTATAACACATTATTAATTAAAATAATAAAATTAAATAATCCTTTGACCTTATAAAAGCACAGACTTATCATCTTCCCCCAAACCCAAACTCTCCCAAACCCTCTACTCTGTTCTACTATCATCTTCTCCAAACAACTTCTTTTTCTGTAAAAGCATTAACCTTTTCATCTGATGAAAAATCAAAAGTTTTAATCACTTCGTTCTGTTCATATCTGACTTCTTTTTCCCCTAAAGTTTGACTTTTTTTCTTTTGTTTATTGATGAAATTATTATTTTCAATTAAAGGAGGTTCAACAAACAATTTGTGAACAGTAAAGCTACCTGATTTTGGCTCCTCAACAAACCCACCATAATCTTTAACAGACACAAATTAGTATTTACTTGTGTTCATCTTTAAAACATTCGAAAAATCCCCTGTTTCCTTTTTTTTGGAAACAGGAATATCTTTATAGGTGATCAAATCTTTTTCTGTCATCTGAAACTTAAACCCAAAAGTAAACTCTGATTTCAAATTCTCCTCTGCACAAAATCCATCAAAGATCGAAGCTTTTCTCTCTTCTTAATCACTAAAGATTGAAACTTTATTATCTTCTTGATGATCACTGAAACCTACAAGTGGACCCAAATTTCTCTCATGGGTATCGTCAATCTGTGATGTGCACAACAAATAAGTGATACCCTTTTATAAATACAACAAAATCAACAGAAAATAAATACAAAAATACCACAATTCCCAAAACACAAACTTACCCCGCCAGATGTTCGATCAAATGCCTGAACGAGCTCAAAACAAAATTCCAAACCAAAACCCATATACAACTGCAAACTTTCATCATGGTTTGCTGAACCAAATCAGGATCAAAAGTGGAGCCTTCTTTTCGAACAGAGCAATTAAAATCCTCGTAATTGTCCATTGGAGAAGATGTTCGTTTGGAGAAGATGATCATAGAATATAGCAGGGTTTCGGAGGGTTTGGGTTTTGGGGAAGATGATAAGTGTGCTTTTACAAAGTCAAAGGGATTATTTAATTTTATTATTTTAATAAATAATGTGTTGTAACTAAAATTATAATGACCATTTTGCCCCTGAGAAAAAGGACAAAATACCATGATTTTATTAGACAAATATGAGCTGATTTCACTTTTGGACCAAAATGGCAATAAAACTGAAACCATAGAGACCCAGATTTAGGAGGTTTGAGTTTTGGCTTAAAGTGGCAAAAGTGACCAAACCTCAGGGACCAAATAGCAGTTTAGGATGAGTAGAAAACCGAAATAACCAAACCGTAACCGAAAAACCGAAAAATCCGGACCGAAAAAACCAAACCGAAACAAAAACCGACGGTTCGGTTTTCGGATTTTTAATAATCGAAAATATCGATTCGGTTTTTGGATAATCATTTTCAATAACCGAAAATAACCGAACCGATAAGTTATAATACTATGCCAAATCCATATATTTTGATGTTTAAGTTTAAGTTGTTTAAGTGTTTAACCGATGCTACTAAGAATTATTAACTTTATTTTTGTTTGTTAAATATTTATAAGAAGAACATTAACATGTTCATTTACCATTAAAATGATTTATCTATTGTTTACAAGATATAACAAAATTTAACATAAAAATTAAATGGTTTTCGAAGTATTATAAAAGAAAACGTGTTAACAAAAACTTTGGAGAAACATTAAAATATATTAGAAGGTTAGATTTATGTGAACAATAATTAAAAAGACTAAATATATTAACTTAAATACAAACATTTAAGAAAGATTCTTAAACTTTGAATTACACTTTTAATTTTGAATCTTAAGTAATTTGTTTCAAAGACCGAAAATACCGAAAAGCCGAACTGAACCGTTACTAAAACCGAAATAACCGAAACAAAAAAATCCGAAACCGAACGGTTTTCAAAAATGGAAAAATGAACTTTCGGTTATGGAACCGTGCACACCCCTAGTCTGGTTTTTCAAAAATTTAAGTCGAGCTCACTATAACCAATGGCTCTGATACCAATCTGTCACACCCTTAAAATCCGCATGTGGGGTTTTACCACGAGGCGTGTGAGAAACCAAAATCAAGCCACTAATCATGTTGAACCTTCATAAATAATTGATAAATATTAACTACCACGTTCAACATGGATAGTGATATACTTTAAATGTTCCAAAACAAAAGTTTAAGTTTGACAACAGAAACTTAAAGTATAAAACCCACACATAGCAAAAACCCACAATTGTTTTGCATAATAAAAGAAAACAGTTTAATAAAGCAATGACACTCCAAGCTGCAAGTCCCCATGTGCGTCCTACCTAGCATCCTGCAAAACATGCTGACGTGCGTGCGGGTGTATATATTTTTTAGTATATTTTTAGCTCTTTTTACTCGCCGATTCAAGTTTTAAATTTATAAAACACGATATTCCACTATCACTCTACACACACGCTAGGGCAAGTGCACCCATAGCGGACGTAGTATAGTGATGGCAAGATACCGAGGTCGTCCAAGGACACAAGAGCTTTTAATACCGACTTATCGTCAACGTCTAATCGAACCAAACGTTGAAGAAAGGATTTTTAGACTATAAAAAGATAAACTAAAAATAGAAAATAAAATAAAGGAAAAACAGATAGACAAGAAGGAATCGCTTGGTTCCGACTCCTCTTTCATGTATCCTTTTAATGATTTCCGCACTTTAGACATTTTAAGAGATTATCTTAGTTATAAGAGTAGGCCCCTCTTGTGAAGACGACGTTACCCTCAGCCTATTGGTCCGAGTCATTAGGGATACAGTCCTGCAAGGTCGGATTATTGAAAGATAATTAAGTAAGTTATTAATGCGAAAAGTGGTGGGCCCCCTTCCCGGCAGCGATCACCCTCAACCCTTTGGTCTGAGTCAGTAGGGATACAGTCCTCGCAGGGTTGGTTTAAATTTTTAATAGTAGTTTATAGATAAAGGGTTCAAGCGGTTTGCACTTCTTCCGTGGTGGGTAATGCCCGCTCCGACTCGTGAAGTGTTACTAAGCTTGAACCAGGTTCTCGCAGGATCTATACACTGAACGAGACATAAAGTTTACCCAACCACCCTTCTAACCCCCTTCCAGGCAATTAACACGTTTTATATAGACCGTAAAGACACGAATATGTGAATCAACGACATATGAAGAATGATTAGATAAATTTTCCTTCAATATAAAAAACAAGTTATTAAAGTCATTAATACATACCCAATTAAAAAGTTGCCAACGATTAGAAATCAAAAAATAATACATAAAAGATTTGTCTTCACCAAGTGATGTAAGAGTTTAGCCAAGCTTGACCTTTGTTTGACAAAGACTCTTACTATCGATCTTGGATCCCAAGACTACTACACACACTCTAAATGATGGACGATGGATGATGTTGGTGGATGATGGTGTTGTAGTGGTTGTGGAGTGGTGGCAAGTGAGAGAGAAGTGGTTTGCCAAGAGATTGTTTGGAATGAAACCAAGCACATCTATTTATAGCTGAAAATAGAGGCTCCACCATGGCCCGTGCCCGTCTGGCACGGCCCCGTGGTCATCTCTCTCTCTTTCTCATTAACTGTTGTGTCAGGTCTTGTACTAACACGGCCCCGTGGCTATTGTACTTGCTGTAGTATCGCAAATTCTAAAAATCATTGACTTGACCACGCCCCGTGTTGGCTTAGCACGGCCCCGTGTTGGCTGTTTGTTTTGTCGTTTGCTGTTGTCTTTTCCTCTACACAGATTCCAGTCTTGGACACGGCCCGTGTCTGGTGGACACGGCCCCGTGTCAGGTCTTCTGGTCTTGCTATTCTTGTAGTTTGGATGTGGATTGGGGCTTGGCAAGTTGCGTCAATTCCTCCTTCTTTGTATTTATGTTGGTTTTTGCTGTTATTTTGCTTCTTTTGCACATTTAAGCTCTTTTGACCCTACAAATTAAAAAGGAACAGAAAGACAAGCTTTTTCCAACATTAGTATCGAAAAAAGGGTTGATTTTATGTCGTATTTGATATAATTTATATATTGTATTTTATGCACATCACATGCTTAAGTGTATCAAAAAAAAAAGTTGGCGAGTTCACAGTTTTAGTTCAACGAAAAGTAAATTTAAACACGAAAGTTATAAGGGCATGTCATGGGTAGCTAACCCACTGTTAAGCAACTAAACAAGTGGTACTGAATGTTATGTATGTTTTTGTGCCCCACATCAATGTT
Organism: Helianthus tuberosus; assembly: GCA_030545235.1. Classification (NCBI taxonomy): domain Eukaryota; kingdom Viridiplantae; phylum Streptophyta; class Magnoliopsida; order Asterales; family Asteraceae; genus Helianthus; species Helianthus tuberosus. Next base: position 183,616,772 of record CM060412.1, read on the forward strand.
TATCGGAATTGATGCAAAGTAAGAGTCAAAAGTTCACGCGCGACTCCCAGCACAATGTGAGGTTTGTCAAACCTAATAGCGCTATCAACTAATACCCTGTTTGCCACCCGACAATTGATCAACATAAAGGTAGAGTGTGACAACCCGCTTTTCAAGGTTAACACTATTAACTTTCTCAGTGATTATTTACGATTTGTAGAATGTTCGTGCGTTCAATTATTTTATACATGCAATTTATAACTTACGAAACAAATACAAACTAGTGGGACTAATCTTGTACATATACCCAAGTTAATTTGTCACACCCTCAAATTTTCACATGCGGATTTTTCCGCAAGGCGTGTGACTGACTAGGATCATGTGAACGCGTTGTAGGATCGTGTTTGACTCCTGAACATTTGCGAAACGACACGTACGACGTGCGGAATCCGTGCACGTGTGTGGACCGAACACAAGAACCAATATAATCAATATTCAATTAAGATCTAACAATGTTTTACACCTTTGAATCTCTCCTTTGCTACTTTCTCTCTCTAGGACTTGAAAGCTCTCCAAATGTAGAAAGATGCAAAAGTTCTAAAATGTAAACATAACAAGGCTATTTATAGGGAATGGGTTTAATGAAGGCTCCTCATTTAATCTCTCCATCCGTCCAGATGGGCTGCTATCCATACGTCCGGATGGACTTCCTCTTTAATAAATCTTCGTTAAACTCCGTCTTGTTATGTTTCCCGCTACGACGTCCGATTGACGGAGGCGATAGACATTAGTGCACTCACAGACTCCCCCTTGGATATTGCCACAGTCAATCTCGTAGCATCTTGTCTTTTCTCTCTCTTTGAGTCTTCATGAAGCTTTGACATCTTCAGCAACCACAGAATCCCTCTTCAAGCTTTTCTTAATTCTGCGTTCTGAATCAGCTCCCCATTTCGATTAACTCTTTCTTCAGGCTCCCCCTTTCGTAAAGATTCCGTGCTTTTAGGATCGACACCTGATTCTTCAGTTACAAGCTCCCCCATTGCGATGAGCTCGTCTTCAGACTCCCCCTTAGCCTCAGCTATCGGGATCGTAATCTAGCTTAATATCTGCAAAATCTCAAACTTTTGTAAGAAATTTGACAATTTAAGATTCAAACTTGTGAACCTGGCTCTGATCACAAATATAACAATATGTAATTTCCAGGAATAACTTGGCTCTCTCCCCTTATCAAATGACTTTATAAAATTTGACAGTTTTAAGTATTCAAAACCTCACAAATAATCTTCCAAGTCCAAATTAATGACCATGGAGATTTCACAAAACTATTTTTGCTTTTTCAATAAAGAAACCTCAAATTTCAAATTAATGAACTTGTTTATTTTTCAGAAACACATTCAGCATACTCAGATTTTGAAATACAGCTTTCAGACATCGGTTGTCGAAAATAAAGTAGAAACAAAATCTTTTTGTATTTTTCCGAAATATAAAGCAGTAAAGAAATAATTACAGACAATATTTTTATTTGAGTTCGTGTCAGAGGATCATATCAGTTTATGACAAATCAGTAGCACCGTTGAGCTATATAAACACTTTAAGTTCTAAACGATTCACTTAGACTGTCAGTATACTAATCCACTTAAATTTTCACACAAACTTCAACTGATTCAAGATACGAGATTTAGTGTTTTAAGAACTTAAACTTATTCGCGTGTCCCACCTCAGAATATACTCCCGTATCAAGACTCCCTAGATTCAGTGTTACAGGTAAATATACTATATTGATATCTGTACTCTGGGTTCGTGCTAGACCTTGAGAGCTCAGGTATGAACTACCGTTCAGTTAAAGAGATGAAGGCTCGACTTTAGGTGTGTCCCATTTGGGGATCTTCTTTACAACTGCACTTGATTCATATCTTTCGATATTTTCTCAATTTTTATGCAGAGGGTAAGCTTTAAGCGCAAAAAGTATTATATGAGGTCTAGGCCATTGCTTCCGCAATATCAGAAGACAAGGTATAATACCCCAGATATCAAACAGTATAAAAACCTAGCATCTCAGAATCAGGCAATCTCTCAAACAAGATTTCGGGGGTTACCCATATATCCGAGAGATGTTCCCCACGAGATAAGTAAGTTATTGATATTTAGGTTTATATCTCGAAAACAATCTACTAAATGTGTAAAAACCTAATGGAATATCATCAGTGAGACCATTTATCACATTTGACTTTCCATTTATTTAGCGTACTGTGATTGTCTGCTGATGTACTATCATTTCCTCTTTTTACGCAAAACTCATTTTTTGAATTTTATCATGTTTTTGGCTTTTTCAAATTTTCAAATGTTTTTGTATTTTCTGAACATATTTACTCCCCCTAAAATTCAAAACATTTAAAGAAAATTTGATAAATGATGTAGATAACTTTGTCTCGCCATCAACTTTCTGCGTCACATGATCTGTTTCACATAAAGTACCCCAATGATTTACAACACATTGATATTTGACAGTTTGAAAACCGTTTTTCAATCTTGTGAAATTAATAATGTTTGTTTCGTCGTGAGGGTTTCGGCATATTCAATCAACATATTTTTTAAAATTTTTGATTTTTGACAAAATTTAAAAACACAAACATATATTTTTTTTATTTTTCAATTTTTTTTACAAAATAAAACATATTTTTGGTTTTAAAATTTTTCAATTTTTAGGGTTTTTGAAATATGGTTTATTTATATACATAAATGAACAAACTCCATGTTTCAGTTGCAGGGTTCCACAACCTCATGTGCCAGGCTGCTCCTTTGATCCTTATGACAATCTTCTGCTTTCTAGAGCACCTGCACATTCAATCTATTCAATTACTTGAACAATTTAGTCCTGGTCTGTTTGACCTTAGGCATTTCAACACAAAATAAATCATTCAAAGATGGAAAATCTGTCATTTTTCTCAAAGAATTTAAGGTTAATTTTATAAAGAGTTAAATGTCATTTTAGGGCTCAAGCCATGTGGAAATGGCTCAAGCCATGTGGAAAGGTCTTAAGCCATGTGAAGCCATGTGGAAAAGTCTCAAGCCATATGAAGCCATGTGAGAACGTCTCAAGCCATGTGAAGACGTCTCAGCTAAGACTTTTGAGACGTTTCAGCGTTGTCGGACACGTGGCAGCCATTGATTGGTCCATCGTCAAGACGTTTCAGCAATATGGTAAAGGCTCAACGAGACGTTTCCGTTGGCTAGTTTCGAAACTTTGACCAATTCTTGACTAATGTTGCTATTTCCCCTTTACAATAATTATACACTCTCACACAAATTATATAGTACTACTATAGAAATAGAAGTTTTATTTAGTGTCTATTTACAAACGCAGATAATGAAAATAATGATTTAGGGGCTGTTTGGTAGCCTCTGAATTGTCATTAAGAGGCTACCTCTTAATGGAACCATTAAGAATTTTAACAATGAGAAGGTAGAAGAATGTGACATGTGATGATTTACCATTCAGAGGTTACCTCTTAACCATTCAGACTTGAGGTTACCTCTTATTCATTCTGAGGTTTTAAACCATTAAGAGTTAGCATCTAAATGGTCATTAAGAGGCTACCAAACAACCCCTTAGTGTAAATATTAATTACCAACAATAATATAACGGATGATAAGTGCATGTTTAAATCTTGGTTTTAATATGATTTAGTGTCTATTTACAAACGTAGATAATGAAAATAATGGGTTTGAAATTTTTAATATTTTTGATTACCCTGTTGAAAAAAAATGATAAAACTCACAAATCAAAATTGGTAACTCATTGAATATACGTTTAAACATATTTGTAAATCTATTATAAAACAATGTGTGAGCAACATATATTTCTTTTAATTAAAAGGGCTAATGGATTTAAACACCCCCAACTATTGCCATTTGGCCGCTGGCACTCTCAACTTTTACTTTGGCTCAGACCACTCCCAACTTAACACATTGATTGTCATGGCACTCACTCGTTAAATAATCACTAACCAGGTTACTAAAATTAGCCTATGTGGCAATTTTATCTGATGTGGCATTTCCTACGTGTCATACATGATCTGATGTGGATAATCCCTGATTCGATCAAGTTTATAATCCCCAAAATACACTAACACTTCACTCAAGCCAAGATATCAACATATCAGAAGCTCTCAAGTTCATCAATGGTGATCAAGCCCTAATCGATCAGAGGTACGTTTTCTCTCACGGTAGACTGCATTTTGGTATTGTTCACTGATTGCACTGATGGAGGTTATCGATGTGATGCTATGGTATGGTGGAACATTGGATTTTGGTTTTGATCAACCTCAATATATTGGAGGTGAATCTAAGTTGCTACGTATGGATGTTGATCACATTGAATACTTTGAGTTGTAAGAGTATGCAATGGATACTGGGTGTTATAAAACTAGGGATTTTTACATGTATGGATTAAATGCTGATAATGGTGAATTCAAGCTTTTTGGGAATGATAATGATGTTATGGAGATTGCATTAAAGACTCGAACATGGTCTGAACCATTCATGGAGGTATTTATTCAAGTCTGTCCAATTACCCATGAACAGGAAGTCCATTTCATGTCCCAGCCCAGTAAACCACAAGCCCAATCCTATTCACCACCCATTAAACCACAAGCCCAATCCAGTTCCCAACCCATTAAACGAAGAGGCCGACCCAAAAAACTTGTAACCCAGTCCAAAAAGAAAGTAGTCCATGTCAGGAGAGTGAGTAGGGCATCTGACAAAAGTGTTACCACTCCTGTACTTGAAGTCCCTAGATCTGGATCCACTGCCTCAGGAAAGGAAGTTGTTGCTGATAAACCAGTTGGTTTGAATAATCAGCCTAGTGTACAAGAGGCTACATGGGCATTTGATTTGGATGAGTAGTCTATTGTTCAAGAGGGTGTATCGAAAGAAACAGCTGGTTTTCATAAGAAGCCTATTGGAGAAGAGGTTTTAGTGGAAGAAGGGATTGGTTTGTATAAGCAGGCTAGTGTACAAAAGGTTGTAGAGGAAGAAGGGATTGGTTTTGATAAGGAGCATAGTGTACAAAAGTGTGCAGATGGAGATGCCAGTGAAGACAGTGACTATAAAGCTGACTTAAATGGGAAAGAAGAGTCAACTTCAGATGAAGATGAGGGTTTTCTTGAGGAGGGTAATGATGATGAGGTTCATGATGAAGTAGCTTTCTCAGATTCAGACAGAGAAGATGCTTAGTGGAGACAATCACAAGATGCCATTAAATGAGCTAATAAGGATGCACTTGAAGCTAAAAAGAAGTTAGTTGAACAGTGTACTAAACCTTATGAAAAAGAAGGTAAGTTGAGTGAGTCTAATGATGCAGGGTGTGCACATGTAGAGGGATACAGTAGTTACGAGGAATCTGAAGGTGACATTGCTACTCCTGGTGAGAGTGAGGATGATGGTATAAGAGGTAAGAAGTACAAAGAAACTGCTCCAAGTGTAAATGAACACACCAACTGGAAAAAGTTTACATGGAAAGTTGGAATACGGTTTGCATCAAGAGATCGTTTTAAGGCAGTGAGAAGATATGCTATGACTAACGGTAGGAATCTGATCATTGCAAAGAGTGATAATAAGGAAGAAGGTCGTTTAGTTGTGAAGTGTGTACCAGGGTGTCCCTTCTGTCTATATTGTTCACTAAACAAAGCGAAAGAGTGTTACATGATAAAAAGTGTGAAGAACAAACACAACTGCCAGAGAAACATGATCAAGAATAGACAGCTAACTTCCAAGTTCTTAGGGGATGAGTTCCTTCCTTTGTTTAAGGCCAAGCCAAATTGGTCTGCTAAGGAGATTCAAGCAGCAGTTAAACAAAAGTTTAAGGTAATTATAACTAAGTGGTTAGCTTATAAGGCTAAATCAAGTGCACACAAGAAGCTTCATGGTTCAATGAGAGATCATTACAGTAAAATTGGTTCTTACCTGGAAGTTCTAAGGAAAGCAAATCCATCATCAACATTTAGCTAAGAAACTGCTCCACCAGGTTTCATTAATCTAGATCTAGAGGCCACATGTGAAGCATTCTTTAGACTGTTTGTTTGTTTTGATGGAGTCAAAAAAGGTTTTTTAGCAGGATGCAGGAAGGTATTGTGCTTAGATAGGTGTTTTCTTAAAACTTTCCTTGGAGGGATGTTGTTAACAGCTGTGGGAAGGGATGGTAATGACCAAATGTTTCCTTTGGCATGGGCAGTAGTTGAAGGGGAAAATAATGAGAGTTGGGAATGGTTTATGGATGAGCTTAGGCAATGTTTGGGAGTAACTGATGATGGTGAATCATGGACATTTATATCTGACCAGCAAAAGGTAGATCTCCCTAACCAATAATTTGCTTATTCATCACTAACTGGCACAAAACATACAAAGATGAAGAATTGAAGGAGCTATTTTGGAAATCAACTAGGGCCTATTGTGAAGCTGATTACTTGCAAGCCATTGAAGAGATGAGGACGATAAACCCTGATGCAGTAGAGGCCTTACTGAAGCAGAATCCCAATTGGTTCAACATGTGCTATTTGAACACTCACACAAAATGTGATGTTATAGTAAACAACATGGCAGAAACTTTTAATGGCTTTATCATCAATGCAAGGTCAAAACACATTATAAACATGTTAGAGGACATAAGGATTCAGGTTATGAGTAGGCTGGTTACTAAAAGAACAGAAATGAGTGCCAGGGATGTTATATGCCCTAAAATCCAAGAAAAGCTTGATTTTTTTTAAAACAGGCTGCATATAGATGTGAGGTGTATCCCTCATCATACCATGTGTTTTAAGTCAAGGATTTTGATGATGTTTCAGTTGATCTAGATAATAGAACATGCACATGTAGGAAATGGGATTTGAGGGGGTATCCATGTAAACATGTTTGTGCAGTAGCTGGGTTTTTACATAAAAATGCAGAAGAGTATGTTGATGTGTGTTACCACAAAGACACATACATGAAGGCTTATGAATTCTCAATCCCTCCAATACCTAGTGAAAGGTATTGGCCCAAGATTCACCACCCTATGGATCCACCACCAATAAGATCTCAACCTGGGAGGCCTAAGAAAAATAGAAAGAGGGATCCTCATGAGGATCCAAAGAGACCAGGGAAACTTACCAAGCATGGGGTGATAATGACTTGTGATAATTGTGGGGCTAGAGGTCACAACAAGAGAAAGTGTACTGAACAGGGAAATATGACTGCAGGTGAATGACTTGTTTTAGTGACAGTTGTGTGTGTATATTGTAGGCTTTAACTCCTTTTGTTTTTTAGATTGTAGGGTCTGCTAAAAAGAGACAAAAGGGAAGCAAAAAGTCAAGCCAGAAGTCAACTCAGCAATCTACCCCTGTAGCTTCACAAAGAACAACTCAGCAATATACTCCAGTAGCTTCACAAGGAACAACTCAACAATCTACCCAGGAGGGAAGCAAAATTTCAAGCCAGAAGTCAACTAAAAAGTCAACTATCAAAGGAAATGTCGAATGGAAATGGAACAGAGAAGGCTGCTGTTAAAAAGTCATAGTTTGACTTTTTTGTGATAAGTTAGGCTGTTTGGACAACTTTTGGTGATGTAATAACTCTTTAGGATAACTTTTGGTGATGTTATAACTGTTGGTTATGTAATGGTATAAGTCTTGGTTATGGTTATTATGCATTGTACTGATTGGTCATTATACTATGCACTTTTGGTCATTAGAGACTGCATATTCAGTTTTGGTAATTACACAGTGCATTTTTTGTCATTAGAGACTGCGTGTGCAGATTTGGTCATTAGAGACTGCATGTGCAGATTTGGTCATTACTCATTGAAGTTATGGTCAATTGTGTTTGGAGGTTGGACAATTAGAGTTTAGACCATTGATTGGTCAAAATACACAGATTTGGTCATTAGAGACTATATGTGTTTGGAGTTTGGACACTTGCAGTTTTGTGCACTACAGTTTGGAGTTATGGTCATTACTCATTGAAGTTGTGGTCAATTGTGCACTACAGTTTGGACACTTGCAGTTTTGACCACTGATTGGTCAAACTACAAAGTTTGGGTAATTCAGACATGTATGTCTAGTTTTGGTCATAAGACATTCCCCTTTTGGTCATTACTCATTGCACTTTTGACCCATTTGAGGTATGTTTCTTGTTATCATTGCAGATGTGCAGCTATATGTGCAGACCCATTATGCATTGCAGTTTTGGACATATGCAGTTATCATCATTACAGATGTGCTGCTATATGTGCAGACCCATTAGAGGTATGGTATATCATGACTTTTGACATTTGTTGGTCAAAATACGGTTTGGATATGTTGACTAATCTGGTAATATCAATACATGTGCAGATATATACAATCAAGGACTAGGATTTTGCATTAAATTTCATCAAAAGTGTACAATTACAACAAGAACACAGTTCATACTACCTAAACATATACAACACTATGCTAATGGCAATAAACAAGGTTAACACATATTGCTTGTTCCATTTCGACTCTGTTCCAGATATCTTTGCTTTCAACCACCTATTACCCTCCAAATCAACCTTAAACAATTTAGGGTTTTTGAATACTGTGGATGAAGACGTAGAAGAGGAGCTCATTTTGATTCAAGATTAGGGCTTGTTCTTCAGGGAAATTGGCTGGATCGTATGTTGATAATGGATTTGCTCCAAGGTGCGCCTGATTTTGTTATGATTTAGGATTAGGGTTTTTCAAATGAGTTCTTGTTAGGGATTGATGGTTTTAAAGAAGATGAATGAGTATAATTGACACGTAGGAAATGCCACATCAGATAAAATTGCCACATAGGCTAACTTTCTAACCTGGTTAGTGATTATTTAACGAGGGGGTGTCATGACAATCAATGTGTTAAGTTAGGAGTGGTCTGAGCCAAAGTGAAAGTGAAAGTTGAGAGTGCCATCGACCAAATGACAATAGTTGGGGGTGTTTAAATCCATTAACCCTAATTAAAACTATCACCTAAATTCGTTCATATTTTGAGTTTTGATTGAACTTAATTCAGGAGCTCTTTAGCAACTTCTGAATGATCAAGTGCTAAACCAGTAAGAGGTCTGAACCATTAAGTGCTGAATTAGGAAGAGGTCTGAACTATTAATAGCAGTATAATGTTTAACCGTTCAGAGGCAAATGTCTAACTAATTCCGATTACATGTCTTAACCATTCAGACTCAATATAATGCTTAACCATTCAGAGGCAAATGTCTGAACCATTCAGACATCTGCTCGCGAAACAAACAGTCTGAATCATTAGGTGCTTGACCATAAGAGATCCACACCATTAAGAGTCCCATTAAAAGCTAAACAAACAACCTCTTACTTTTTTTTATTATGTTGCAGCATCTACCTTTCTTATTCGCGATGTGAGTTTTCATTAATAGTATTTATTCTTATAGATGGTAGGTAATTTTAATGGTATATTATGTTGCAGGAATACTAAATTGTTATTATACTAAGTAATAAAAAAAATTCACATTTGACGTATAAAAACTTTAATACTCAACGTCCCGATGCAACGCGCGGGTAGCGTCAAACTCGTTATTTATATAATTCTTATTTAATATATTTGTTTTTATATAGTATCGACATACATAATGTATATTTGTTTCGTGCCTACTTTGTAAACGTCTATGGTTTTTTTTTTTTTTTATAAATTCACCATGGAATCTTATTATAACAACTTTTTTTTTTTTAAAGTGAACTTCGTTAGAACCATCGAACCCGAAGACCGGGACGGAAAAACAAAAACAAACCAACTACATATTAAGCGTTAATTGAATAAAACCAACAAGGTGCCTGGGTGGTGTAGTTGGTTATCACGCTAGTCTCACACACTAGAGGTCCCCGGTTCAAACCCCGGCTCAGACTTGTTTCTAAAATTTAGTTTTTAGAATGGGGGTAATTTTGTAGAATAGTAACCAAGTTTTAAAAGTGTTCCAATTAGATCACTCAAGTTTCAAAAGTGTTCCAATCAGGTCACTCAACATTCATTTTCCATTAAGATTAAGAGGTTTTTCATCCATTTCATAGGTAACCGTGGTTATATTGATTTTTGTTTATTTTTCCCTTTTATTTGATGATAACGTCGAGTGATGACGTGGATTTTAACTTGTTTTTTATTTTTTAATGTAATTAAAGTGTTTTTAGTTTTTATAAATATAATCTCATATATTAAAATAATCTGACCCCAGCATCTTATGCTACATTTTTTTCTTGACACATGGAAAAAAGGAAATGGCTCGATTTGAATTTTAAGTTATTTAATTGAGATAAAAACGATACGAGTGACCTAATTAGAACACTTTTAAAACTTGATTACTATTCTGTGACATTTTCCTTGGGTTAGGATCAAATAGGAAGTTTATTTTGGCTAGGAAGTATAGGAAGCAATAGGATTAGGACATGTGGCAAATTTAAAATAAAGAGCAAGGGTATTTTAGTCAATCTTATCATTTTCTTCTTCCTTCTTCTTCCCAGTAACATCCAAACCCACCATTTTCAAAACCCACCATCTTTAACCATTTCTTCACTTTCTATATCAATAATCACTACATTATAGTGCGATTTTCGTCACCAATCAATGATTCAAACACCCAATCAACGTGTTCTTCAGATTTTTTTGAAGAAAAACCAGTTTAATTTCATACAAAATCTCGTTTTTTCCGGTGATTTTGAAGATAATCACTCGATCCGTTCGATTCGATCTCTGATAAGTGTTTCAATCATTCAAATTTCGTCAATCGTTGAAGAAACCGACTTCGATCCATGTAAGAAATTCTTTAATTTCATTTTTATAATCTGAGTTTTAGATTTAGTCATTGCGTTTTACGATCTTGGCGGGGGTCCTGGGGCAGCGCCCCTGGTAGCAGGGTCATAGGGGCGCCAGCCCCTGGCGGGGTCCAAGGGGCAGAGCCCCTGGCTCAGACAAATTTATAGACAGTTTTTGATTTGCTACTCTCTGGTTCAGACAAATTCACAGACAGGTCAGCTTGTGTCCATTGCTTTTTAGAAATAAGAGAGTTTTATGTGTTGTCTGGTCATTACGTTTTAGAAAAAACACATTTTTGAAGTGTTTTTAGTTCATTACGTTTTAGGTAAACACATTTTTATTTGTTTTCAGTCCATTGCGTTTTAGAAAATACACTTTCTTTTGTGTTTTTAGGCCACTGCGTTTTAGAAATAATAAATTTTTATGTGTTTTTTGGCTATTGCGTTTTAGATAAACACATTTTTGAACTGTTTGTAGTTATTGCGTTTTAGGTAAAACATATTTTTATGCTTTTTCAGTCCATTGCGTTTTAGAAAAAAAACATTTTTAAGTGTTTTTTGGCCATTGCGTTTTAGAAATAAGACATTTCTTTGTGTTTTTTGTGCATTGCGTTTTAGGTAAAACACATTTTTATGTGTTTTCAGTCCATTGCGTTTTAGAAAACAAACATTTTAAGTGTTTTCTGGCCATTGCGTTTTAAAAATAAGACATTTTCTTTGTGTTTTTGGTGCATTGCGTTTTAGGTAAAACACATTTTATGTGTTTTCAGTCCATTGCGTTTTAGAAAGTACATTTTCTTTTGTGTTTTTAGGCTATTGTGTTTTAGAAATAAGACATTTCTTTGTGTTTTCTGGCCATTGCGTTTTACAAATAAGACATTTATTTGTGTTTTTGGTGCATTGCGTTTTTAAAAAATGTCATTTTTTAGGGTTTTTTTTCATTGCGTTTTACGCAACTGGGTTTTAAATTTTTTTTTTTTCGAAAATATAGGAATAGTATACTCGTTTTAAAGAATAAAAAACGCTCGTTTTTTTAGTGCAAATTTTTATAGAAAAATAATGTCGTATGAAAGAGTTATTAACGTTTAAAAAATGGGGGAGAATTGGAGGAGAGAGAAACTATTGCCTTGGATTGACTAGAATACCCCTAAACAAACTCACGCGCCTCTTTTCTTCTCTTCAATTTCGCTCATTTAATCTTAGCCCTTGATAAACTAAATGGATGGTTAAGATTACTTCCTAGACTTCTTAGCCAAATAAACTTACTATTATATCCTAACCTTATTTTCCTTTTGTGTTAATTTGAAGAAACGTTATAGGTGCTGTGTTAAAACTTAACAAAGGTTTATCTTATAAGTTGTGACCATTAATTAAATAAAAATGATGGGTTAGGATATATTAGGAAGTGTTTTTTGCTAGGAAGGCTAGGAAGTAATCTTGACCATCAATTGATTTAATCAAGGGCTAAGATTAAATGAGTGAAATTGAAAAGGAAAAAAGAGGAGCGTGGGTTTGTGTAAGGGCATTCTAGTCAATTCAGGATAATAGTTTCTCTCTCCTCCAATTCCCCCCATTTTTTAAACGTTAATAACTTTTTCATATGACATTATTTTTTTTATAAAAATTGCAAAAAAAAAAACGACGTTTTTTATCATTAAAACGAGTATACTATTACTATATTTTCGAAAAAAAAATTCGAAAACCCAGTTGCGTAAAACGCAATGGACAAAAAACGTAAAAAATGACTTTTTTCTAAAACGCAATGCACCAAAAACACAAAGAAATGTCTTATTTCTAAAACACAATGGCCAGAAAACACAAAGAAATGTATTGTTTGTAAAACGCAATGGCCTAAAAACACAAAAGAAAGTGTTCTTTCTAAAACGCAATGGACTGAAAACACATAAAAATGTGTTTTACCTAATACGCAATGGACTAAAAACACTTCAAAATGTGTTTTTCTAAAACGCAATGGACCAAAAAACACTTCAAAATGTGTTTTTCTAAAACGCAATAGCTTAAAAACACAAAAAAAAATGTTATTTCTAAAACGCAATAGACTGAAAACACATAAAAATGTGTTTTACCTAAAACGCAATGGACTAAAAACACTTCAAAAATGTGTTTTTCTAAAACGCAATGACCAAAAAACACAAAAAAAAATGTTCTTTCTAAAACGCAATGGACTGAAAACACATAAAAATGTGTTTTACCTAAAACGCAATGGACTAAAAACAATTCAAAATGTGTTTTTATAAAACGCAATGGACTAAAAACACAAAAAAATTAAAGATTTTCTAAAACGCAATGGATTAAACATACAAAAAATTATGTTTTTTTCTAAAACGTAATGAAGTGAAAACACACAAAAAAAAATATGTTTTTCTAAAATAAAATTAAAAAAAGCTATAGAGTAAACAAAAAAATTGATTTTTTATTGTGTTATCCAACATAATGAAGTAAAACACAATGAGCTGAGTCTTTTATAAAACAAATTAAAAAACACAATGACTTGATTCAACGGAGTTTGGTATAGCAAGTTAAAACGCAATGAACTAATAAAAATGGTCAAAATTGTTTGGAAACTGATGTTTCACCCTAAAGTATGAAGGTAATCATAATCACTTTTCTTTATTCAAAAATCATAATCTGTCTGCATTTAGAAAACCAATGAGCATAGCAGAAACAAAACAAATTCATTTCCCAAAAAGTTAACATTTAATCTTGAGTAAACTTCTGTTTTGCTCCCTGTGGTTTGGTCACTTTAATGGTTTTGCCCCAAACCTTTAAAAATAGTCATTTTACTCCCTGAACTATCAAGCTTATCTCCATTTCACTCCCCGCCCCTAACGCCATCCAATTCAACTGTTAAATCCTGGTCACATGCCCCTCACATGAGGGGCATTTTAGTCTTTTCTCATCCTATATATTTTTAACATATTTTCTATTTATTAACATTTTATAGTAAAAGAAAATCACCACCCCATGATCTGCAATAAATGCCAAATTCAATTTTGTTTTCTTATATCACCATATGTGTAGAACCATATGTCAGACATAACTCGAAACCAACATTACAAAATTCAATTTGGTTTTCCTATATCACCATACTAGGTTATCACCCGGGAATACTCCCGGGTTGTGAATCTTTATATCTAAAAAATAAATGTACATCTATATCTATATATATTAATTAATAAAAATATACCATGTAGTTGTGAATCTTTATAACCCAGGAACTTCCCAGGCAGAAAAAATCAATTTATAATCTAATTTACGAATCAATATTGGTTTACATGATTATTAAAAATAATCTTAAATTACTGGAACCCCGACACGTCGTTCTGGAGGACGAATTAAAGCTTATTGAGAACTTCTCGGTTTAGACCACTTAAATTATGTAAACAACAAATGTAAAGATTTATTTAAAATGTACGATGTGTAGCGAGATAAATATATTAATTTATTAAAAAAATACGAATTATTGAAAGTTTATTATTATTATTATTATTATTAATGGATTAATATGCCACTAAAGAAGTATGAAAACAATAAAAAATGGTAAAAAGAAAATCAATTAACTTAGATACTTGCAATACTTATCATCTTACATAAGACCCAACATTTTAATTGTCACTTAACATTGTCACTTGTCAGCCCTTACCGACACTTAACAAAATATAAATGAAATTACTTACAAAGTTAAATACAATTATAATTTATAAATGAAGAAAAGACATAAAACTAAATGCATCACAAATAAAACGATATATGTCTGACAACCGTATCCCATTCAGTTGTCAAATACAAAGTGTTTTCAAGCTTTTCAACTTCTTCTATCCACTATCCACGTCTCCTCATCACTTAGCAAGTTAGTAACTTGCTCTTCATTGAGCTTAAATCCATATCATTAACCACCGGCAAGCCAACAAATCTGTTGTTACATAAATTAAAGTCAGCAACAATTATAGAGACTTAGTTGCTATATTAATACTTAAAAATATAAAACCATTTAAAAACTGAAAATCGTTTATTACAAATACATGATCCATCCATGCAATGTTTTGATTTGATATGATGATCTATTTCCAAATACCACATAAAATGTTGTTGATGCGCAGTATTGTAATAATGTATATGATCCCCAAGGAAAATCCTCCCTACTTGTATTAGATATATTGGCAACATCGTAATGATTTGTTCAGCGCATTCAAGAATACTTTCTTGACACACCAAAATTACCTAAAAGTAATCTATTTTTTTAAGGTCAAGTGAGCAATACTATAGAAGTACAAAAGATATATGAGATGTGGCATGCACCTTGTTGAATGATATAGATTCATAAGCTTCATATGATGGCTATTGTCTATCTTAGGCATGTCCATGTCTTTTTGGAGATTCCCTACAAAGTGAAAGAAACTTCAAACAATAGTGAGGTGTCAAGGAGAAGCTTAATTTCTGCAACATGTTTACCTGAAAATCAACACAAGTCACCATACACCACCAACATAGTCAATAATAAGTCCAAACAAATGAACTAAATACATTAATTTTGTACCTCTCGACCAGCTAACATTTTGTATATTATTCAAAAGTTATTATGAACAATTAGTGTGTGAGCACAATTAACAAAGCTATTAAGATAGTAATTAAAGTTCGATAAAACTATTCAGAAGTTTGTATGCACTTAAAATAGACGGGTGTAGGTAGAAATGGGTCTGTTTTAGTATAGGTTGAAACATGCGAACTATCCAAATGCTACTAATGTAATATGAATTTTAATTTTAAGTCACTTAGTCTCTGTTAACTGGATTTACGTATTTGATGAGTAATTTTTTAAGCCATTTTTTCCTACTTGAACAGAGTTAGATTTTACGACCTCCCCTTTAAATTATCATAATAACCTTTTAATAAAATATGGCGCGAGAATAACTTACAGTTCGCTGCCTTAATACACTTATGGTGACATGACTTAGTCTTAAATGTTTTTCCTATTTCCTTGAAAACCATATAAGAATAGATTTGTCCTGAAATAGAAAAAGAAAAACATCAGTTAGAAGTACGGAATGAGGATCAGTAGATGTGTCACAAAGATAAAACAAAAATTAAATAGAAATATAACTAAAGTAAACATAAATAGCATCTAACAGAGACACTTAATCACAAAAGATAAAAGTCAAACTTATATCAACCAAACCAACTTGAAGGAACAAAACTTAGGTTTCTCCCTTTTTACATACTTGAGAAGATAATCCCCATTTTTAAGAGGAGTGATGGCATGTGGATATAAACAAAGACATTAGTTAAATAGAACTCACCACATCATATGCCAGAAAAAGATATGATAAAACATGCATTTAAACATCTACGAAGAATGATTCTAGGAAGATCACAATCTTAAGACCTAAGGAATTATAGATGAACCATTACTTGTTAGAAAATTGAGAGCAGGTACGAACCGAACTTATGGAACGTAAAAGGATGACTTTATCAGCCATTGCCAGACAACAATAGTCTACATCAATAGTTTAACTGACAGCTAAAAGATTAAGTACATACAAGCATCTTTTGGTAATCAGATATTACAAAGAAACATGACATTGTGTAGGAAAAAAAAATAAGCTACTACTTACCGGATCTACTGTTACAACCATCCTCCCCATCTTTTTGAATGCCCACATGTCGATTCACCCCATATTTCGTGAAAGTCAGTTGACATCAGACGGGACCTCAGACAACTATTCACCCTACTATGAGTGCAAGTAATCAAGAGGGTAGCCCCACCTGAGCTCACAAACCATGGATGACTTCCTTATGTAGTTGTAGCTTAAATCAAACTGCTTATTCAAACATATTTTAATAGTATTTATGAACAGGGAGATGAGAACAAATTCATGTAAAAACCAACACAAAAGTGATAGATAGATTAAAGAGTAATTTGCGAAAATCATCCCTGAGGTTTGGGCATGTTTGTCATTTTCATCCAAAACAATTTTTTCGTACAATATAGTCCTTCACTTTTGGGATTTTTTGCCATTTTCATCCAAACATCTATTTTGCTTTATTTTTTCTATCAAACATTTGGATGAAAATGGCAAACATGCACAAACCTCAGGGACGATTTTGGCAATTTACTCTAGTTTAAATTTAAAGCACATAAACAAAACTTTCTATTTGATGGAAAATGTAACTAAAGTGCAAAGATAATTAACTTAATCTCTGTAATTGAAACTCAAATACATGGAACAATATTTCCATGACACAAACGATCAATATAACTTCTTTATGGCAAAAAATATAGAATAACATCTCCAACAACCATCGCAAAAAACCAAACTAACCATTTAGTAATATATTACAGATTAGTAGTTAAAACACACCAACCTGTCATTTTAGATCTCTTGCCTTATCAGCATACATGCGAGATTATATGATGTTAAGCGGCTTGACATATGATTGACATATGGAGCATGATTCGATCATGTCTGATGTTGGAAGATTTCGCATTATGACCTATATATTAGAAAAAAAACATGAACCATACAATTGTGTTAGAACAAAACTTACACTAAACTTTCAAAAAAAGAAGGTGTTGCATGTCCAGCAGGTTATAAACCTCTAAACTCTGTAACCTTACCTTTATTTTAGACCATCAGCTCATGCCATTGTCGCTATTATGTAACGAAAAATTATGCATTAATAATCAACATTCTTCTGAAGAAAAGCAAGCAATATAAATGATGATGCAACTAAAATTACTAAAACTTATCTTTCATATTACAAGCCTTGGAAAAGTACTAATTGCTCGAGTATTAGAAAATTAAAATTATACAAAGAAACAAACATGCACAAATATGAGAAAGAACGTATACCATTGGTAATCACCAACTTCCTTTTGGAGTAGACCTGTATAAGAGGTGCCACTTCTAGCTCATCAGGAACACTAACTTTCAGTGAGACCTCAAATACCTTTGCTATTTGTTCATTAAGAGTCCCTGTATTACAAAACATTGGCACCATCTTACTATATGAAATTATAAAATAAAACACAAGCATGAATATGAATTCTCAAAAGAAATATTGACGCAGCTTTATCATATAATAGAAATATTGAGAGTCTAATAAACAGATTTGGCTGCTAATTAAAGTCAAGTACACAATAATCGCGTTTAGAAAACAAAAGATGTAAAAGAACACCATGAGACCAGTTCTGGACAACCTCACACTTCGTTTCTTCATTTAAAACCATTTTCACATCACAGTCAAACTCATATCCCCCTTACTTTTTCGACTACTCATAGTTTTAAACTTCATCAGAAGTGAAAAACAAAGTCTCTTGTAGTCTTTAAATCTTTTTCCACATTTCTTCACACAAACCATTAAAAAAACTACTCTTTTTGGGTTTTTTGTGCTTTCTTTTAAGCTATTTTTCCAATTTAAGGAGATAGTACCCTTAAAACATAACATAACCACGATTAACTCTTTCACATTGCAGAATAAATATGATACAACTGAGTAACACTAACACGTTGCAGTAAATCATCAACCTTAAAGACCGATGGTTGAGTCAAAAGAGGAGTGAAACCAGCCTTGAAAACCATCCCTTGCAATCGCCTCATCTACCAACCTAATACACCACTCTATATGGTGGACCATGACCCCCATGATCATCCACTATCCTCCCCCACCAATCAAAATCCCCTAATTAATTGAAACAGGGTCACGGTTGCCATGGATTAAACAATGCTAACCACCATGGTTTGGGAAGGGGACGGTGTACCGCGAGAACCATGTCCCGATTCTTGCGTGGTTATCCATGATCCAATCTACCACCCCCATAACCCACAGCCTTAGCCCTCAAATAAAAGTTGGTATAGTGTGCATATCCACCGAGAAACCCTAATCGCACCACAATTACTCAAACAATAAAAATAATCAAAAACCCATAACACCTACAAAAAAACCTGAATCTTACATTGAACTAACCGATTTCAACAATAATACTAAATTAATCGAAGAAAAAACCGATTATCTATGAAGGCGATGGAATAATATTTAGGGATTTGAGAAACATACCGATGGATCGATGAAAGACAATTGGGAATCCAACGCAGATATAAACCAATTATATACAATAGATTTCGTGAGCGAGACCAACTTTGCTTTTTAGGTTATATAATTTGTCCACCGCACGATGCGCTGGTGGGACAAAGTGTTCGCTAAGTTTGTTTAAAAACAGAACAGAGCTTTGGCAGGACTAAAATTACAAAAAAAAATTGCAGCAATTACACTAAGTTCATGTAATTTTTGGTCATATGGTAAAACAGAACAGAGGGTCATACCCCTCGCGTTGTGCCGGCGGGTTAAAGCGTTCGCTTATGCATTGTAGAAGCATCTGCATCTAAAAGTCTCTTCTTGTTGCACCTGAACAATTTAATCTTCATTAGAATACCATAAGAGGTGGTTAAATGGATTAATGGCGAAAACTTCTAACATGGGTAAAAGCAAATGGGTCGGGTGGCCCTATAAACATTCTGTTTTTCCTTTTATTTAGTCTTGTATATATATATAAAATGCATCCAATATGACATAATATGATGAACAAAACTAAATTATTATAATACTAATATATTTATTTATAAATAAAGAAGCATAAGAAGTCATAAGTAGGGGTATGCATCAGCTCAGGTGGCTGTTCATTTTCATAAAGTTGAGCCAACTTGAAACTGGTATCACTCTGGTTGGCTGGAAACGCCTCTGCCAACGGTTCAACGCCACTCGAACCTTTTCTAGTCGATGAAAAAAGTCTCTTTTTGCTGGACCTGAACAATTTAAAAATAACAACATAGCCTAAACTAAACATGCCAATAGTTTCTAAATACTATGTGGACCCAAAATCATGCCCTTTTATGAACAGAGCATACAAAATTTTCATACTTTTATGAAAATGAGTGGACCGGGTCATCATACTTAACCGATTTCATGAAATTCACATTTGGATTAATCAAAACATTAATAGTAATATACAAAAAGACATTTAAGCAATTCAAAAGTCCTAATTCACACAAAAACTCATGTATTTGGTGCTTGATACCTGAAGCTTTGTGACTCCATTCCCCAAAGTAATTGCATAACATCCCATCAATAAACATGAAATCACCATCTGCAATCACAAACATAGCATAATAAGACACTAAACACTAAAAGCATGGTCGCCAACCAAGTCAAACACTAAATATTATATTACCTTAAGAAGGCGTGGTGTCAACATCTACAATTGAAAGTTTTGACAATAAGGTAATTTTTTTATTATTTGAGTGATGTGTGGTAACCTTATACCTGATAAATCCAATTGCTAATCATCATTTGATTGCAAACCAAGAACACCAACACAACCAGAAAACGTTACAAGTCTGGAGAATGATAACCTCAAAGCAAGAATGAAACAAAGAAGATGACTGGACCTGACCAAAATCTCAATCTCTCTAACTCCCGATTCCCTCTCTAAAATAGGGCTTGACCTACAAGATAAAAGAAGCAAGATAAAAAAAGAGGAAAAATAGTCGGAAAATGTAACAAAATAGTACCTTTGTGACAAAGATTCCGAATTCGGATACAAATACGGAGGAGGACCATATCAAAGAAATATACACATTAGTAATACAAAAACCAAAGAACATCTATAAAAGACAAAAGTAAGAAGACGACTAACAATAAGCAATTCATTGTGCCGGCTCTTTCAAGGCTTGCACCACCCCCATGTGAGTGCTACTCCGACTAAACATTTGTACTCAACATCAGCGGCAACCATTTTCAGCTGACGAATCGTTGATAAACAAATTAGCGGATGAACAGATTTAGAATGTAGGGTTTTTGAAATAAGAAAACAAAAAAAAATCAAAGATTGTTCAAATTAATAAACCAGAATAAAAGATTAAGAAGAAACAACATACGTGTGCATAAAACTGAATAATCACCAAAGAAACAACATACGTGTGCATAAAATGAATAAAAGATCAAGAAGAAACAACATAATTTTGTGTGTGACTTGTGGGTGTGGTACTGTGTTGTTGCACTGTGAGCCGAAATAATAGTTAGACCGCATATCAGCCCATCTTAGAAACATGTAGTCATAGTAGTAAGCCTTAGGCCGGTCTAAATAGATGTTTAGGAGTTGGACTATTTTTAGGGAATGTCTAAAAATAGCCTAATATCTTTTTTTTCCTTCCCGATATGATAAAACATTAATGTCTATTTTCAAATATTGAATGCATACTGAATTTTTATCCTCTAAGATGGATTCATTTAAGTGATTTTAACCTCCTATGTTTCTATATCAAATAAGCAGCACATAATAAGCATCTTGCACATAGATGTCTATGCCATAAAAACTATTGGTTGTAAATGTTTCAGGGAGACAAATTAGATTAATATTCATAAAGCATGTGGATATTCCCTACATAAGTCCAAATTCTATTTTTGTATGGCCACCTACATATCAATGTTCATACATATGGATCCCCTACACATCAGGTTAACTAAATTTTTTTAGAACATTCACACATTATTCCTGTAATTGTTTAAATCCACGGCTTACTACTATGAACATAAATTTCATCAATATCGAATGAAAAAATTACCGAAAATTCAAATTGAAATGAAACATAATTTAAATGAGAAATGGAAGAAAACTAACCATCAGTTATATAAGCTTAGATTCAGCCCCTGACTCCATGGAATGAGACTTCCAGGCCCACATAACAGAAACCAAAGTCGATTCAGCCACTTATCCAGGCCTGACTTGAAAGTAAAATCCGATAGCTTAGTCATCAGTTGTTTTTTATTAGATTATGTAACATACCAACATTCAAAGTCTGGTTAACTGAATCTTACATCCACAAATAGATGAAGGATTTGTTCTACAAATTTTTTATAATCACTATCAAAATGCACCCTTTATAAGCACGTTCAGGATCCTTCATCTAGACATGACAAATATTGTAAAATCCATGATTACAGCCATAAACAACAAACCACCACGGAACTATATCCACGTTACATTACGGAAAAAAGAGGATTAAGAAAAAATAAAACGATGTAATTGTACATTATGAATCAGAGTGAAAAAAAACTAACTATTGAGATTTTTAATATCTGTAAAATTACCAAAATATACCTGAGATTTTTCATCCTTTTGACCTAGATCCACAAGAAAGTGATACGCCTTAATCACACATTCCCGTCCGATCGTTCCAAAACAGTTCCTTACCCAGGGGCGGACTTACCATACTGTGAGGGGTAGCCCCCGCTACCCCTTGGCGTTCCGTCGGTGGTGTAAAAAAGATAAAATTTTGACGTTTTTTTCGATTTCGCTACCCCTATAAAAAATTATGTTACCCCTATTTAAAGGCCAACATCTAAGGCATATGAGAAGAGAAGGGTGAATCTGAGATAAGAAAAAGAGTGAATCTAACTCGGATTTTCCGGTGGAATGTGCCGCACTGTAGAAGAAAACTGTAACAAACAAAGAAGACGACCTACTAAACATGACTTTAGGCTGTATTGGGCCTTTTTGAAACTTTAGTGAAGGCCTAGTACATAATCAACTTATGCTGTGTTGGGCCTATTCCAAAATTAAGTAAATGGTATTTTACAATGCAAAAGGAAAAAGAAGGAAAGTAATAATAATAATAGAAAAAAAAATCTACGATCAATTGACAATCTTACATTAATTAACATTTTAATGTGAAAGTTTAATAAGTAGTTTTAACCATTTTGTATACTTTTCTTTTTTGAACGGCTAATTTCATCTTTTCTAATCCTTGTCGTCGTGGTACTTGAACCCAAGACATCCTCCTCCGAAATCCAAATGTTTTAAAAGTTTTGTCTTTGACAATGGACCACCACTCCATTAATTAACCATTTTCTCTACTAATATATTTAACTTAAGATAAAAAAAGTTAGCGTTTTGTTTCGTTTCATTTTTTTAGTTTACAGATTATTATTTATTTATTTTAGTTTACAGATTATTATTTATTTATTCAACAAGTCTTTTTTTATTGATTTTTTGAATAGCATTATATTATATAAATTTTATATTATATAAAGATAAAGATAAAAAGTTAGCCAGGTCCTAACCGTTTTGTAATTGTAGTGAGCTGAAAGAAGAGAGGAGAGGGTGTCGGTAAATATGGATTTCTAGTGAACAATTGAATAGAAACAAATGGATGTCGTGTCCATTAAGTATTGGTGTGGATCCTTTTTTTATCGAAGATAACGTTCTTGAATGGGCGATTGTCGGTTTTTGCTAGTTTGATTCGGTAAAATCTGACTCAAATGATCATTATGTTTCGAGGAACAAATATGGAAAGTATGACATGATGTTAATGGGTGAATAACACAGTAAGGTTTGTAATTTTAAAACGTGATCCAAAATCACCAAGATTCTTGTAATGTTTGCTAGAGTTGCTAGGGATTTGCTAGAAATCTCGATCGGTATTTTGGAAAGGAGCAGGTTTGTTGGTTTGAGTTTGAAAATAACTTTGGCTGATTGGCAAAAACAATCCTTGCAGTTTTGGTGTATCACAAGTTTAATTATAAACTTATTGAAATTCTTTTTTTCAGAATGTACAATTATGCCCCTCGAGTTTATGAAATTTATAAAACTTTTGGAAATATTTAAACATGATACTTTTCCTTTGGTTTATCGAACGTTGAAGCTAGCGTTGGTTTTACCGGTTGCAGTCGCAACCATTGAAAGATGTTTTCCTAAAATGAAGCTTATCAAGACGGATTTGCGCAATCGAATGGGTGAGAAGTATTTGAACAATGCTTAAATTTTTGCCGTCAAAAAAAGAAACTTTTTATAAATTAAAGAAGAGGATGTCATGGCTCGATTTCAAACTTTTAAAAACCAAAGAGAAGAAATCATTTAGGCATGTGTTTAAATTTTTTTATTATCGTGCTACTATTTTTGTTTCGTTTACATTGTATGAAGTACGTTAAAAAAAATTTGAACGTTACCCCTATAATTATTTTCTGGATCCGCCACTGTCCTCACCGGTGCACTTATCTTCTTCGACGACGGCACCATCGGAATCAACAAAGATTTAATTGAAAATCTACAAATACTTGATTGAAAAGGAATGAAAGTAACAATAAAAACATAGATGAATGAAATTTAGAACATACCTTTGTTTATCAAACTTGAATCGACGAAAAACGATTGAAGATGAATGGCGTCTTTGGTTTTAGGGTTTGTGGGGAATTGAACGTTTATCAAACCTCTGATCGCCACAACAAAGAATGAAAGTGGCGACGAAGGATTATTGAACGAAAGAAACTGATGAACAACTTTGGTTTTAGGGTTTGTGTAGAATGGCGAAGCTTGAGAAAGAAGGAGAGTAAAAAGGGATATAAAGGATGATATATACGATCCAGATGGTTGACCCAAATCCAAATTCTAACCCGATTTAGAAACGGATCCCGCGTGGAATTGTGTATTTGTGTGTGTATTGACGAATTCAGAACCCAAATGTGATTTCCCTCCCAAACTAACTTGCCACATCAGCCAAAATAGTCAAATACAAATGCCACATAGCCCAAATCCATCTCATATATATATATATATATATATATATATATGTGCAGAACATCCGTCAACTACCGCCATCGCCAATATTAACCACCACCACTACCAATACCAACCGCAACCACCATTAGCATCATCTTCATAACACGAAACCCTAGTCATCTTCATCCGCATTCTCTTCATCAGATCTGAGCAAACCCCAGCCACCAAATCGGAGGCCAGATCTGAAACTTCTGGCGGCCACATCAAATCATCTCCATCACGCGAAACCCATAGTGTATAAACTCCGACTGCCAGATCTGAAACCTACGGCGACCGCAGGCTTTATCCAGAGAGTGGTGGTGGTAGCAACCACTTAAGGAATCCGTTGTCACCATCAGATCCGTTTTTTCACATGGATTCAACCCCCAAATTGTGCCCAAAACGAGTTGACTGTGAACCACTTTCTAGACGAATCAGTGTTAGTTGTGGTGGTTCTAATGACGAGGTGGTGGTGGCGGTTTGACGGAATTACTGTGGTGGCGTGGTTTACCAGAACTATTGTGGTGGTGACCGGAATCTTTGAAGAAGATGTTGGGTTTAGAGAGAGAGATAGATGGTGGGTTTAGTGGAAGAGATAGACTTGGTTTTTAAAATCTGCATAACTTAATAATAAATAATTAAATCTTTATTAATTGAGATGGGAAAAGACTAAAATGCCCTCATGTGAGGGGCATGTGACCAGGATTTAACAGTTGAATTGGATGGCGTTAGGGACGGGGAGTAAAATAGAGATAAACTTGATAGATCAGGGAGTAAAATGGCTATTTTTAAAGGTTTGGGGCAAAACCATTAAAATGACCAAACCATAGGGGGCAAAACGGAAGTTTACTCTTTAATCTTTTTAATTCAACACCATTAAACCCACTAGAAACAATATATACCAATAAAAAAACGTAAAACGCAATCTCTCCTAAAACGCAATCACATTCACATGCTTCTGCAGATTCTTCAAATTAGGTAGTTTGTGTTATTGAAGGTAATTCAGTTTTTAAAAAAATGTAAGAGTACAATGTGAACAAACAAATCAATTTACTTCTAAGAAAAACGTAAAACGCAATATCATCATTCTCACCAAGACTTTCAGCATTAACTCCGACGGCGGCAAGGACGACTTCAACCTTCTGAGATCGAAACTTTGTTGTTCCAGCCGAGTTAACTCGCCGGAAATCGGAGATCGAAATCGAGCTTATATTCAATTATGTACCAAATCCGTAACGATTATTGCATAAACGAAAGAATTGAAGAAGAACGGAAGATGGTCGTGGTGGTGGGGGAGGATGACGGTGACGGTTGTGGTTGTGGTGGGCGGTGGAGTGGCGGCGGCGGCGGAGGTGGAGGTGGTGGTGGTGGTGTGGGGGTGGGATGAACTATAAGGTTCTGATGAGTTTTTTTATTTATTTAGGGCTATAAGAAACTAATTTGTGTTGGACTAAAATGCCCTTCTTATGATTTTTATTCTTTGCCACATGTTCTTCTATTATTGCTTTCTATTCTTCCTAGCCAAAATAAACTTTCTATTTGATCATCTCCCTAAAAATGATAACGTCACTTAGTCTTCATCAATAACAAAATGCGTTATCTTAACAAATATATATACATTTTTTTAAACCATCCATTTTTGTAGGTCAATTCCATGGATTTTAAACAATCCATTTTTATAGGTGAACTAGTTATTTTCCGCCCGCGCGTTGCGGCGGGACCCAATGACTACAAAAGGCGTGTCAGCAACGACAAACAGATACCGAATATCAAAACATAAATAAAATGACATGGTAAGGATAGTCACTCCGTCATAAAAAAACGATTTTAAATAACCTAATATATAATAGGACTCACACGTCCTACACGTTGGAAATTCGGTTGTTTTCAGTTCAGTTATTACGGTGCTAACACGTTAAAATATGGATGAGCTCGGTACCGGTAACGGCAGTGAAAGTACCGATCCAGAAAATCATCGAAATTAGGTACCGTCATCGAAAATGCTCGGTACAATACGGTATGGTATTTGAAGGTAAAAATCAATAAATACAGGTATGGTGCTAGACCGGTGTCGAACCGAAAGTAACGATTCTGAAAACGCCAAAAGTTGGGTACCAAATTGGTACCGAAAATGATTTGGTATAGTAAATTTGGTACCGATACGATACCGGTTCGTTTACAGGATTTGATACTATTTGCTCATTAATATTCTAAATATCCAAGTTAATTTTACATGCTACAATTCATTCATTACAGAAAAAGACAAAAAAGAAAGTAAAATAAGTTGTTGTGTATATAAAACCTCATTCAAACGAAATACAGTTTACTTACTGTGTGTATGAAAAGTAATCTAAACGGTGCAATTACTAGCATTGCTGTGTTGCTACAGGATTTGATGAGCTCGTTACCAACCGGTACCGAAAATACTGGTACCGAAATCCCCAAAAGTGGGTACCGGTACCGAATATACCTAGTATGGCACGGTTCGGTACCGGTCGGTATTGGTACGGCACCGGTATTTGAGGGTAAAAACCAGTGAATACCTGTGCGGAACCGGTACCAAAAAAACACCGGTTTGGTAAATTTGAGACCGGTACCTATACCCGATACCATTTGCTCATCTCTTAATCATGTTATCAATTTTGAATAATTCTAATATAATTCTAATTTTAATTCAAAGAATGAATCCAGTGTTCATTCCGTTTATTTTTTATCATATAGTATGAAAAGTAATCTAAACGGTGCAATTACTAGCATTGCTGTGTTGCTACAGGATTTGATGAGCTCGTTACCAACCGGTACCGAAAATACTGGTACCGAAATCCCCAAAAGTGGGTACCGGTACCGAATATACCTAGTATGGCACGGTTCGGTACCGGTCGGTATTGGTACGGCACCGGTATTTGAGGGTAAAAACCAGTGAATACCTGTGCGGAACCGGTACCAAAAAAACACCGGTTTGGTAAATTTGAGACCGGTACCTATACCCGATACCATTTGCTCATCTCTTAATCATGTTATCAATTTTGAATAATTCTAATATAATTCTAATTTTAATTCAAAGAATGAATCCACTGTTCATTCCGTTTATTTTTTATCATATAGTAATTCCGTGGATTATGGCTAAAAATTAGGAATGGCAATGGGCCGGGCTTGGGCCGGATATTGGTAATCCCAGGCCCTTACTCGGTTGTAATTCTTTGTCCCATACCCGGCCCGTTACCCGTCGAGTATTTTTCGGGTAAATACCTGTCGGTTATCGGGCATACCCGCGGGTATCGGGTATACTCGTTAATTTCTTAAAAATACTCGTTGGGACAAATATGCAATTTTTACTTTGATGTTTATATAATTTATATAATTTACTATTTTAATGACTATAACAAATGAAAATATGATTAATAACTTACATATCGTATTAAGACCACAAATACTAAACTAAATTAAAACGGTTATGTAATTAAGTAATTGTATCAGGACTACCTAATTGCATAAAACATCCACATAATAAAAGGTGATAGCTTCCATATCCAATATACATGCTCAAAAATAAGTTATATGTTCACTAAACACTTGCCAAATACATATACACATATAACTATAAAAAAGGTAATAGGTACATGTACTAAATTTATATATATGAAAATCTATGATATGATACTTTCGGGTATTATTCGGGTAAATGGGCCGGGTATCGGGCGGGTATCACTAAATCCCATACCCGTACCCATGCCCGAATTTTTTCTATTTTTAAGCCCGTATCCGGCCCATACCCATTGGGCTTCGGGTATACCCGGCCCTTATGTTTCGGGTTTCGGGTATACCTGTTGGGTTTGAGCTTTTTTGTCATCCCTACTCAAAATCATGTTTTGAACAATTTGATCAAAGATTTTTTTTTACTTTCCATTGCCATTGTTTTTGAAGAGTGGAAACAACCCAAACCCTCATTAATAATCAATAATCCGAAACTCAAACAACGAACAAGAAGCGCAAATTTGTTCCTCTGGTTTCTTTCCGATCAAAATTAAGCAATAAAATATAAATAAACCTTTTTTGTTCTTGATTTACCACTCAAGACGAAGCACCAAAACGAATGCTTTGTCTTTTTTTTCTTGGGTAGCAATCTACGTGAAACCTTTTTGTTTGACCCGCTAGAAAACAAAATAAACATGTTGTTTCCTTAATAATATCGGTCGTTGTGCGTGTTTATCTGAAACCGAATCCGACCCAAATTCAAAGTCGCCCAAACCCGAATTAGAGGATACCCAAAAAACCCGAACCCAACCAACGTAAACCTTCTATAGGTCGGTTAGCGAGTCACTTTTTCCTTGTTAAAAACCCGAAAAGTCCAACCCGAAAAACCCGAATAAAAACCTGAACACACCTTGTCAACCCAACAAAAAAGTTTGTTGACTATTGATATCCACAGTAACAAAGCAGCAGTACAAAGCAAATAAATTACTTTTGCTTTCTATTGATATCCTTCTATTTCGTGGCGATTGAACTAAAATATAAAGGGGGATTTACAATAACTTCGATCGAACAAAGGTGAAGGGATCAATTTGGCCGGCTGTAAAAAAAAAACCTAATTCAAACAACTCTTTTTTCTCTCGCGTTGTATTTCTCCCGTGTGTAGGGAGCCTAAACTATGATACTCACTTGTTAGGATTGAGTACACGCAAACACAAACACGAAAGCGATAAACAAACGCTTGAATCTTTGTGTTCTATTG
The DNA here is from genome assembly GCA_030545235.1 of Helianthus tuberosus. Taxonomy (NCBI): domain Eukaryota; kingdom Viridiplantae; phylum Streptophyta; class Magnoliopsida; order Asterales; family Asteraceae; genus Helianthus; species Helianthus tuberosus. The sequence continues at coordinate 183,645,903 of CM060412.1, forward strand.
TTGTTTTTTACGTTCTGTGTTTGTGTTTGTGCGTGCTCAATACTAACACGAAAGTAATAAGCAAATGTGGGAGCCTCATACAATGGTTTTGCCCTTTTATAATTGTTGGAATGGAATTGAGAAAGTTCCGGATTGTGCGTCCGTCGATATAGGACAACTTGTTTAAATGGATCAGGAGGGAAAAAAATGAAAGAATTTTTGATAATCTATGAAATAATTGTTTATTATATGGAAATACAAATATACCATATTCCGATTTAAAGGTAACTTATTATTGGATTAATAAATTTTGAGCTTGCATTGTACGCTTATATATTGTATTTTCATTAATGTTTAAACACTCGACTTGCGTATATTTTTGTTAACTAATGCCCGATCAATTTGGTTGGTAAACCGTAAAATGGGCGATTGATGATTGTCTCTGTTGATAGCCATTTAATCTTCGCGCTAACATTTCTTGCTACAAGATTATATGATACACATAAGTTGGGATGCAAGATTATATGATACCACATAAGTAGGGGTGACAATGAATTTGGTATGGGTATTAGCAATTTCATTCTCATATCTGATTGTAAAACTGTCTCATACCTTGCCTATTACATATGGGGTATTAGGTTTATTCGTAACTTTTAGAAAATATATTCGTCGGGATTTTGTAAAGATTTTTTTTTCTTTCCATTCCAATTTTCATATAGTTTATGTTTCTAACAACTGCAATAAAATGAAATATGATAAACTATAAACATATCACCCTCCCTCCCAAAAAAAAAAAAAAAAAAAAAAAAAAAAAATTTGAAAAATTAAACCTACGTAAATTTCATAATAATATATAATCTCAAAAGATAATTACCTATTTGGTAACATAAAGATCTTATATCTGTATCTATATCTATACTTACTATACTAGTGGGAAACCCGCGCGTTGCCGCTGTGTTGATAATACAAGGCATGAACATATCACTAACTTCCCAATTACCATCAACACTTACCATTTACAATACCCGAGATTACCTTATTATTCTATTTCTAAAAAAGGTGCAAAACCCAATAATCTTCAATCTAAAAGTAACCAGTTGCCCAACATTGAGCTATATTCCACCATACCTTGTGAATTATTCCAGTATTCCGTTATGCTTCTAAAAACCTAGCACAAACACACACACAAAAAAAAAAGCACTGGTCCATCCAAAATCCTAACAGAGCACATGACAAATACTCCAAACCAACAAAATCACACATAGACTTCCAAAAACCAGCCTCAAAAAATACAATACGAATCAGAAAGTTAGCTTTACTTCTGGTTCCTCACCTAACGCATGTCACTGGGAGACACGATAAGGGGTGTGGCAGGTCCAAAGGCGGTATGGGGTCAGAGCATTCACATTCTATCCATCAAAATATGTGAGGGGAAGTTTTTTGGATGAGAGAGAAAATGTTACTGTTCATCTGTATATTTGGGGGGACACTGTTCACCCAGTATAATTTTTTTAATATATATTGAAAGTGGTTGTGAGTGAAGGAGAGAGAAGATTACGTACCTCAACGAATGAAGATTACCTCTGCCACCATAGTCGCCACTCCCCTTTTTGTTTTGTATCTCCGGTCTTCATTTCTTCTTGAAGGCTGAAGCACACCTTAAAGAATGTCCTAGAAGTCGATCAAGAACACGGTCCGCATCTTTGACACCCGATTGTCTAATCAGGCATAATTTGGTTGAACTGAAACGAAGAAGCGATCAATTTGACTCATTGAAGATCAGGATAGATAAGAATCCATCATCATCAATGAACGCTAAAAACGCGGATCATTCGACGGTTCTATATTCTTGAATACCAATATTGGTAGTCAGAATCGATGCAACATTTTTTCACGGCATTCGTTCAGTGTTACTGATTTGGGGTCTGCAGTTCATTAAATGTTTTTGCCAACTACTCATGTCAAAATGTTGTAAGCTAAGATGTTTTTTGGTGGTGTGCTAATATATTATGACAAAAATTCAAGGACCAACTGATAGGGAAGACCCGGCCCACAACCTCTTAACACCAGGCCTGAATCAGAAGTGTGTTACTTTGGCCCAGTTGGATCCACCAGACACTTAGTTGCAGTTGAAGCCCCCACGATTTTGTTTCACAGCATGTTACTTGTTTATTTTTCTAGTTCGAGCTTGTTTTTTTTTCCTTTTAGAGTAAATTACAAGTTTTGTCCTTTATGTTTGTCCCAAATTTCAGGCGCTGTCCTTTACCTTTAAAATTGATGAGTTTTGTACTTAATGTTTCAAAATCCTACATGTTATGTCTTTTAGGGCAAACCCAGTTAATTTTTTTTTGTTAAAACTGATCATGTGCAAGGCACATGAGGGCATTTTTGTAATTTCGTTTTTTAGGAAAATTTATGTAATTAACTTAAAATATTTACCCAACCATCTTCAAAAGTTGCAGACTCTCAACTTGCCATCACCTGCCACCACCACCTCCCACCCTCACCTGCCGCCGACCACCACCACCGACCACCCTCACCTGCCGCCGACCACCCAATATCTCCACCATCGAAACAAACAAAAAATACAGAGCTACAAACTATCTCCAAATCTCTAAGCTATCCACCCCTACGAAATCTTCTGAACAAACAAAAAATACCCAAATCTCCTCTTCTCTCTCAAACCGATTGAATGAAAAGTCAAAATTAGTCAACACTTTAGAAAAACTGATCAAAATTAAAGTGAATCAGACAATTAGTAATGAAATTAGATCATAATCAAACATCTCAAAAGTCAAAATCAGTCAAAATCAGTCAACAATTCACAAAAACTTATCAAAACTGAACTAAATCACACAATTAGCAACAAAATTGAATAACACATACTTATACTCCATAACAGAAAACGCATCACCACTCCATCCTTGAGTTTTATCAGAAACCATAACAGAAAACGCAATTAACGGTACCGATTGTAGGTTACGGCAGGAGATGGAGATTTGGCCAACGGCGCGACATTGACGGTACCGGAAAGAGGAGATCTGATCGGAGATCGGAAGTTGTCGACGGTGTCGATGGCGGTGGAGGAGATGATGTCGTCGGAGCGGAGATGAGAGTCGGCGCGGAGAGGAGAGTGGAACTCGTCGAGTTGAGAGTCGGTGTCGGAGATTGAACGGTGGCTCGTGGCGAAGCTATGGCGGTGGTAGTGGCTCGTGGCGGAGCTAGAGGCGTAGAAGCTCAGCCTTGACCTAGCGATATATGGTTTTTGTAAAACTAACTGACAGAAATAGTCCCTGTACTATACATGTATATCGAATCCAACTAAAGTTATATAATATGATTTAACAAAAAAAAAATTAACTGGGTAAAATGACCAAATTACCCTTTTATAATATGATTTAACAAAAAAAATTAACTGGGTTTGCCCTAAAGGACATTACATGCAGGATTTTGAAACATTAAGTACAAAACTCATCAATTTTAAAGGTAAAGGACAGCGCCTGAAATTTGGGACAAACATAAAGGACAAAACTTGTAATTTACTCTTTCTTTTATATGGAGTTGTCAAAACACATAAAAAACCGATATATGCAAGTAAACCCATACAAAATCGATATAAACTAAATAAACCATAAAAGTTAATAACACTTGCCTTGCGGGGACACGTGGCTTGATTCTTCCCCTATCGTTGTTCTCTCTTCATCCGCCTCTTGTTCTCTCTTCACCCGCCTCTTGTTACACCTATGAACGAATTTTAAAAAGCAAGTTGATAAACACCAACTCCTGGTACATATCAAAAAAAAGAAAAAATAAGCAATCACAAATACCAGAATTTCATATGCAATCTACATCATATGATCGTGACACAGATGACGGATTGAAGGATAAATGATTAATCATCAATCTATTTTAAGGAACATAGCAAAGAATCATAATATAGAGGTCTTTTCAATGTTGCAGCTCAACCCGACCAGAGTGGCCTATACAGTAGTTACAAACCATTTAGCCACCTCTGGGCAGAAGTCAACATACATTATCTTATATTAAGATTATAAAATTATTGGATTACAAAGTTTATGTTGCCTACTTGATTGCTTTGCTTAATCAACCTATTGTTTAATACTTATTTTACATATCTTATTTGTGGGGATCACAGCTTGCCATTGAACCTTTATACAAAGTGTTAAACTTGTTGGTAATTAGGTTCACTATCAAACCTCAACTATATGTCGCTAATCTCCATTATAACAAAAAAAAAATGAAGCATGACAATAAAAAAACTTAAAATTAGCATAAATCAATAAAAATATTTAATTACAAGATTCTAATTAGGGTCTCAAAATTTAAATCACCAATTTAATAATTCCCCCCTAATTGAGAAAGATTACACAATTAATTGATCAAAACCTCTACATCGAATTAATACATGTATCGATACAATGCCTTGTAACCCCTAATTCAGTTTCTAGTGCCAAACAATAACCTAAATTAATTGTAACAAAGTAAATTAAAAGAGGTTTCAACATGAACTTGAAAAGATCTCGAACTCAACATGAGCAATATACTTGGATTACCTTACAGAAACAGACCAAACAAAGCTATAAGCCTAAAAAAGTATGCAAGTACACAAAGAGAGAGAGAGAGAGAGATGAAATGATAGTTGTGGTAGAAGGAGACGTGAACCAATGTTGTACGATGTCGTAACGACGGCTGCTACATGGTTCTGCTTTGTGCTGCATCTGAAATGTTAAATGGAACCCTAATTCAAAGCTTTCTAAGCATCGTAACCATGTAAACTAAATGTTTGTATACCCTTTTTATAAAAGAGATTAACAAACCTTCCAAGTTTGGACCAGTTCCACTTTCTTTTAACCGTAAGAAAGCATCTTCTAAAACCAATATCTTCAAGAACAGGAATATAAAAGTTATGTTTTGTGTACATAATATTGAAGTGGGCAATGGACTGCGATTACCGGTGGTGTGACTGCAAATGGCGGTTCCTGGTGCAATGGTGACCTGCAACCCTCTATCTCGGCCTGCCGGGATCATGAATGCAACGTTTCACCTTCTTGATCATTCATAAAAACAATAATCTTAGGATGATAATATAACTTATTTGAATAAAAAAACGAATATTTACACACGCATAAAACGATATCCGATTCCCCTATTCTAAAACACAAACCCTAATGCACAAATGAGATAAACGACCACAACCTTGACACCACCGTCAGATCTTCTTCAACCGCCATTGAATCGTTGTCATCGAAACAAAAAAAGTCCCGCACAAATCATCACATAAATATAAAGCAAATATATCATATTAATAGAACTATGATATCAATTCAAAGGCCTCATTAGATAAAAAAACAAATTCGTAATCCAAAATCAATAAGAGAATCAATCAATTTTAGCAGTTTTAACAACAGAACAACTTTTCTTACATTCCTGACAACCTGTAATCACCACCATAGTCACTACCAAACCTCAACTTCACCATCTGAGGATTCCTCTACCGGAATCCTAAACCCCCCCCCCCCCGACTGACTCATGAAGGAACCCTAAAGCCGCCACTGTTGAGGCTTCAATTTTTCCACTACCTACCACTGCTATCGCCCCAAACAACATCATCACTGACCTTTCGTCATATCATGGTAGAAACCCTTGACCCGACAGACTTTGGTGCTCTGATTAAACCCTCACCGCTCCATGATCGGCCAAACAAATGACCAAGTTCAGATTATTGTAACACCTCGAAAATTTACGTCCTATAATGTCTTGACACGTGTCATAACCTTTGAACGTATGAAAGAATGTCCTTGAAGGACTAAAGTTGACAAACAATGAAACTGTGTAAATTTAAGGGTTCAAAGTGTCAACAATGAATAAATATACTTTACAATAACCCTACATGATGTTTATAACCTTAAACGAATGGATCATGGATCATACGAAGCGAATTGTGAAAGAAAGTGAGAGATTATAAACTACAGGGGTTATATGTGTCAACATGTTAAAGATATACCTCTGAGTGACCTTATAGCAAACCCGAAGCCTTGTAACGATTAATTATGCTCACTAGAATGCACCATAAAAATCTCACCAAGTTTCGTTGCCGTATGAGAAAGTTGTGATAAAATTCGTGTGTGAGGGTTAGAATCGTCAACATTGAAAATTAGGGCTTTTTGGGTGATCACAAAGTTACCCGAGGACTTCACAAAGATGGTATAAATCTTGAAGCCCTTATAAATAAAGTTAGAGGGCTTATAATGCAAGAAACAAGGTGAAAGCGACGTTTAGGAGGACCGGGGGCCAAAATGCAATTAAAGAAAAATGGGAAACCTGAACATAAGGCTCAGGCGGCCCGCGTGAGATTTAACAAAATGTGAGGCGGCCCGCGTCAGACCTGCAGATGCAGAAAAAACAGGCAGGTGCCTGTTTGCATGTTCTAACCGACTTTAAACATGGTTTTTCGATTCTATGGGCTTCCTAAAGTGGTTTACAGCTTATAGAGGCCATATACATGCATCTTGGATCATCTTACACTCATTTGGAATCAAATTATGAAAGATCAAAGTTCTTATTCAAAGTCATAAGTTGCCAACTTTCTTCCATTCATATTCTGATCAACCTCAGGAGCTTACGGACCATTCTCAAGCTTTCAAATCATCCATTAGACGTGTGTAAGTGCTCTTGACCCTTCTCGATTGGGTTATGCTTAGTTTATAGCCTAGAAGTCAAACTGTCGTAATTACGGTTTGACTTGGCGATAAATCATAAACGGTCCAGAGTTTTGTCGAAGCGAATGATGTTACAAGTTGGTATTTATATGGGTAATTAACCCTTAAAAGGGCACCCTTTGATTCCCGATCTAACTATGTCGTTTGTTTAGTCAAACATTGTCCGAAAAAGTCAACAGAATCGTTTAACGCATAATTAACAATATGAAAGGCGTATAATCTGTTTTATCAGTCATATAACTTGATAATAAGTATAAAAACTTGTCTACGCTTGTTTGATTCGACAACTTTCTGTTTTGAACCTATTCGGAGCCGAAAGTCGCATAGTTTGACTTTCTGCTTTGACTTCGATTCTGACCCGGTTTTGATAGGTTTAGACATGCCTTAAAGTTCTATTAGGACCTAGTTACATGTTAGTATAACCCTCTGCGTTTATACTACTCGAATCCCTAATTGTCCGATGTTTCCGTTAAATTGCCAAATGTTGACCATATTGCCCTTATATTCATAAAACGAGATTTTTAAAGATGTGAAAGTGCAAAAGTCTTTGTTACTGATTATTGAACATGTCTGTAAATTTTCACGTCAATCGGAAGTCTAGATTAGGAGTTATGCTTAATGACGTGATTATAAACACTTTTATTAATTAAACAGCGTCATTAGCGTAAAACCTATCTAAACCCAATGTTTGACACCAAACCTTTTACCCACTGATGTAATATAATATTTTGGGATTTTTAAAGATTTTTAATTATTTTTAAACTGATCATAAGCTAGGTTTATCGCCTTGATTCGGTTAATACCGAATATACCCTTTTCGGGTATAAAATGAGTTCTACAAATCCTTTTGATACCAATCCAATTGCTACTGATTTTAAATAATAAATGAAGTGTTTTGAACCTTATGAACTGACCTGCAAACTCAGAATACTATTTTAACCCGCAAATCGCTTAAACGACGTTATACGCGTATTAAGCGCATAGTAAGGGTTTAAAACCATTTTGCCACATAGGACTTAACACCAACTGATATACCAAGTTAAAATAAACTATTTTACTGAATTATTCAAACCCGGATCACAGAAGCTTAAATGATCCCTTTTATACTCTTTAAAATGACCAAAATACCCCTACGGGGCTTAATATAAGATTAAACTCGTTTTGGGCATAACGGAAGGTATCCTACTGATATCACAACATATTTAAGGCATGTTAACTTAGGAAACCTGTTTAAGACTCTTATGGTTACCCGTTACGCTTCGTACGCTTTCGGTTCGGTTTATGTAACTAGTTTACACAAATTAGCCGAAACGGGTCAAACCTTATCGGTTTTATCTCAAATTCCAGAATGTGTATAATATACCCATATTATACAAGTCTCCGAACTTGTCGGGTCTAAATCACATTCCATTCCAGTCTTCGCCTTATCATGCGTTTGAACCGTATCTTCCTTTTGAAAACTAACCGGTCTAAGTCATGACTTACTTAAAGACCCGTTAGGATTCTAATAGGTTATTAAAAACCTTCGTTCCAGATTTAGGAGCCCAGTAAAAGCTATCTGTACTTGCTGATTTGATACGGCTGGGATTGAATTTATATTTAGCTCAGGTAAATACTTTTAACTTATTTTCCCTATACGGGCTTGGGGTACGGTATATAAAATACCGCTTGGTCCGGCATTGAATCTTTAATCGAATAGAGGTTAAATCATTGATATGCTACATTTTGAAATGTTTTGTTTGCTTAAAGCCTTTGGGGGGTTAATGACCGTTGTCCCGGATATCCCTGGCATCATTTCACGAAATGGCCACGACCTTAGCACTCAGGTGTAGGCGTACACCTGTCAGTGTCTCATTAAATAAAGTGGTGTGTCTATTGATCTTTGACCCGGTCTACGGATCGGGCTACTGAACGCATAAGAAACATGTAATTCGTTTACAAGTATTATATTTACATAATTATCCCAAGTTATAAAATATTATTTGTGCCATGTGCATTCAAATCAATCATTTTATTAAACCTTTTCAAAATGAGTCGGTTGATTGTATTTACCAGTGTAAACTGACGTATTTTCCCAAAAAGGCTAAGTGCAGGTACTAATTGGAATTGGCTGGCTACTCCTAGCATCAATAAAAGTCTCGCAAACTTAGATGCCTAAAGTCTGTTGAACCATGTTATTTTACTTACGATCCGCCTGTGGATCTTTTACTTCCGTAATAATACTTGGATGTACATTATTTCGGTTTGTAATATATATATCCTTTTGCTTCCGCTGTGCATTTAAATGTTGTGTTGTTTGACTATGATGTTGCCAACCACGTCACGATACTCCCCCACCGGGCCCACCGGTGACACGTGAAAATTTGGGGTGTGACAATTATGCTTGTTGATTTGAATGATTGAATGACCTCCAAAACTGGTGTCTGCTCCCCACTCTCCGTATTCTTCAGTCAATAAATGGATTAGATCAAATGGAGTGGCGATTGAGTTCTCACTTGTTTTAGTTTTGCGGTTGTAGGGTTTTGAGAGGAAGATATACGCCGATGCTGATGAAACGCCGCAACATAAATTCAGGGTTTCCCAAAACTCGGTGGATGAAATCCCTATTTTAACCCTATCGCGTCTTAAAATTTTGTGGACTTTCTTTATATATTCCTTTAAAATGGCTTGTATTCTTTGTACATTATGCTTCTAAATTTACACACGTAGAAAAATTATATTTTGGTCCATCACTTCTCGTTTTTATAGTATATATATATATAGATAATACATATTACAAGGATATAATTGGAATTTGACATCAATTTAGTAAACTTCATTAAATAAACTCTATTTAATAAACTTTTCATAACTAAGATATCATGTAATAAACTCTATTTAATCCACTTTTGTGTTTTGAATAAATAATAAATAATAGGTAGTAAATAATAATAATAATTGTATCCATAACCACAATTTAATGAATTGGACTTAACTATAAGTTTAGCGTATGATTTAATTATAAACAAATCACAGCGGTTAGTGTGTACCTAAAGGATCGTATTGGAAATTTTAATTTAAAACAAATTGTGACTATCAAAAGCGCTAAGGGGAGTGGGGGTGGTCCGTGATTAGGGCTGGCAATTGGGTACCTGTTAAGACACGATTAGATCTGTTTGACTGAAAAATACACCCTTTGACTTTTTTTATTTTTAAAATAATTAAAATTACAATTTTAGGATCTATCATTTATTCATCTTTGTACATAAAACACAAAACTGTTTTATAAACATGAGGTAGAAAGTAGTTAAACGAGTCGTAATCATGTTTGAAACTTATGTTGTGCGCGCCGTCAGAAACCTGTTAAGACACGATTTGCCAGCCTTATCCGTGATGGAGCCCCCATCACGAGTGATGGAGATTAGCACAACGCCGCCACCCACAAAAATAACGAGTGGAACTTTTAACGCGTTGTTAATATCACGCGTTGAACAATTGTTGATTGTATGTATATGACTTGTACATTGTGTATTAATACTTGTACGTTGGAATCCCATCACTAGTGATGACCACCGCCACTAAAGAATGCTTGTAAGTGATAGAATAGTGGTTGCTGACATGACGGAACATGATTTGATGTTTGTGAGTGATGGAATTTCATCACTTGGGACCACCCCCACTCCCCTAAGCATTAGTCTCCTGTCAACTCCATCTAGCTCTATTTTTACCCCCTATCAAACTTTAAACTCAATAACGACACAAAAATTTACGAGACCTAATATGATAAACAGATAAAATTTGAGTATTTGGTTTATAAATTTGTGTATCCATCTAAATTGTGTTTTTTTAAAACGAATCATGCACACCTTTGACAATGATTGTGTTTTGTCGCATCGCGTGAGCACCCTTCTACTCTAACAAATACAAACAACTAAATATGATGTTATTTATCGTCCAAATAAGGTACAAATATTAATGGTTAATAGTTGTAGATTAGGACAATGAGCCGTTCGATATAAAAAATAAAATATAATTAAAAATAAATAAAATAAAAAAATTAATAATAAAGAAAAACTAAAAGGAAAGGATGTAACCGTTACCCGCATTTTAATCAAGAAATAGAATTTCTATATTCATAATAATGAAATCTCACAAATTCTGATATCCCCTAAATATTATTATCAAGTGTTAAGATTAAATAAAAAGTTTATTTTGCCTAAATAGGATGAGAATGAATCTTAACCATTCATTTTTTAAATCAATGGTTAAGATTAAAGTGTAGGAGAAAGAAAGAGTGCAAGGGTATCTTGGGTAAATCCTATTTATGGACTTTCTCTCTCCACATGCAAGACACATGCATATTTCACCCTTATTTTTTAAACGTTCATAACTTTTTTATACAACATTAGTTTTTCATAAAAGTTTCACCATAAAATCGAGCGTCTTTTTATCTTTAATTTGAGTACCATATTGCTATATAAAATATGAAGACTAAAAAAACCCACTAAAATGTGTTGTATTTCTATGTTGTATAACAGTTTTTTGTGCTGGATTTTTGTACTATATTTTTGTGCTAAATTTTTTGTGCTGAATTTTTTTGTCTTAAATTTTTTTTTCTCATTTTTTATGCTGTATTTTTTTGTACTACATTTTTTTTTGCTAACTTTTTTCGTGCTATATTTTTTGTACTAGATTTTTTTGTGCTATATTTTTTTGTACTAGATTTTTTGTGCTATATTTTTTTGTACTAGATTTTTTGTGGTGGATTTTTTTGTACTATATTTTTTGTGCTAGATTTTTTTGTACTAGATTTTTTTGTTATATTCTTAAAAAAAACAAAAGGGGTGCCACATGTCATTTTCAATCCTATTTATAAGGACCAAAATGCCCTTCCTTCCTACTTATTAGGAGTGCCACATGTCATCATCACAATCCTTCTTAGGCTACTTAGGCAAAATCCACTTTTTAGTGGATCCTTCCCCTTATTATCAAACCCTAATTTTACTCCGTCGAATACAACCATCTGCGGCCACCGTACACAAACCTTGCACCACCACAACGCCGCCTATGCAGTGGAGCAGTTGCAACCGTAACCACCTTTACAACCTGCGGTAATGATTGTCGAACGGTTCCTAACCTACAGGAACGGTTGATGACGTTAGGGGAGACGACGTCGTTTTCAAAGTTTCCAACAATTCAGTTATCGCCATCTCGATTCAATTCATTCGTAGAAGGCTACTAGAAGCATCGTCGCCGGCCATGTTACATACATATTTATTCAGTTTTAGTTTATATAAATTAAAAATTACGGATTCACTTTTTAGTAGATTTTTTGTGGTGGATTTTTTTGTACTATATTTTTTGTGCTAGATTTTTTTGTACTAGATTTTTTTGTTATATTCTTAAAAAAACAAAAGGGGTGCCACATGTCATTTTCAATCCTATTTATAAGGACCAAAATGCCCTTCCTTCCTACTTATTAGGAGTGTCACATGTTATCATCAGAATCCTTCTTAGGCTACTTAGGCAAAATCCACTTTTTAGTAGATCCTTCCCCTTATTATCAAACCCTAATTTTACTCCGTCGAATACAACCATCTGCGGCCACCGTACACAAACCTTGCACCACCACAACGCCGCCTATGCAGTGGAGCAGTTGCAACCGTAACCACCTTTACAACCTGCGGTAATGATTGTCGAACAGTTCCTAACCTACAGGAACGGTTGATGACGTTAGGGGAGACGACGTCGTTTTCAAAGTTTCCAACAATTCAGTTATCGCCATCTCGATTCAATTCATTCGTAGAAGGCTACTAGAAGCATCGTCGCCGGCCAGGTTACATACATATTTATTCAGTTTTAGTTTATATAAATTAAAAATTACGGATTTACCATAGTAAGTTGTATTTAGATTTTATATGAGTTTCATGGTTCGTTGTTTGTGATTTACTAGTAAAGCTGGTCGGTGATTCGTTATGGTTATTTTGATGGTGATTTGGTCTAGAAGTAGCAGTTAAGATCTGAACATTATGGTCATAGGTTGTTTCTATTTTATGTTTTTGACTGATATCGTAACGGTTAGACTATATATGTGCTGTGGAATTAACTAAACCATCCAATAATTAGGTGCTATTGAATAACTAAAATTTAATTTTTTTTTTAAAGAAAATATGTAGAGACAACAATTAAAGTAAAAGTAAAACAGAAAAACGAAAAAATATGATTGGTTGAAGGATTAATGGGCCCGCAACAATTTCTTAACACCCGTTAATGGGGATGGCGAGGCTTTGTTGGCGCCCTCAATTGCCATCTAGTTTCATGTAGTTCTGCTTATAAAGGCTATACAAAGTTTTCAAATGCATAATGGTGACGGATTTTAGTAATGTTTTGGTATGTAGATTTACAACCTTGAAGTTTTAAGGATACTTAGAATATTTTCTTTTAATGTAATCAGGTGTGGCAGTGCCTGATGTAGCAAGCAGAGGCCTTAATAAGGTGCTTGCTTATATTTGTTTTTCGTTTATTTCTTTATTTGTAACTGGTTACATGAGATAGACTCATCTGTTTTTGTCTGAAATATGCGTAATTGATGCAAATGTCTAGGTGTTTTTTGGGTTTCTATATCTAGGGTATGTTTGGCAAAACTAGCTGGAAGCTGGTGGCTGGAAGCTGATAGCTGTTAGCTGAAAGCTGGAAGCTGATAGCTGTAGCTAGTAGCTGGAAGCTGTAAGCTGGTTAGATATTTATGTGTTTGGCAGAGTAGCTAGAGCTTTTAATAAAATGTATAAAATGACCAAAATGGGCATAACTAAAAAAACATAATACTAAACGTAATCTCACACACACATATATATATAATTCTAAAACCATTTCTTTTGGCCAAATTTCTCTTTTCCCTTTCTCTTTTTTAGAATCCATCTAGCAACCATGCATACATACCAGTGTTAACCAACCTATGATTCTGATATCACTTACAACAATGCTACATCAAAACCAGACATAAATAAAATAAATGATTTAAAACAGTGTGAACTAGTACTAATAGAACTCTATAACATGTAGCTGGGCAATTGTTTAGTTTGCAATGCTGATATCACCCGGAATTAGTATTTATTTGTTATTAAGCAAGTGGGCTGTTGTAATCAGAAGAATAAAGAGGTACCGAAAAAGGTAGTTAAATTCTCTAAGTATGACAGCTAGTAGCTGAGTAGCAGTTGATGAGGATTAATCATGCATGTTGTTGTTGGCCATTGTACAGGGATTTAGTGTAAACAAGTTGAGTTTATTATCTCATGAGCTTAGAGTTAGAGAAGGAAACTTGATATGGAGTCAACTACTGTAAGTTGTACAAAAATTGGCATCTTCATTACATTGGTTTTGTAAATGCAGTATCATTGTTTTTCAAGACAAGACATGTCTGCTACACTTAGTTTTCCAACTACTAACCTAACCAAACAAAAAATTCATTACTTCTGGAGTTATCTTCTCAAGGGTTATCACCCCGCCACATCGACAACAATAGCGCCCCGGGGCGCTATCGACCACCCCATCGCCGCTAAGAGGGGGGCGCTATGGCCCTTCCGCCATCGTGCTAACGGGCGTTTTTTGGCTTGATCGAGGCATTTGGTCAAGATAAGGGGGGCGCTATGGCATTGAGGGGGCTTTATAGCACACCCTACAAGTTAAAGGAAGGGGTGTTAAAGCCCCTTGAGTGACATGGCGTTGACGTGGCGCTGAGATGGCATGATAAAGCCCCTAGGGGCTTTATACCACACCTTGTAGCCTAACCATAAAAAACAATTTGTTCTTGTTATCAGAGGTTGTTATTGTATGAGGTTCACCTAGAATCATGATGAAATAGTGTGTTTTTTCCATTTTGCATACTTTTATGCTGTTGTCAGTTTTGCATACTTTTATGTTGTTGTCAGTTTTCATGGTTCTTATGGTAACATCTAAACTCCACTAACTCATATTATATTTCAATAATCATGTTGTGGCATTAAAAAATCAATCAAACTCCACTAGGTCATATTTTATTGCAAATTATCAGATTGTTATCTTGTCTTTATATGATTAATTGAAAAAGGGCATACATAAAAAATTAAAAACCGTATTGACAGTGATGATGAACATTTAAAGAGTTATACACATTAATTGATAGTGATGATGAACATTTAAAGCAACGAAATTATAGAATGGCAGTGACGATGAACATTTAAAGGGTTATACATATGAATTGATATGCAAGGCATGTGAAAATCGATGTCTAATTGATGAAGTTGAACTTACCTTTGCTGCCTTTTACTTGCGATTGGATGCGTTCTTCCAGTTTTGGGATCGATGATTGTAGGAGGATCGATGATTGTAGGATATTAAAGTAATTTTAACCCTAAAAGCTTGTAGGGGTTTTAAACGCTACTTCTACCAGCGTTTAAAAAAGAGCTTTTCAACTAATCTAAAAGCCTTAAGCCTGTTTCAACCAAACAAGGCTTTTATTGGGTCTGGAGCTTTTTCTCAAAAGCTTGAAGCTTGAAGCTCCAAAAAGCTCCTAAAAGCCCGTTGCCAAACATACCCCTAGTCGTGTGTGGTTTTCTATAATTCAGCCAAATAAACTATGATGATATTGTATTACAAATCGTAATAGTTGTATAGAATGTGTATCTTGTCTATATAGACAAGTTATTATATGATCAGTTTTGTGACAACTCGTATAAATCCTTGTTAGGTTTCGCTTTACTTTGTAATTACACGTACGTTATATGAATTGAATGTGGTGTTTTATTATTTTCTTTGAACGATTGTGTGCTTGGTAAGGTGTAATGGGAACTACGTGAAACCGAAACTGAAATATTGGAATACGTTATTTTGTGAAACGAAGCGTTGTAATATGTTACTTTGCGATACGAGACGTTTTATTTAGTTATTTTGTGATATACGTGAAACCGCTACTTTATAAACCCAACCCAAACTCACCCCCCTCTCCTTTTTGCGCCACCAACAAGCCCAACCCCCACCCCAATCCCCTTGTGCGAAATATCAGGCACAACCCACACCCTCTAGTCCCTTGCAGCCCATTAAGCCCAAACCCCCTTATGTTTTATTATACGTATTATGCATGGAGAGCAAATAACAAGAACCAAAACCCTAACACCCCTATTGTGTGCGACGGCTAGGAGAACCCCCCTCCTTTGCGCAAACTAGCTTCCGGTTTAGTTTCTTGTTCGCTTCCTTCTTCCTCGTTAGTCCTCCTCTTCGCTCCAAGGTTAGAATTCTTGATTGGATTGCGATTCATGGTGTGAAATTTGTGTAGATATGGTTGTGATATTGATTTATTATGCTAGGGTTTTTGTTGTTGCATGATTAGTTTCAGGTATTTAGGCGATTGTGTGAATTAATTGATACTACGCATGCATACATGATCATTGGCTGCATTTTTGTGAAAATCTTGATGTTTTATATCTAGGGTTTTGTGATTATTGATATGGTAAGGTGATAATTGATGGTTAACCTACTGTTAGTTGTTATTAGGAAGTGTCGGGATCGTTTACACGCGTTTTGGTGTCGTTTAACTAAAAAACAGAATGCTGATTGATGAAAACAGCCAAATTCAATTGACTGTAAACGGACCGTTATAAATCGAAAAATTGATTTTCTGAAGTCTAAATTATACGTTTTTGAAAAACGCTTCAAATGGTGCTAGAATCACATTTTTCTGAGATGGTTTGCTATTTTTAAAGGCCCGTTTTTCACAGCAGCAAAAGCTGAGTTTTTCCTGCAGAAAATATGTGCTATGTTTTTCGTCATAACTTGTAATCTGGATAGAGTTAGGTCATGAAATTCGTACAATAGATAGCCACGGGTGTCATCGTAAATCTCCAACTGGTTTTTCGTCAAACGGACTGACTACAACCCAGTAAATGATTTTTATTAAATAATCAGTAATGAATTGAGTCCCGAGATTTTTACACAATGCGAAGTGGACCGTTTAGAACGTTCTGTAAATTTATTAGAATTTTTGGAATAATTTAACTATTTTATAAAAATACCCGAAAATAGCCCAGTTTTGGATATTAAAGCTGAAACATTATAAGTTGTGAATTGCGTGTCTAAATGTCGGTTATGCTATATGATAATGATCCAACTTGTTAAATGTCAACGAGAGTGTTATGTGAAGTATTGTGCGCTTGTTCATGAGTAGTTATAGGGGGAATATGTATGTTATGTGGTAGATGCGTGTAGGAGCTGCATGCCTTATTTGAACACACTAATGAACTGAATGGTAATCATACTAGGACGTGATTGACCTACCTTGACTGTTAACCATTTTAAGAGACCAACCAAGCAATCAAAGGTGAGTTCACACTTTCTTCAAAGCATGGGATTCCCGGTGGTTTGGGAATGGGTTAAATAACAACTATCCCCCTTAGGTGGGATACAACCTGCGTATTCTCCTTTGGTAGAATACGTACCTCCTTGGGTAGAATACGTACATCCACCCTCCTTGGGAAGGGTGACAACCATTATAATTCTTGTCTTAAGCTTACGAGACAACAACTATATCTTAAGTCCTCCATTTTTGTATCGACTTAATCGCCGAGCCAATGGCGAACGAGTCATTAGTTAAATAGCGCTATTAGGTTTGACAAGCCTCACACCGTGCCGCAGAGGACGGGCGTGGACTAATGTACTTGGGCACTTAGTCAATGACGATAGACATTGACACGGGGCACTAAACATAACTACGGTCAGTAGTCGGTACGGTAACGGGTCTAGTGGTTTAAAACAGTGGGGTAGGCTCCCCATGGAATGTTTTTATAAAGAACAAGGAACTTAACAACTTTTGGGTTTTTGGAACAACATTAAAACGAACAACCAACTGTGAACTCGCAAACCTTTTTGTTGACACGTTACCACATGCTTTGCAGGTCGTTAGGTACATGGCTAGGACTTGCACGAGGAGTGGGCATTGTGGCAGGGAACCAACTGTTGGGTTCCTAACATTTAAACTTTATGCTTCTAAAGTGCTTTATGGGTTTTGATACTTTATGTTTCCGCTAACTTTTGAATTTGATTTTGGACTTTGGACTTTGGTTTTGGGAACACTAAATGTTATGTTTGCTATGGTTTCACTTTACTTTACTTAACGTTTATTATGATCAGTGGTATGATCCTGGTCAGTCACACGCCTCACGGTAATACTCCGCTTGTGGATTTTGAGGGTGTGACAGATTGGTATCAGAGCCATTGATTATAGTGAACTTGGTTTTAAAAAGGGAAAAATCTTTTTGACAAAAACCAGACTATAACCTATTCAGTGCTCAACGATCCACAACGACACTTCGCTCCACATGCAAGGGTCAACACTTTAGACGGTATGATTTATGTTATGTAGCCTACTTGTTAGTTTGCATTTGCATGGTGTGTTGCTCATGGTATGCTTAATTAACGTGGTAGCATGTTACCTTTATTAGCCCTAGTGTGCTCGCTTTGACACTCAACTGTTTGCATGAAACCCTATGTGCTTACTCTCTTCTGTCATTTTTTTCCACACTTCTGCTTCGACGTTCTCTTTTAGTGCTTTGTGAATGTGTGTTCTTTTGGTTTAACGTGTATGTTATGTCATTAACTCGATAGGCAAGTTTACATCATCCGCATCATCCGACCAGTCCCGAGCGCCAGGGAAGGCACCCGCTGCTACTCACTCACCCCGCGTCAGGTGGAGACGCGTGCGGCTTATCGAAAGAGACTCGTGCAGGGTGGGGAGTCGTCCTCCCGACCTATACATGCACTTCCAGTTAATCCAATCAGCGCCCAAACTGAGTCTGCTGTGATAAAGGCTCTTAGGGATTATAACCAGATGTTGATAGAGCAAAACCAGATCTTAATGGAACAAAATCAGTTACTGCTGAAACGAGTTGCTACCCTAGAAGGGCAGGTAGGATCTCAAGGAGAGCAGATATAGGTGCTCTTTGAGAGAACGATTGATTTGAAGAAAGAAGCCTTAAAAGGGCGCGAGGTACGAGGTCTAATAATGGGAGACGCTTGTGCGGATAGGGAAATACTTGACTCGCATGGCGAGAGGATTAGTATGTTGCATTGGAGGGTCCATCAGTTGGAAGAGGATCCAGGGCAAATGCCACCCGCACCTGCACCCGAGCCAGCTCCAGCCCCGGCACCTCCCGAGCCGGAGGAAGAGTCCGATGAAGAACCGGAAGAGATTCTGGAGGAAGAGCCAGAAGAAGAAGAAGAGGAGCCGGAAGAGGCCCCAGAGAGTGACGTTTAGCACATAGTCGCTGAGGAAGCTAGTTGTGTTGTGCGTTTTCCTGGGGTATCACATCATCCCCCCGTTGGTTTGGAATTTCGTCCCGAAATTCCGAATTAGCTTCAGCACTTGACTCACCTTTCATAAACAACTAGGGGTACTTGCTTTTCATCTGGTCCCCTTGTTCCCAAGTGAACTCTGGGCCACGACGGGAGTTCCAACAAACTCGAACAATATGTATTTTGGTTCGTTTAAGAGTCTTGATTTACGTTCCTTAAACTCCATCGGTTCCTCGACGAAGTGCAACTGGTCGTCGATAGTGAGTTCCTTGAAAGGAATAATGAGGGTCTCATCTGATAAACACTTCTTCAGATTCGACGCATGGAAGACGTTGTGAACACCACTGAGTTCTTCGGGTAAATTTAGTCTGTAGGCCACCTTGCCGATTTTCTCAGTGATTCCAAAAGGTCCGACATGTCGCGGATTAAGTTTGCCCCGTCTGCCAAAACGAACCACAACTTTCCATGGTGAGACTTTAAGTAGCACCCGATCCCCAACCTGGAACTCGAGAGATTTCCTACACTTATCAGCGTAGCTTTTCTGACGGTCACGAGCTGCCGCCACTCTTTTTTTGGTTTGGGCAATCTTTTCCGTTATGTCGATAACGAGTTCTAGGCTAGTGGTTTGGCTATCGCCAACTTCTGCCCATCATAGAGGTGATAGGCATTCCACCCATACAAAACCTCGAATGGAGCAGCCTTGATGCTGGTGTGGTAACTATTGTTGTATGAGAACTCCACTAAAGGTAGGTGTCTTTCCCAGCCGTTACCAAAATCGATAACACACGCTCGAAGCATGTCTTCTAGAGTCTGGATGGTGCGTTCAGTCTGCCATCCATCTGGGGGTGATAAGTTGTGCTCATGCCTAAACGTGAATCGAAGGATTTGTGCATCGCCTGCCACAATTCAGATGTAAAGCGTGAGTCTCGATCAGAAATGATAGGAGTTGGCACTCCGTGCCTAGAGACTACTTCCTTCAGATAGATGTCTGCGAGTGTAGAAAGCTTGTCAGTTTCCTTGATTTCCAGAAAGCGTGAAGACTTGGTTAGTCGATCCACGATGACCCAGATGGTGTTGTTTCCTCGCTGAGCCCTAGGTAAGCTAGTGACGAATCCATGGAAATTTGTTCCCATTTACTTGTTGGGATCTCGGGTTTGTTGGAGTAGTCCTGATGGCTTCTGGTGCTCAACTTTAACTCTGGCACATGTCAAGCATTTACTAACATAGGTCGCTACGTTAGCTTTCATACTAGGCCACTAGTATATGGTTTTGAGATCATGGTACATTTGTGTGCCTCGTCCATCACGAGCTCACGTAGATTACCATAAGATGGAACCCAGATATGTTCCGCCAAATAGTAAGCACCATCTTCCTTCAATGCTTCAACCTGAGCATCGCAAATCTGGGTAGGAAGACTGGAGTGAACTGTAAGCTGTAACGTGCGTACACGCTGAGGTTTGGTTTCCTTACGACTGAGGGCATCAGCCACAACGTTAGCCTTGCCGGGATGATACTTGATCATGCACTCATAATCATTCAGAAGTTCGACCCACCGACGCGGTCGCATGTTCAACTCCTTCTGATCAAAGATGCGCCGCGGGCTCCTGTGATCGGTGTAAATGGTGCACTTGGTACCGTACAGGTAGTGTCTCCATCTCTCAAGTGCAACACTACTACTCCCAACTCCAAATCGTGGGTGGTGTAGTTCTTTTCGTGGACCTTGAGTTGGCGTGATGCATAAGCAATGATTTTCTCACGTTGCATCAACCCACAACCAAGTCCTTGGATTGACGCGTCACAATACACAACAAAGTCTTCTGTTCCTTCAGGTAATGAAAGAACGAGTACGCCACAAAGCTTCACCTTCAATTATTGAAACACGAATTCCTGAGCGTCACCCCATCGGTTGGTGACACCCTTCTAAGTTAAAGTAGTAAGAGGCTGCGCAAACTTCGAGGTATCCTCCATAAATCTTCGGTAATAACCCGCCAAGCCCAAGAATTGACGGATTTTAGTTGGAGTACGTGTCACACCCCGATATTTCCACGTATTACCGGTGGGCCCGGTGGGGGAGTATCGTGACGTGGTTGGCAACATTACAGTCAAACAACACAATATTTAATATGCACAGCGGAAGCAAACGAAAGATGTATTTCAACCGAATACAATACTGTAATATCAAGTATCACAACAGTCGAAAGGTTATCCACAGGTGGATTAAATAAAATGGAAACAGTAGTTCAACAGACTTTAGGCATCTTAAGCTTGCGAGACTCTTTTGATGCTAAGGAGAAATCCAGCCAATTACGAGTAGTACCTGCACTTAATCTTTTTGGGAAAATACGTCAGTTTACACTGGTAAATACAATTAACCGACTCATTTTAAAAATGATTTAAAAAAAATTAATTTGGATGCACGTGGCACAACATTTTATAACTTGGGATAATTATTTAAATATATAAACTTGTAAAAGAATTACATGTTCCTTATGCGTTCAGTAGCCTAGTTCGTGCCGGGTTAAAGATCAATAGACACACCACATTATTTATTTTGGCACTGACGGGTGTACGCCTACACCCCGCGCTTAGGTCGTGGCCATTTCGTAAAATGATGCCAAGGATATCCGGGACATGGTCATTAACCTCCCAAAGGCGTTAAGCAAACAAAACATATTTTTAAACGGGTCATCTCGATAATACTTAACCACCAATCGATTAAGGTCGAATGCCCGACCAAGCGGTATTTTATATACCGTACCCCAAGCCCGTATAAGGGAAAATAAGCTAAAAGTATTTACCTTTGCAAGTATAATTCACAAACAGCAAATGCACGTAGCTTTTACTGGTCCTCCTATTCTGGAACGAAGGTTTATAATAACCTATTAGAATCCTAACGGGTCTTTAATTAAGCCTAAACTTAGACCGGTTAGTTTTAAAGATACGGTTCGTACGCACGATTAAGCGAAGACCGGAATAGAATGTGATTTAGACCCAACAAGTTTGAAGACTTGTATAATATGGGTATACTATACACATTCTGGATTTTGAGATAAAAACGATAAGGCTTGACCCGTTTCGGCTAATTTATGCAAACTAGTTACATAAACTGAACCGAACGCGCAAGAAGCGTAACGGGTAACCGTAAGAGCCATATACGGGTAACCGTAAGAGCCATATCATTAAGATATCTTTTATTATGCCCGAAACAAATTTAAACACAAACTATGCCCCGAAGGGGCATTTTGGTCATTTACAAGGTTATAAAAGAGTTTGAGTATTTACCTGAGTTACAGGTCTGATATCATTAGTAAAAATACTTAATTTAATAAGTTATAACAGTAGGGTATTGCATATGTGTGAAATTTATCAATTATAACCAAACTATGCAACGTAGGGGCATTTTGGTAATTTCACATAAGCCGAAAAGCTCAAAACTGAAGTCTGAGTTAAACAACTTTTGCTTACTGTTAAAATATTATAATTTACCTAAAATATCAGTTGGTATCAACCCTTGTATATTTAAAATAGTTTTAGTACATACTATGCGTTAAAACGCTTAATAAGGCGATTAGAAGCCGTTTCCGGGTTCTATATAGAAAACTGATATTTTTATTATTCCAAAAGGTTTAAAATAATTTATTTATCATATGAAATCAGTAGCAAAAGGTTTGGGGTCAAATAGATATGTAAAACTCATTTTATAGCCCGAAAGGGCAAAACCGACAATTACCGGATCAAGCTTATAACTCTAAGTTATGCTCAGCCTAAAATTAATTAAAAATCTTCAAAAATCCCAAAATATTATATTACATCAGTGGGTAAAAAGTTTGATATCAAAAGTAGGTTTAAATAGGCTATATGCTAATTATGTCGTTTAATCGCTAACAAGCTTTCTAATTACGCTAATGAGCATAAATCTCAATCTACACCTCCAACTGATGTCAAATTTTGGTTGCAAGTTTATAAATCAGTAACTAAGGTTTCCACTCTTTTACTTTTTCAAAAATCACGTTTTATGGTGAAAAGGGCATAATAGTCAACATATGGACAATTAACGGAATCATGCATATTAATCGGATAACTAATGAACCAATGTGTATAATCATAGAGGGTTATACTAGCATGTAACCTGGTCCTAAGGAAGCTCTAAGGCATTTCCAAATCATACTAAATCGGGTCAGAACTGAAGTCAAAGCAAAAGTCAAAGCTTTGCGACTTTCGGTTCCGAACCGGGTCTAAACAGAAAATTGTCGGGTTGAACATGTTTAGACATGCTCTTACATTAATTACTAAGTTGTATTAATGATCAAACAGGTTGTATGGGTTCTACATTGCTAATTATGTATTAATTTGAAATTAAGCATCCTGTTGACTTTTTAATAACAAGTTTGACCCGACTAATGGTCTAGTTAGAGTGGGAATCAGGGGGTGCCCTTTTAAGGGTTTATTGCCCACATAATTACCAACTTATAACTACTTTCAATTCGACTAATCACTGGACCATCAATGATTAATCGCTAAGTCAAACGGTAATTACGACGGTTTGACTTTTAAGCTAAAACTAAGCAAAAACTTAACTAAGAAAGGTTAAGCATACTTACTGAAGTCCTATGCACGATTTGTGATCACTTGAGTCTGCTTTGGAGCTCCAGAAAGATCAGAAATGCAGATGGAAGGTGTGGTTACAAATTTGCAACACAAGGCCTTTATATAGTGCTTAAACTCACTTAGATCATTGACAACAAGTGCTACAACTGATAGTGGATCGTCCACAAGTGTCCCTAAGTGCCTAGGACTGTTTAGGGGTCGCCCATGTAGTGAAAATATCCCTTATAAGTCGGTTAAAAGGTTGGGCAGGCTGCTGTCCACGTTTTCTGTGTATGGGCATCAGACGCGGCCCGCGTAAGATGTTAACATGTCTTACGCGGCCCGCCTAAGACCTGTTGCAGTTTACACATTTTCAAGTTGTTGCATCTTTGTCTCTTGGCCTTTTGAAGGGTCAACCAAACTTATTTCTTGCATTTTGAGCCCTCTAAATTGACACATAAGGGCTTCAAGACTTATACCCATTTTGTTAAGTCCTTGGCCACTTCGTTATTACCCGAAAAGTCATAATTTTCAACGTTGACGCTTTAACCCCTTGTATACTAATTTGATCATAACTTTCTCATACGATAACGAAACTTTATGAAATTTATATCGTGCATTCTAGTGAGCATAATTAACCGTTACAAAGCTTCGGGTTTGCTAAAAGGTCACTCAGAGGTATAACTTAAACATGTTGACACATTTAACCCCTGTAGTTTGTAATCTCTCACTTTCTTTCATATTTAGCTTCGTATGATCCATGATTTATTCGTTTAAAGGTATGAGCATCATGTAGGTTTAATGTAAAGTATATTTATTCACTGTTGACATTTTGAACCCGTATATTCACATACTTTCCATGTTTGTCAACTTTAATCCTTCTAGAACATTCTTTCACACGTTCAAACCTATGACACGTGTCAACACATTATAGGACGTGAATTTTCGAGGTGTTACATCCTCACCCCCTTAAAAGAAATCTCGACCTCGAGATTTACTGAAATAAATAAGGGTACTTTTCTTTCATTGTGGACTCTACCTCCCACGTATACTCGGGACCTCTACGGGCATCCCGTTTTACCTTTACAATAGGTACATGCTTCCTTCGAAGCTTCTTAACCTGTCGATCCTCGATCGACACAAGTTTTTCGACAAACTTCAAGCTCTCTTCTATGTGCACATCTGTATGTGGTATGACTAGTGATTCATCAGCGAAACACTTCTTCAGATTGCAGATGTGGAATACATTATGAATACCACTGAGCTCTTCAGGTAAGTTTAACTTATAGGCAACTGATCCGACAGATTCGATGACTTCGAATGGTCCTATGTACCTCGGGCTTAACTTACCTTTCTAACCAAATCGCATCACTCCCTTCCAGGGTGATACTTTATGCAACACTTTGTCACCTACCTCGAATTTCAGAGGTTTACGCTTTGGATCCGCGTAGCTTTTCTGCCTATCCCTGGCAGCTTTCAGTCGGTCACGAATCTGGACAATCTTGTCCGTCGTTTCAAAGACTATCTCTGGTCCTGTCAGTTGGACATCTCCAACTTCCGCCCAACAAACGGGCGTTCTGCATTTCCTACCATACAATGCCTCAAAAGGCGCAGCCTTAATGCTGGTATGATAGCTATTGTTATACGAGAACTCGATTAATGGCAGGTGGTTATCCCAACTACCACCTAAATCAATCACAAATGCCCGAAGCATGTCTTCCAATGTTTGGATTGTACGCTCACTCTGTCCGTCAGTCTGAGGGTGGTAAGCCGTACTGAAATTTAAGCGCGTGCCCAAAGATTGTTGGAAACTTTTCCAAAATGTGACGTGTATCTAGTATCTCTGTCAGAGATAATAGACACAGGTATGCCATGTAAAGCTACAATCTTATCCACGTACAATTGGGCTAACATGTCGGAGCTATAGGTCTCCTTGATGGGTAGGAAATGTGCTGACTTAGTCAGTCTATCTACTATTACCCATATCGTATCATTTCCTTTTCTTGTCTTTGGCAACTTAGTGATGAAATCCATAGTTACCATTTCCCACTTCCAAGTGGGAAGTTCAGGATGTTGTAGCAAACCTGACAGTTTCTGATATTCTGCTTTGACTTGCGCACACGTCAAGCATTTAGCTACATAGGCGGCTACAGACTTTTTCAAACCTATCCACCAATAATTTGCCCTTAGATCCTGGTACATCTTATCAGCTCCAGGATGAACAGAATATTTAGAAC
The DNA here is from genome assembly GCA_030545235.1 of Helianthus tuberosus. NCBI lineage: Eukaryota > Viridiplantae > Streptophyta > Magnoliopsida > Asterales > Asteraceae > Helianthus > Helianthus tuberosus. The sequence continues at coordinate 183,671,746 of CM060412.1, forward strand.
TATGGGCTTCCTGGAGGATAACATCCCGAAGTCCTCCATAAATTGGAACCCATATTCGTCCATTCAATCTCAGAATTCCGTCCTTGCCCTGAGATAATTGTTCTTCGGTTACTCCAAGCTTTTCATTAGGATAGTTAGCTTCCAACACAGCTTCCTTCTGTGCAGCTAACAACCTTTCATTCAAACTGTTCTTTATTTCAATGCTCTTGGCATTGATTCGGATGGGTTTGACCCTTTCCTTTCTGCTCAAGGCATCGGCGACTACATTCGCCTTGCTAGGATGGTATCTTATTTCACAATCGTAATCATTCAACGTCTCCATCCATCGGCGTTGCCTCATGTTCAAATCCTTCTGATTAAATAGATGTTGAAGGCTCTTGTGATCAGAATAGATCACACACTTGATTCTGTATAAATAATGCCTCCATAGTTTTAGTGCAAATACAACGGCACCCAACTCCAAGTCATGGGTGGTGTAATTCTTTTCATGCACCTTTAACTGTCGTGAAGCATAGGCAATAACTTTGCCTTTCTGCATAAGCACACATCCCATCCCGGTGTGTGATGCATCACAATTTACCACGAATTCTTCTATTCCGTCAGGCAATGTCAATACAGGAGCATTGCTCAGCTTCTGCTTGAGAATATCGAAGGATTCCAGTTGCTTAGGACCCCAATCGAACTTTACCTTCTTACGAGTCAATGAAGTTAGGGGTGCAACAATCCTTGAAAAACTTTCGATGAAGCGCCTGTAGTATCCTGCTAAGCCTAGGAAGCTACGAATCTCCGTAGGCGTCTTTGGCTCTTGCCAATTCATAACAGCTTCCACCTTAGCGGGATCCACTTGGATACCACGCTCACTAACCACATGTCCAAGGAATTGGACTTCTCGAAGCCAAAATTCACATTTAGAGAATTTGGCATAGAGCTTCTCATGATGTAGGAGTTTAAGAATACAGCGAAGGTGTTTCTCATGGTCAGCTTGGTTCTTCGATTAGATGTGGATGTCGTCAATGAAGACGATAACAAATTTGTCCAAGTATGGTTTGCAGACGCGATTCATGAGATCCATGAATGCGGCAGGTGCATTAGTGAGCCCAAAAGGCATCACTAGGAACTCGTAATGACCATAACGAGTCCTAAATGCAGTCTTGTGTACATCTTCATCTTTAACCTTCAGTTGATGATAGCCTGACCTCAGATCGATCTTAGAGAAGTAACTAGCCCCTTGAAGCTGGTCGAACAGATCGTCGATCCTGGGCAAGGGATACCTATTCTTGATAGTGACCTTGTTAAGCTCTCGGTAATCGATGCACAGACGCATCGATCCATCCTTCTTCTTGACAAACAAGATCGGCGCTCCCCAGGGAGACGAACTAGATCTAATGAAACCCTTGGCTAGCAATTCATCTAGTTGTGTTCTCAATTCCTTCATCTCTGTTGGTGCCAACCTATAAGGCGCCCTTGCTACTGGTGCTGCTCCAGGGATGATGTCAATTCTAAATTCTACTTGCCTATCTGGTGGTAAGCCAGGTAGATCTTCAGGAAACACTTCAGGGTATTCAGAAATGACGGGAATATCCTCAATCTTGGGTTTCGGCTCATCAATAGTCACCTGTGCCATGTAGATGACACAGCCCTTCTTCAAACATTTAGAGGCCTTGAGCATAGTCACTTGCTCAGGCAATCCATACCGGGTATCTCCCTGAATGGTAAGTGGTTCACCAGACGGAGTCTTGATCACCACTTGCTTCTTATTGCAGACAATTTGGGCCTGGTTATGAGATAACCAGTCCATACCCAAAACTATGTCAAAACCGGCTAACTTCAGTGGAAGTAGGGACAAAGGAAAAGAGTGGTTCTTAATGGATATGAAACATCCATCTAATATGGTTGAGGCGGTTTCTAAGGTGCCATCTGCTAATTCCACCTCATACTTCACACTTAAAGTTTTAACAGGTAAATTCAGCAGATTGCAAAATTTATTATCTATGAAAGACTTATCAGTGCCTGAATCAAAAAGTACTCTTGCATAGACATCATTTACAAGGAAAGTACCTGTAATCACATTGTCGTCTTGAACCGCTTCCTTTGCATCCATCCTGAAGACCCTAGCATTGGTTTTCTTTCCTTCGTCAGCCTTCTTTGCATATTTTGGGCAATTTGTTTTAATGTGCCCCTTTTCGTTGCAACTGTAGCATGTTGCATCCTTCAGCTTTTTGCAATCCAAGGTCTTGTGTTCCTTGGACTTGCATATACCACAAGAAAAAGTTCTTGACTGAGTCTGCGAGTTCGATTCATATTTGCACTTGCCGAAGTGTTGTTTCTTGCAGATCTTACACTTGGGCTTTTCTCCGGATTGATGCCCATCCTTCTTAGACTCAGACCCTTTCTTGTGGTCATTGCTCCCTCGGTGCTTCTTGTTTGACCTACGTGAATTGTCATCTTCACGTTTCCTTTTATCGGCATCTGTGTTCCTCAGCGATCTCTGTCTGACCGCGTCCAGTGTGAGGGACAAAGATATATCAGTTACAGATCTGAAAGTAGTTGGCCGAGAGGCCTTCACGCTTGCCTTTATTTCTGGGGCTAAACCCCCGATAAAACGAGCTATTCTTTTGGGTTCCGGGGTCACCAGATACGGAACCCAAAAGAATAGCTCGTGAGGTAAGCTTGGCAGTCAAGGTTCTTCATAACCAACGATAGGAAATCAGACTCAATCTTTTCGACCTCATGCTGAGGGCAGTAGTTTTCCCTGATGAGGGCAACAAATTGCTCCCATGTCATGTTGTACAATGGGATCTTCCTAGTGGCTTGAATCAACGATCTCCACCAGGCTAAGGCCTCACCTTTAAATGATTGAGACACAAACTTGACCACATCCCTCTCAGCGCATCCGCTAATATCAACAACAGTATCCATCTCATCTAGCCACGTCATGCAGTCTATGGCCCCTTTTTCCCCAGTGAAGTCCCTGGGTTTACATGAAACAAAGTATTTGTAGGAGCAACCCTTATCACGGGGTCCTTGATTCAGCATGATCTTTTGAGATGGATCACTTCGATGATTTGAAGAGTGACGATCGTCATCGTCTTTCTTGGGTTCATCTTTCTTGGAGGGTGGCTTTGAATACGGTGTAGATAGGGTCCTACTTCGAGTCCCACTATATTCTTCATACTGCCGCTCTAAGGCTTTTGTAACAGCGTTGTCTACTAACGCTTTCAGTTCAGCACCCATTATATTAATTCGGGCGTTATCATTATTCTCCCTTGGGTGACTATTAATTTCATCCCAGTCAGCCATTTTAATTTGAACTGTTACATAAGACAATGACAATAGTTTATTTGGGAGTTTATTATGGAATTGTCTTTTAGGGCAATTCATTAACCATGGTAAACATAGACCATATTTGGTTAATTTGTTACTCACATTTATTTAGGATTTCTATTATAATTTATCCTAATTATAAACAATAACAACATTATTAGCACACAAGGCCTTGTCATAGGGACATTTTTAAATTTATAAGCCATGATTTCAGAGAATCAAGGCATGAAGGTTTGAACATAGTTCTTCACCTTTTTCAGACAAGGTCGTAGACTACTACTGTCTTTTGTCTCATATGAAAATGAGCAGGGCCCGTAGGCACTATATTACCGATGGATGGTCAACATATGATCATCTTAATTGATGATTTAAACTCATGATATATATATATCATTAGTTTAAGTTAGGAATCTTTGGAAGAATCCTATTAAGAATGACGTGTGTGATTTTAACGAATCACTTCTGCCAGGAGCGTTAACATGTTTTCAGATGTTAACAGGGATTTGAATCTTTTTAAACAGGACTTACCATCTTGGCCAGGTCTTATAATGACATACAGGCTAGGTTATACCTTTAAGATTCTTAGTTAATATTTAAATAGGCATATATAATTTTTAAAAGGAATGATTTTGATTCATTTATTTCATATATAATTTATTTATGCATATAATGGCAAAATGAAATTTATAAACTTACATTCCATTAATTTATTAAAAGATTACACATCGCCCTAAACGGGACTTTTTAATAGACAAATTACCCACGCAGGGGTTTAAACAAAGACTTACCCACGCAGGGGTTTAACAAACAAACATACCCACGCAGAGGTCAAAACAGCAAGACAGGCCCACGCAGGGGCTCAACTGATACAAGGAAATTACAACAACAATGGAAGGATTCAGTGGTCCTTCTTGCTCTTCCCTTTTATTAAACTTGTCAATCCCTGGAAGAAACTTTGTCGCTCCCTGCGATCCCTGTGAAAATCTCGCTTGACTTGGTCCAATCTTTGAAGAATTTCTTCCCGTTCGGGTGGGGAAAACCGTGGCGGCTGCGATTGTTGCCGAATTATAGGTCTAGCAAGTATTTGGTACCCATGAGTTGGGTACCCTACTCCCCAAGGAGCTCCATACGGCCCTTCAGGATGAAGGGCGTTATAGTTGGCTGCTACCAAGTATGGGTCGGCTTCGGCGTAATTATAGTTGGTGTGAGCCGGCTGCTCAAACGGGTTGTACGCCATTGAACCAGTGTATGCAGGAATCGGGTTATCAAAACCCATCGGTGGTGGCTGTGGTGCAACTGGGTTTGAAGGCCCACCCATTTGTGGGTCTTCCTGAAGTGGCGGATAATGACTGCCACTAAAGTGTCGAGGGGTGCTAAAATGGAAATCCCCTGCTCGCGCAGACATACGTGTGCCGGTTCTCCTACGCCTTGGCGGTTCTGGAGGTGCTTGATGAACTGGAGGCGGTGGAGGCGGTGGTGTGACAGCCACGAAACGTGAATCACCAGAGGGATCCTGCTGCTGCTGCTGCTGCTGGTGAGGCGACGAATGGTGCGGGGGTGTAAAATACCACTCGAACTGGTTAAACCGTACCTGGTAACTGTCTGGACCATGGTAGGGTGATCCATGAAAAGACAAACCATCAGAGACCTCGATAGGATGGTTGGGGGTCCCGGTTGCAGGCTCGACGGGATCCGTGTCCTCGTCCATGTCTTCTGCATGATCGCCGGAGAATTGATCCTCTGGCCCCAATGGGTTAAAACCCACTGGTTCTTGTATGTAGTTTGCCGGGTTAAACCGGCCCTGAAAAACAGGTGTGGGGTTACCAAAGGAATTATGCGATAGGGATCGCTGAAGAGGTATATAGGAAGGTTGTGAGTTATCGGGCTCATTTTCTGACTGTGGCCCATAGGAGTTATGAAAGGGAGGCGTTGAACTATGCGAGACAGACCGTCTAGCAGGCTCAAAAAGGTTCCTCCTGTTCTCTCGAGGATCGGCACTTGCGGTGGTGGAAGGAGCTCGCCTTTGCGAAGGCCCGGCTTCGTGATCATTGGGGGCGGTGATTGGCCCCTTGCCTCGTCCTCTTCGTCTGAAAAATCTTGGCGGCATATTTAGACCTGTCAATATAACATAAGATAACAACAAGAATATATAAAATAAAGGACAAAACAAAACAAAGTAGAATTTGTCCTATGTTATTTGTCTAGACTCGAAAGTTTAGGTATGTGCAATTGTGTAACTGAGATTAAACACAAAAGGCTAGTGTTTAATTCACTCAGCGTTGGCTCTGATACCAACCTGTCACACCCCGACATTTCCACGTATTACCGGTGGGCCCGGTGGGGGAGTATCGTGACGTGGTTGGCAACATTACAGTTAAACAACACAATATTTAATATGCACAGCGGAAGCAAACAAAAGATGTATTTCAACCGAATATAATACTGTAATATCAAGTATCACAACAGTCGAAAGGTTATCCACAGGTGGATTAAATAAAATGGAAACAGTAGTTCAACAGACTTTAGGCATCTTAAGCTTGCGAGACTCTTTTGATGTTAAGGAGAAATCCAGCCAATTACGAGTAGTACCTGCACTTAATCTTTTTGGGAAAATACGTCAGTTTACACTGGTAAATACAATTAACCGACTCATTTTAAAAATGATTTAAAAAAATTGATTTGGATGCACGTGGCACAACATTTTATAACTTGGGATACTTATTTAAATATATAATCTTGTAAAAGAATTACATGTTCCTTATGCGTTCAGTAGCCTGGTTCGTGACGGGTTAAAGATCAATAGACACACCACATTATTTATTTTGGCACTGACGGGTGTACGCCTACACCCCGCGCTTAGGTCGTCGCCATTTCGTAAACTGATGCCAAGGATATCCTGGACATGGTCATTAACCTCCCAAAGGCGTTAAGCAAACAAAACATATTTTTAAACGGGTCATCTCGATAATACTTAACCACCAATCGATTAAGGTCGAATGCCCGACCAAGCGGTATTTTATATACCGTACCCCAAGCCCGTATAAGGGAAAATAAGCTAAAAGTATTTACCTTTGCAAGTATAATTCACAAACAGCAAATGCACGTAGCTTTTACTGGTCCTCCTATTCTGGAACGAAGGTTTATAATAACCTATTAGAATCCTAACGGGTCTTTAATTAAGCCTAAACGTAGACCGGTTAGTTTTAAAGATATGGTTCGTACGCACGATTAAGCGAAGACCGGAATAGAATGTGATTTAGACCCGAAAAGTTTGAAGACTTGTATAATATGGGTATACTATACACATTCTGGATTTTGAGATAAAAACGATAAGGTTTGACCCGTTTCGGCTAATTTAAGCAAACTAGTTACATAAACCGAACCGAACGCGCAAGAAGCGTAACGGGTAACCGTAAGAGCCATATACAGGTTTCCTAAGTTAATATGCCTCAAATATGTTGTGACATCAGTAAGATATCTTTTATTATGCCCGAAACGAATTTAAACACAAACTGTGCCCCGAAGGGGCATTTTGGTCATTTACAAGGTTATAAAAGAGTTTGAGTATTTACCTGAGTTACGGGTCTGATATCATTAGTAAAAATACTTAATTTAATAAGTTATAACAGTAGGGTATTGCATATGTGTGAAATTTATCAATTATAACCAAACTATGCACCGTAGGGGCTTTTTGTAATTTCACATAAGTCGAAAAGCTCAAAACTGAAGTCTAAGTTAAACAACTTTTGCTTACTATTAAAATATTATAATTTACCTAAAATATCAGTAGGTATCAACCCTTGTATATTTAAAATAGTTTTAGTACTACTATGCGTTAAAACGCTTAATAAGGCGATTAGAAGCCGTTTCCGGGTTCTATATAGAAAACTGATATTTTTATTATTCCAGAAGATTTAAAATAATTTATTTATCATATGAAATCAGTAGCAAAAGGTTTGGGGTCAAATAGATATGTAAAACTCATTTTATAGCCCGAAAGGGCAAAACCGACAATTACCGGATCAAGCTTATAACTCTAAGTTATGCTCAGCCTAAAATTAATTAAAAATCTTCAAAAATCCTAAAATATTATATTACATCAGTGGGTAAAAAGTTTGATTTCAAAAAGTAGGTTTAAATAGGCTATATGCTAATTATGCCGTTTAATCGCTAACAAGCTTTCTAATTACGCTAATGAGCATAACTCTCAATCTACACCTCCAACTGATGTCAAATTTTGGTTGCAAGTTTATAAATCAGTAACTAAGGTTTCCACTCTTTTACATTTTCAAAAATCACGTTTTATGGTGAAAAGGGCATAATAGTCAACATATGGGCAATTAACGGAATCATGCATATTAATCGGATAACTAATGAACCAAGGTGTATAATCACAGAGGGTTATACTAGCATGTAACCTGGTCCTAAGGAAGCTCTAAGGCATTTCCAAATCATACTAAATCGGGTCAGAACTGAAGTCAAAGCAAAAGTCAAAGCTTTGCGACTTTCGGTTCCGAACCGGGTCTAAACAGAAAATTGTCGGGTTGAACATGTTTAGACATGTTCTTACATTAATTACTAAGTTATATTAATGATCAAACAGGTTGTATGGGTTCTACATTGCTAATTATGTATTAATTTGAAATTAAGCATCCTGTTGACTTTTTAATAACAAGTTTGACCCGACTAATGGTCTAGTTAGAGTGGGAATCAGGGGGTGCCCTTTTAAGGGTTTATTGCCCACATAATTACCAACTTATAACTACTTTCAATTCGACTAATCACTGGACCATCAATGATTAATCGCTAAGTCAAACGGTAATTACAACGGTTTGACTTTTAAGCTAAAACTAAGCAAAAAACTTAACTAAGAAAAGTTAAGCATACTTACCGAAGTCCTATGCATGATTTGTGATCACTTGAGTCTGCTTTGGAGCTCCAGAATGATCAGAAATGCAGATGGAAGGTGTGGTTACAAAGTTGCAACACAAGGCCTTTATATAGTGCTTAAACTCACTTAGATCATTGACAACAAGTGCTACAACTGATAGTGGATCGTCCACAAGTGTCCCTAAGTGCCTAGGACTGTTTAGGGGTCGCCCATGTAGTGAAAATATCCCTTATAAGTCGGTTAAAAGGTTGGGCAGGCTGCTGTCCACGTTTTCTGTGTCTGGGCATCGGACGCGGCCCGCGTAAGATGTTAACATGTCTTACACGGCCCGCCTAAGACCTGTTGTCTGTTTAAACATTTTCAAGTTGTTGCATCTTTGTCTCTTGGCCTTTCGAAGGGTCAACCAAACTTATTTCTTGCATTTTGAGCCCTCTAAATTGACACATAAGGGCTTCAAGACTTATACCCATTTTGTTAAGTCCTTGGCCACTTCGTTATTACCCGAAAAGTCATAATTTTCAACGTTGACGCTTTAACCCCTTGTATACTAATTTGATCATAACTTTCTCATACGATAACGAAACTTTATGAAATTTATATCGTGCATTCTAGTGAGCATAATTAACCGTTACAAAGCTTCGGGTTTGCTAAAAGGTCACTCAGAGGTATAACTTAAACATGTTGACACATTTAACCCTTGTAGTTTGTAATCTCTCACTTTCTTTCATATTTAGCTTCGTATGATCCATGATTTATTCGTTTAAAGGTATGAGCATCATGTAGGTTTAATGTAAAGTATATTTATTCACTGTTGACATTTTGAACCCGTATATTCACATACTTTCCATGTTTGTCAACTTTAATCCTTCTAGAACATTCTTTCACATGTTCAAACCTATGACACGTGTCAACACACTATAGGACGTGAATTTTCGAGGTGTTACAGTACGAGGTGCAGGCCAGTTCTTGATCGAGTCAATCTTGGATGGATCAATGTGAATCCCATCTTCATCGACTACGTGGCCTAGGAAAAGGAATCCACGAAGCCAAAAGTCACGTTTCGAAAACTCAGCGTAGAGCTATTATGTTCGAAGAAGTTCCAGAATAAGTCACAGATGATGTTTGTGCTCCTCCTGCCTCTTAGATTAAATCAGGATGTCGTCGATGCAAAACAACAACGAACTTATCCAAGTATGGTTTGCACACTCGATTCATGAGATCATGAGATCCAAGTATGGTTTGCACACTCGATTCATGAGATCATGAGATCCAAGTATGGTTTGCACACTCGTAGTGTCCGTAACAAGTCCTGAATGCTGTCTTGGAGACGTATTCATCCCGGACTCTCCGTTGATGATAGCCCGATCTCAGATCAATCTTAGAATAGTAGTTCGACCCTTGCAACTGGTTGAACAGGCCATCGATACGCGGAAGGGGATAACGATTCTTCACGGTCACGTTGTTGAGTTTGCAGTAGTCTATTCACCTACGGAAGGTACCGTCTTTCTTCTTCACAAACAAGACAAGGGCTATACGATGTGGTGCACGAGCTATAGGTGCCGCTCCAGGAGTTAGCTCGATTTGAAATTCAACTTGGCGAAAAGGCAGTAGACCAGGTAATTCCTCAGGAATGTCGCTTACGATCGGGATATCCTCAATCTTCTTCTCTTTCGATGAAGTATCAGTAACAAGGGCTAGAATGGCAGTGTGGCCCTTTCGTAGACACTTCTGGGCCTTAAGGAATGAGATGATGCCCACGACAGCACTACTCTTGTCGTCATGAACAATAAGAAGTTCATTGCTAGGATGAAACATTACGTTTTTCATACGCACGATTTTACGGAACAAGGTATAATACAGTGATGTTACAAGTTTTCAAAACATGCAATTTTGGGTAAGGTAACAACTCAACACAAGTAATATCTTTAAAACAATAAAATAAAAGAAAACTGATCAAATTAAACAGTAAAAGTCACTACACTGAATTTCTGCAAAAGTTTTAAACATCACGATTGTTCATACGAAACAAAAGAAAAAAATAGATAGATAAACAAGTGGAAAGACGAGTCAGTCGTCCACGTCCCCATCTCCGAGGTCCTCACCATCGTCCTCGTCTCCGTCACTCTCCGGGGCCTCTTCCGGCTAGTCTTCTTCTTCTTTTGGCTCTTCCTCCGGAATTTCTTTAGGTTCTTCATCGGACTCTTCCTCCGGCTCGAGAGGTGTCAGGGCTGGAGCTGGCTCGGGTGCACGTGCGGGTAGCATTTGCCCTGGGCGTCTTCCAATTGATGGACCCTCCAATGCAACATATTAATCCTCTCGCCATGCGATTCAAGCCTTTCCCTATCTGCACGAGCGTCTCCCATTATTAGACCTCGTACCTAGCGCCCCTTTAAGGCTTCTTTCTTCAAATCAACCGTTCTCTCAAAGAGCACCTGTATCTGCTCTCCTTGAGATCCTACCTGCCCTTCTACGGTAGCAACTCGTTTCAGCAGTAACTGATTTTGTTCCATTAATATCTGGTTTTGCTCTATCAACATCTGGTTATAATCCCTAAGAGCCTTTATCACAGCAAACCCGGTTTGGGCGCTGATCGAATTAACTTGCAGTGCATGTGTAGGTCGGGAGGACGACTCCCCGCCCTGCGCGAGTCTCTTTCGATAAGCCACACGCGTCTCCATCTGACGCGGGGGTGAGTGAGTAGCATCAGGTGCCTTCCCTGGCGCCCGGGACTGGTCGGATAATGCGGATGATGTAGACATGCATGTCGAGTTAATGACGTAACATACACGTTAAACCAAAATGAACACACATTCACAAAGCCCTAAAAGAGAACGTCGACACAGAAGTGTGGAAAAGAATGACAGAAGAGAGTAAGCACAGAGGGTTTCATGCAAACAGTTGAGTGTCAAAGCGAGCACACTAGGACTAATAAAGGTAACATGCTACCACGTTAATTAAGCATACCATAAGCAACACACCATGCAAATGCAAACTAACAAGAAGGCTACATAACATAAATCATACCATCTAAAGTGTTGAGCCTTGCACGTGGAGCAAAGTTTCGTTGTGGATCGTTGAGCACTGAATAGGTTATAGTCTGGTTTTTGTCAAAAAGATTTTTCCCTTTCTAAAACCAAGTTCACTATAACCAATGGCTATGATACCAATCTGTCACACACTCAAAATCCACAAGCGGAGTATCACCGCGAGGCGTGTGACTGACCAGGATCATACCACTAATCATAATAAACGTTAAGTAAATTAAAGTGAAACTATAGCAAACAAAACGTTTAGTTTTCCCAAAACCAAAGTCCAAAACCAAATTCAAAAGTTAGCGGAAGCATAAAGTATCAAAACCCATAAAGCAGTTTAGAAGCATAAAGTTTAAATGTTAGGAACCCAACAGTTGGTTTCCGGCCACAACTCCCACTCCTCGTGAAAGTCCCAGCCATGTACCTAACAACCTGCAAAGCATGTGGTAACGTGTCAACAAAAAGGTTGGTGAGTTCACAGTTGGTTGTTCATTTTAATGTTGTTCCAAAAACCCAAAAGTTGTTAAGTTCCTTGTTCTTTATAAAACATGCCATGGGGAGCTACGCCACAGTTCCTTGTTCTTTATAAAAACATGCCATGGGGAGCTACGCCATTGTTTTAAACCACTAGACCCGTTACCGTACCGACTACTGACTGTAGATATGTTTAGTGCCCCGTGTCAATGTCTATCGTCATTGACTAAGTGCCCAAGTACATTAGTCCACACCCATCCTCTACGGCAGGGTGTGAGGCTTGTCAAACCTAATAGTGCTATTTAACTAATGACTCGTTCGCCATTGGCCCGACGATTAAGTCGATACAAAAATGGAGGACTTAAGATAGAGTTGTTGTCTAGTAAGCTTAAGACATGAATTATAATGGTTGTCACCCTTCCCAAGGAGGGTGGAGGTACGTATTCTACCCAAGGAGAATACGCAGGTTGTATCCCACCTAAGGGGGATAGTTGTTATTTAACCCATTCCCAAACCACCGGGAATCCCATGCTTTGAAGAAAGTGTGAACTCATCTTTGATTGCTCGGTTGGTCTCTTAAAATGGTTAACAGTCAAGGTAGGTCAATCACGTCCTTGTATGATTACCATTCAGTTCATTAGTGTGTTCAAATAAGGCATGCAACTCCTACACGCATCTACCACATAACATGCATTCACTTTGACAGTTTATGCACATATACATATTCCCCTTATAACTACTAATGAACAAGTGCACAATACTTCACATAACACTCTCGTTGACATTTAACAAGTTGGATCATTATAAGATAGCATAACCAACATTTAGACACGCAATTCACAACTTTAATGTTTCAGTTAACTTATTCCTAAAATTCTAATAAATTTACAGAATGTTCTAAACGGTCCACATCTCATTGTGGAAAAATCTCGGGACTCAATTCGTTACCGATTATTTAATAAAAATCATTTACTGGGCTGCAGTCAGATTCGTCACTTTCTGACTGTAGTCCACAAAAAAATTCATTTAAAATTCATCGTAAGTCCGATTGATGAAATTCCTGTTGGAGATTTATGAAGACACCAATGGCCATCTACTATACGAATTTCATAACCTAACTCTATCCAGATTACAAGTTATGACGAAAAACATAACACACATTTTCTGCAGGAAAAACGTAGCTTTTGCTGCTGTGAAAAATGGGCCTTTAAAAATAGAAAACCACCTCAGAAAAATGTGATTCCAGTGCCATTTGAAGCGTTTTTCGGAAACGTATAATTTAGACTTCAGAAAATCAATTTTTCGATTTATAACGGTCCGTTTACAGTCAACTGAAGTTGGCTATTTTCATCAATCAGCATTCTGTTTTTCAGTTAAACGACACCAAAACGCGTGTAAACGATCCCGACACTTCCTATTAACAACTAACAACAGGTTAACCATCAATTATCACCTAACCATATCAATAATCACAAAACCCTAGATATAAAACATCATAATTTTCACAAAAACGCAGCCAATGATCATGTATGCATGCGTATCATCAATTAATTCACACAATCGCCCAAATACCCGAAACTAATCATGCAACAACAAAAACCCTAGCATAATAAATCAATATCACAACCATGTTGCTGTGTGCAAAATGCAACATATAAATTACATCAATTGTAGCATAAAACTAACCCTTTTTTAGTACTAATGTTGGAAAAAGTGTGCTTTTCTCTTCCTTTTGTATTTTTAGGATTAAATGAGCTCAAATTCACAAAAGAAGCAAAAAGACAGCTAAATCTAACATAAATACAAGAAAAGGAACAAACATGACATGCCCGAGCCCACGACAGCATCTTCCCAAGCAAAACAAGAAAACAGAAGGCTGACCACGCCCCGTGCTTAGTGAACACGGGGGACGTGCCCAAGTGCCAGCAGAAAAGACAAAGCTGCAGAAGCTTCTATCGCCCACAACGGGGTCGTGCTCAGCGGACACGGGGCCGTGGTCAACTCTAAGATTCGCAGAATCTGGGAAATCTCGATAGTACAGATTTGCTTCTGCACACGGGGGCGTGGTCAACTAATGCAGACAAATTGCAATTAATGAAGAAAGAGATGAAGGATGGACACGGGGCCGTGCCCGAGCTTCTGTTCAGCCTATAAATAGGAGTGCTTGGCTCAAGTGCAAACCATCCCTTGGCACACCACCTCTCTCACACTTCACCCACCACCCACCACCACCATAACACCATCATCCACCACCATCATCCATTGTCCATCATAGAGTGTGTGAGTCGTCTCGGGATCCAAGATTGATCGTAAGAGTTCTTGACAATCAAGGCCATGTTTGCCTAAGTCTCTTACATCACTTGGTGAAGACAAAGTGTCTAGTGTAATACTTTTTATTTTTAATCTTTTCGCACTTTTTTCTTGGTTATGTATTAATGACTTTAATAACTAGTTTCTTATGTTGAAGGTGATTCTTCCTTATCGTTTTTCCGTGGTGTCTTGGCATTATTTTACTGTCTATATAAAATAAAAGATTTGCACCATTCATATCTCCACGGTCTATATGGAGGTATGTTGGCTATCTGGTCGGGGGTTAAGGGAACGGTTTGGTAAGAGTCTTGCCTTGTTCAGTGTATAGATCCTGCAAGGACATGGGTCAAATTTAGTAGGACCTCCTTCAATACTTAATGGTATTGGATGGCGGGGGTCCAAACTCTTTGACCCCCTCATATGTAAGCTACTATTAACACTTTAACCCGGCTACTTAGGACTGTATCCCTGCTGACTCAGACTACTTAGCCGAGGGTAACGTCACATTCAAAAGAGGGGCCTACCATAATATGCATTAATAACTTAATTAATTATCTTTCAATAATCCGACCCTTTAGGATTGTATCCTTCCTGACTCAAACTACTAGGTTGAGGGTAACGTCACCTTCAAAAGAGGGGCCTACTACAATAACTAAGATAATCTCTTAAAAAGTGAAAAAGTGCGGAAATAATCAAAGGTTACACTATACACGAGTCGGAGCCAAGTGATTCATCTTGTCTATCTGTTTTTACTTTTGTTTTATTTTCAGCATTTTAGTTAGTTTTTATTTTTCTAGTTTAAAACCTTTTTTTTCTACTTTTTGATTTGATTAGACGTTGAGGATAAACCGATACTAAAAGCTCTTGTGTCCTTGGACGACCTCGGTGTCTTACCAACACTATACTACGCTCACGATGGGTGCACTTGCCCATATGTGTGTTTAGTGTTAGTAAATATCGTGTTTTATAAATTTAAAACTTGGCTAAAAAAGTGTAAAAGGGCTTAAAATAAACATTAAAACCATAACACACTTCACGCACATCAAGTTTTTGGCGCCGTTTCCGGGGACACAAGGATTTTAAGAAAGTTAGGAATCAACGGCCTAATCGTTTTTTCTTATTTTTCTATTTTTTTTAGGATTTTTCTTAATTTTTCAGCTTCAGCAGAACTCAGCACGGGCCGTGCCCGCTGAACACACCCCGTGCCCAATCATTGGAACTGGCAATCCTGTTTTAAGTCGGACAGTAAGCTGAACACGGGGCCGTGCCCATTCAACACGCCCCGTGCCCAAGATTCAGTTACTGAAAACAGAACCGTAAGATCCCGACGGTTGGTAATTTCTGACACAAACATGAGTGATACTGATATTTTTTACTTTCGGCACTCTTATGGTACGTGGTGTCAAATATGTGGTGGTTCCCATAAGGAATTAGAATGTTATTTTCTAAATTACAAGCCCCACTATATAGACCCATCGTTTTCCTGTATCCTTAAGAGGGGCGAAAGTAAAAATAATCCCTATCTCTCCCTCGAATGCTCTCAACCGGATTTTCTAGGAGAAATGCTTCTTGATGAACTATTTCAATTAGAAGATCTAATTCTTAATTGGTTAAAAGAACTTAGGATAGATTTCAACAATTTATCTCAAGACGATAACCAAGAAGAAGTGTTGGGATCGCATTCAAACAACTTCGTTGTTCCCGATGATACCTCTAAATCTAGCGAGAACTTGAGCGATAGTCGTCCCTGTGTCGATTGTGCCGTGAAGAACTCCCCATCGACTTCGTTCGATGCATACATAGACCTGAGCGATTCGGCATACACCTTCTTTAACATTCGCCTTGCCGGGATGGTATCTTATTTCACAATCGTAATCATTAAGAGTTTCCATCCAACGGCGTTGCCTCATGTTCAAGTCCTTCTGGTTGAACAGATGTTGAAGGCTCTTGTGATCAGAGTAGATCACACATTTGATTCCATATAAGTAGTGCCTCCACAGTTTTAGTGCGAATACAACGGCACCCAACTCCAAATCGTGGGTGGTGTAATTCTTTTCGTGCACCTTTAACTGTCGTGAAGCATAGGCAATGACTTTGCCTTTCTGCATGAGCACACATCCCATCCCGGTGTGTGATGCATCACAATAAACTACAAACTCCTCTATTGCATCAGGCAATGTTAATACCGGAGCATTGCTCAACTTATGTTTCAGAATATCGAAGGATTCCTGCTGCTTAGGACCCCAGTCAAACTTAATCTTCTTACGTGTCAGGGAAGTCAGGGGTGCAGCAATCCTTGAGAAATTTTCTATGAATCGCCTATAGTATCCTGCCAAACCTAGGAAGCTACGAATTTCTGTAGGCGTCTTTGGCTCGTGCCAATTCATGACAGCTTCAACTTTAGCGGGATCTACTTAGATACCACGCTCACTAACAACATGCCCAAGAAATTGGACTGCTCGAAGCCAGAATTCACACTTTGAGAACTTGGCATAGAGCTTCTCTTTATGAAGTAGTTCCAGTATGCAGTGAAGATGCTTCTCATGGTCAGCTTGGTTCTTTGAGTAGATGAGAATGTCGTCGATGAAGACGATAACGAATTTGTCTAAGTGCGGCTTGCAAACGCGATTCATGAGATCCATGAACGCGGCTGGTGCATTAGTGAGCCCAAAAGGCATCACTAGGAACTCGTAATGACCATAACGAGTCCTAAATGCTGTTTTGTGCACATCTTCATCTCTAACCTTCAATTGATGGTAGCCTGACCTCAAGTCAATCTTCGAGAAGAAACTTGCCCCTTGAAGTTGATCGAACAGATCGTCGATTCTGGGCAAAGGATACCTATTCTTGATAGTAACCTTATTAAGCTCACGGTAGTCGATGCACAGACGCATCGATCCATCCTTCTTCTTAACAAATAAAACTGGTGCTCCCCAAGGAGACGAACTAGGTTTGATGAAACCTTTGGCTAGCAAATCATCTAGCTGCGTCCTCAATTCCTTCATCTCTGTTGGTGCCAACCTATAAGGCGCCCTTGCAACTGGTGCTGATCCAGGAATAATGTCAATTCTGAATTCCACTTGCCTATCTGGTGGCAGACCAGGTAGTTCTTCAGGAAATACTTCGGGGTATTCAGAAATGACTGGTATATCTCCAATCTTGGGTTTCGGTTCATCAATAATCACCTGTGCCATGTAGATGACACAGCCCTTCTTCAAACACTTAGAGTCTTTGAGTATAGACATTTTCTCGGGCAGCCCATACTGGGTATCTCCCTGGATAGTAAGTGATTCACCAGACGAAGTCTTGATCCTCACTTGCTTCTTATTGCAAATAATCTGGGCCTGGTTATGAGATAACCAGTCCATACCCAAAACTATGTCGAAACCGGCTAGTTTTAAAGGAAGTAGGGACAAAGGAAAAGAGTGATTCCTAATGGATATGAAACATCCATCTAATAAGGTTGAAGCGGTTTCTAAAGTGCCATCTGCTAGTTCCACCTCATACTTCACACTTAACGTTCTAACAGGTAGTTTCAACAATTCGCAAAACTTATTATCTACAAACGACTTATCAGCGCCTGAATCAAATAATACTCTCGCATAAACATCATTTACGAGAAAGGTACCTGTTATCACGTTGTCGTCCTTGACGGCTTCCTTAGCATCCATCCTGAAGACCCTCGCATTGGTCTTCTTCCCCTCTTCATTCTTCCTTGCAAATTTTGGGCAGTTGGATTTGATATGCCCCTTTTCATTGCAACTATAACTTGTTGCATCCTTTATCTTCTTGCACTCCAGGGTCTTATGTTCCGTAGACTTGCAAATCCCACAAGGCCTTGGCTGGTATTGGGATTTTGAGTCAAGTCTGCACTTTCCAAAATGGTGCTTTCTGCAAATTTTACATCTGGGTTTTTCACCCGACTGCTGACCATCTTTCTTAAATCCTGACCCCTTCTTAGAGTCATTGTTTCCCTTCTGCTTCTTATCTGAACGTCGTGAGTTGTCGTCCTCACGCTTCCTTTTCTCGGTATCAGTTTTCCTCAGTGACCTCAGCCTGACAGCATCTGAGGTCAGAGACAACGATATGTCCGTTACTGACCGAAAAGTGGTTGGTCTGGAGACCTTTACACTTGCTTTGATCTCCGGTTCCAAACCCCCGATAAAACGAGCTATTCGTTTAGGCTCCGGAGTTACCAAGTAGGGAACCAACCTTGACAAAGTATTGAAAGTGGTAAGGTAGGCCTGATAGTCCAGGTTTTTCATGACCAGTGCCAGGAAGTCAGATTCAATTCTCTCTACCTCATGTTGAGGGCAGAAGTTTTCTTTGATTAGTGCCATGAACTGTTCCCAAGTCATGTTGTATAACGGGACTTTCCCTGTGGCTTGGATCAAAGATCTCCACCAGGCTAAGGCTTCTCCTTTGAAAGACTGTGAGACAAACTTCACAATATCCCTGTTATGGCAACCACTAATATCCACCACAGTATCCATTTCATCCATCCACGTCATGCAATCAACAGCTCCTTTTTCCCCATTGAAGTCCCTGGGTTTGCACGAAACAAAGTACTTATAGGTGCAACCCCTATTACGAGGTTCTTGGTTCTGTACGGCTCTTTGGGATGGATTACTCCTTTGATTCGAGGAGTGGTGAGAATTACTGTTGTGGGCAGTGTGGGTCCTGGAGGGTGTTCTGGTGTGTGATGCAGAATGGGTCCTCGTATGGGTACCACTTGATCCATGGTGTTGTCTATCCATAGCTCTATTAACCGCATTGTCTATCATAGCTTGCAACTCTGCACCCGCTACGTTTACATGGGCATTATCATTCACTATCCCTGGGTGACTGTTGACCTCGTTTGAGTCTGCCATGTATCTTGAACTGTAACACATCGGCAATAATTTATTGGTGAGTTTATCATATAATTGTCTTTTATGGCAATTTTTATTAACCGTGGTAACATAGACCATATATGGTTAATTTATTACTCACATTTATTTAGGATTTCTAATATAATTTATCCTAATTATAAAACAATAACAGTTTTTATTAGCACATAAGGCCTAGTCATAGGGACAATTTAGATTATAAGCTATGATTTCAGAGAATCAAAGCATGAAGGTTTGAACAAAGTTCATTACCTTTATCAGACAGGGTCACAGACTAATACTGTCTTTTGTCTCATATGAAAATGAGAAGGGCCCGTAGGCATTCCATTACCAATGGATGGTAAAAAGAACTGATCATATTTATTAATGATTTAACCCATGATTCAGAGATCATTAAGTTGGGTTTAGAATCTTTGAAAAGATCCATATATAATAATAACACGTGTGTTTTTAACGAATCATGTCTGCCAGGAGTGTTAACATGTTTTCAGATGTTAACAAGGATTTGAATCTTTTTAACGAGTTTTACCATCTGGGCCAGGTCTTAAAATGACATGCAGGCTAGGTTATACTTTTAAGATCCTTAACAAAAGTAACATAGGCAGATAGACTTTTAAAAGGAATGATTTTGATTTATTTATTTCATATATAATTTAAGTATGCATAACATAGCAAAGATGAAATTTATAAACTTACATTCCATTAAACTAAAAGTAGTACATTTTGCCCTAAACGGGACTTTTCACATAAACACATGCCCACGCAGGAGCTATACAGATAATACATGTCCTCACAGGGACGGTCTACAAAAGTAAATGTCCACGCAGGGACTACTAGAGACAAGTCCACGTAGGGACTAAGTACAAAGATAGATGTCCACGCAGGGACTACATACACACATAAATAAATGTCCACGTAGGGACTTGATTTAAACAAGGAAATACAACAATATATATTGGGAATTAACGATCCCTTTTCTTCTTTCCCTTAAGCAAGTTTGCCAAGCCACTCATAAATCCCTCATTCTTCCTACGTTCCTTCTGGAAGTCTCGCTCCACTTTGGCCAGTCTTCGACGGAGTTCCTCCTGCTCAGGAGGAGGAGCCCGTGGTGGCTGGTACTGTGGTGGCGGCTGAACAGGTGCTTGATACCCCCGAGCTGGGTATCCCATTCCCCAAGGGGGTCCATATGGTCCCTCAGGATTATTATGGGCAAGGTAGCTTGATGCCACGTTGTAAGGATCATCAGCATAGTTATAGCCATGGTATGCTGGTGGTCCATATAGGTTGTAAGCTGCCAGAGCAGTATAAGCAGGGATTGGGTGGCCAAAACCCGGTGATGGCGTTACTATAGGTGCCGAATTCACCTCCGAAACTGGTACAGAAGGTCCACCCATCTGTGGGACTTCATGAGTAGGCGGGTAATGGCTGCCGCTAGAGTGTTGAGGGGTGTTGAGACGAAAATCAACTTCTCTTGCTGAGATCCGTGCGCCAGTCCTCCTACGTCTTGGTGGTTCTGGAGGCTCTAGATGAACTGGCGGCGGTGGAGGCGGTGGTGTTTCTGCCACAAAACGTGGATCCCCAGAGGGATCTTGTTGCTGCTGTTGCTGCTGCTGGTGAGATGATGAATGGTGAGACGGTGTGTGGTGAGACGGTGTATGGTGAGACGGTGAGTGTTCAGATGGGGTATAATACCACTCACACCGTTCGAACCGTGCCATGTGACTATCCGGACCCTGGTATGGTGTTCCGTGAAAAGATGAACCGTCTGAGATCACGAAAGGATGGTTAAAGGATCCGCTTGAAGCTTCGACGGGATCTGTGTCCTCGTCCATATCTTGATCACCCGAAAAGTGATCCTCTGGTCCTAGTGGGTTAAAGCCCACGTGCTCTGGTAGGTACTCTGCTGGGTTAAACTGACCCTGAAAGACAGGAGTAGGGTCGCCAAAGAAATGTTGCGGGTTGTGGGGTTCGTTCTTTGACTGAGGCCCATAAGAGTCATGATATGGAGGTGTTGAGGCGTGCGAAAAAGATCGTCTGGCAGAGTCTTCATATGTCCTCCATAGCTCCCTCGTTTCGTCATTCCTTGTAGAAGTAGAAGAAGTTCGTCGATATGAAGGCCCTGCCTCATGGTCGTTAGGGGCGCTAGCTGGCTCCTTTCCTCGACCACCTCGTCTAAATCTTGGCGGCATTATTGTACCTGTAAAAATACACAAGGTAATAACAAGGAAAAGTACAGGACAAAATTTAAATAAAAATAAAATTTTGAACAATTTGGATTATTCCTAAGTTCTTTGTCTAGACTCGAAGATTTAGGAATGTGCAATTGTGTAACTGAGATTAAACACAAAAGGTTAGTATTTAATTCACTCAGTGTTGGCTCTGATACCAACCTGTCACACCCCGAATTTCCACGTGTTACCGGTGGGCCCGGTAGGGGAGTATCGTGACGTGGTTGGCAACATAATAGTCAAACAACACAATATTTAAATGCACAGCGGAAGCAAAGTATAGATTTAATTCAACCAAACGATATTGTAATATTAAGTATCACAAATAGTCGAATATAAATCCACAGGTAGATCAAAAATAAAAGGAAACAATTGTTCAACAGTTTATGACATCCAAGCTGGCGAGACTTAATGTGGATGCTAGGAGACAAGCCAGCCTATTTCGCGTAGTACCTGCACTTAACCTTTTTAAGAAAATACGCCAGTTTACACTGGTAAATACAATCAACCGACTCATTTTGAAAAGAGTTTAAGAAGTTGCATTTAAGGCACAAGGCACAAATAATATTTTATAACTTGGGATAATTATGTAAATATATAAACTTGTAAACGAATTACATGTTTCTTATGCGTTCAGTAGCCCGATCCGTAGACCGGGTTAAAGATCAATGGACACACCACTTTATATAATGAGACACTGACAGGTGTACGCCTACACCTGAGTGCTAAGGTCGTGGCCATTTCGTAAAATGATGCCAGGGATATCCGGGACATGGTCATTAACCCCCCAAAGGCTTTAAGCAAACAAAACATTTCAAAACGTAGCATATCAATGATTTAACCTCTATTCGATTAAAGATTCAATGCCGGACCAAGCGGTATTTTATATACCGTACCCCAAGCCCGTATAGGGAAAATAAGTTAAAAGTATTTACCTGAGTAAGTATAGTTCAAAATCAGCGAGTGCAAGTATCTTTTACTGGTTCTCCTAATCTGGAACGAAGGTTTATAATAACCTATTAGAATCCTAACGGGTCTTTAGTTAAGCTTACGCTTAGACCGGTTAGTTTTAAAGATACGGTTCGTACGCACGATTAAGCGAAGACCGGATAGAATGTGATTTAGACCCGACAAGTTTGAAGACTTGCTTAATATGGGTATATGATACACATTCTGGATTTTGAGATAAAACCGATAAGGTTTGACCCGTTTCGGCTAATTTATGTAAACTAGTTACATAAACCGAACCGAACGCGCATGAAGCGTGACGGGTATCCGTAAGAGTCCTAAACAGGTTTCCTAAGTTAACACACCTTAAATAAGTTGTTATATCAGTAGGATATCACCCATGATGCCCCAAACGAGTTTAATCTCTTAATAAGCCCCGTAGGGGTATTTCGGTCATTTTAAAGATTATAAAAGGGTTTAATTAGACACCTGTGATCCGGGTCTGAGTTGATCAGTAAAATAGCTTATTTTAACAGGTTATAACCTTTGGTAATAAGTCTTATATACTAAAATAGTTTTAAACCCAAACTATGCGTTAAATACGCGTATAAAGTCGTTTTAAGCGATGTACGGGTTAAAATACGATTCTGAGTTTTCTGATCAATTAAACAGGCTCAAAATACTCCATTTATTATTTAAAATCAGTAGCAATTGGATTGGCGTTAAAAGGATTTGTAAAACTCATTTTATGGCCGAAAAGGGTATTTTTGGTATTAACCGAATCGAGGCGATAAACCTAGCTTATGATCAGTTTAAAAATAATTAAAAATCTTCAAAAATCCCAAAATATTATATCACATCAGTGGGTAAAAGGTTTGGTGTCCAAAATTGGGTTTAGATAGGCTTTACGCTAATGACGCCGTTTAATTACTTAAAAGCATTCAAATTACGTCATTAAGCATAACTCCTTATCTAGACCTCCAACTGATGTGAAATTTTAGGTACAAGTCTAAAAATCAGTAACTAAGATTATGGCACTTTCACATTTCCAAAAATCTCGTTTTATGGTCATAAGGGCATTACGGTCAATATTTAGGCGTTTAACGGAAACATCGGACGATTAGGGATTCGAGTGGTATAAACGCAGAGGCTTATACACACATGTAACTAGGTCCTAATGGAACTTTAAGGCATGTCTAAACCTATATAAATCGGGTCAGAACTGAGGTCAAAGCAAAAGTCAAACTTTTGCGTCTCTCGGTTCCGAATCGGTTCAAAACATAAAGTTGTCGAATCAAACAAGCGTAGACAAGTTTTTATACTTATTTTCAAGTTATATGACTGATAAAACATGTTACACGCCTTCCGTATCGTTAAATATGCGATTAATGTTTCTGTTGACTTTTTCGGACAACTGTTGACTCGACAAACGACCTAGTTAGGATTCGAATCAGTGAGTGCCCTTTTAGGGGTTTATTATACATATAAATACCATCTTATAACAACTTTCGATTCGACAAATCTCTGGACCGATTGTGATTTATCACTAAGTCAAACCGTAGTTACGACGGTTTGATTTCTAGGCTATAAACTAAGTATAACTGAATTAGGAAAGGTTAAACATACTTACACACAACTAATGGATGATGTGGAATGCTTGTGGCCTGCTTGAAAGCTCTGAAAATGTTCAGGAGTGATGAATGATCATTGTTGCATAATGTGGGTCTTTATATATAACTTCAAACATGCATGGATCGTCGACAACTAAGTCTAGGAGTGTTGCATTATCATCCACAAGTCCCCTACTAGCTAAAAACCACTTTAGGCAGCCCAAGGTTTCGAAAAAATGAGATTGGAGTCGGTTACATGCATCAACAGGCAGCTGCCTGTGTTTTCTGCATCTGCAGGCCTGAGGCGGCCCGCATTAGATGTTCACATATGGGAGGCGGGCCGCGTGGCCCTTCGGATCAGGTCACACATGTTTTGTTTAATTGCACTTTGGCCCCTAGTCCCCCGAAAGGTCGTTTTCACCATCCTACTTGCATATGAAGCTTTGTTATTTAACATATGGGGCTTTAAGACTTATACCCACTTTGTTAAGTCCTCGGGTAACTTTGTGATCACCCGAAAAGCCCTAAATTTCAATGTTGACGATTCTAACCCTCACACACGAATTTTATCACAACTTGCTCATACGATAACGAAACTTCATGAAATTTTTGTGGTACATTCTAGTGAGCATAATTAATCATTACAAAGCTTCGGGTTTGTCAAAAGGTCACTCAGAGGTATAACTTAAACATGTTGGCACATTTAACCCCTGTAGTTTGTAATCTCTCACTTTCTTTCACAATTCGCTTCGTATGATCCATGATCTATTCGTTTAAGGTTATAAACATCATGTAGGGTTATTGAAAAGTATATTTATTCATTGTTGACACTTTGAACCCTTATAATTACATACTTTCACTGTTTGTCAACTTTAGTCCTTCAAGAACATTCTTTCACACGTTCAAACCTATGACACGTGTCAACACATTATAGGACGTAAATTTTCGAGGTGTTACATCCTCACCCCCTTAAGAGAAATCTCGACCCGAGATTTACTGAAACAAGTAAGGGTACTTTTCTTTCATCGTGGATTCAACCTCCCACGTGAATTCGGGACCTCTTCGGGCATCCCATTTGACCTTTACAAAAGGCATATGCTTCCTTCGAAGCTTCCTTACTTGTCGATCTTCGATCGATAAAGGTTTTTCCACAAACTTCAAGCTCTCATCAATATGCACATCTGTATAGGGTATAACCACTGATTCGTCAGCGAAACACTTCTTCAGATTGCAGATGTGGAACACATTGTGTATACTACTGAGCTCTTCAGGTAAGTTTAACTTGTAGGAAACTGACCCGACACGTTCGATAACCTCGAAAGGTCCTATGTATCTCGGGCTTAGCTTACCTTTCTTACCAAATCGCATCACTCCCTTCCAGGGTGACACTTTAAGTAGGACTTTTTCACCTACTTTGAAGTGAAAATCCTTACGACTTGGATCAGCGTAAATCTTCTGCCTATTCCGGGCAGTTTGGAGATTGTTACGAATCTGGACAATCTTGTCCGTCGTTTCGAACACGATCTCTGGTCCTGATAACTGGACTTCTCCAACTTCCGCCCAACAAACAGGCGATCTACACTTTCTACCGTATAATGCCTCAAAAGGCGCAGCCTTTATGCTGGTATGGTAGCTATTGTTGTAGGAGAATTCGATCAATGGCAGGTTCTTATCCCAGCTACCTCCCAAATCGATCGCACATGCACGTAGCATGTCTTCCAACGTTTGAATAGTACGCTCACTCTGACCGTCAGTCTGAGGATGATAAGCCGTACTAAAATTCAAACGTGTGCCCAAAGATTGTTGGAAACTCCTCCAAAAATGAGACGTGTACCTAGTATCCCGGTCAGAGATAATAGCTACAGGTATGCCATGTAGAGCTACAATCTTATCAACGTACAGTTGGGCTAACATATCGGAGCTGTAGGTCTCCTTAATAGGTAGGAAATGTGCTGACTTAGTCAGTCGGTCAACTATCACCCAGATGGTGTCATTTCCTTTCCTTGTCTTAGGTAACTTGGTGATAAAATCCATAGTTACCATTTCCCACTTCCAAGTAGGAAGTTCAGGTTGTTGTAGTAAACCTGATGGTTTTTGATGTTCTGCCTTGACTTGCGCACACGTCAAGCATTTAGCTACATAGGTAGCTACAGACTTCTTCAAGCCTATCCACCAATAGTTGGCCCTAAGATCCTGGTACATTTTATCAGCTCCAGGATGAACGGAGCATTTAGAGTTGTGGGCTTCCTGGAGGATAACATCACGGAGTCCCCCATAAATTGGAACCCATATCCTTCCATTCAATCTAAGAATTCCATCCTTACTAAGAGATAACTGCTCCTCAGTTACTCCTAGCTTTTCGTTAGGATAGTTAGCTTCCAACACAGCTTCCTTCTGTGCAGCTAACAACCTTTCTATCAAATTGTTCTTGATTTCCATGCGCTTGGCATTGATTCGGATGGGTTTCACTCTCTCCTTCCGACTCAAGGCATCGGCGACTACATTCGCCTTGCTGGGATGGTATCTTATTTCACAATCGTAATCATTAAGAGTTTCCATCCAACGGCGTTGCCTCATGTTCAAGTCCTTCTGGTTGAACAGATGTTGAAGGCTCTTGTGATCAGAGTAGATCACACATTTGATTCCATATAAGTAGTGCCTCCACAGTTTTAGTGCGAATACAACGGCACCCAACTCCAAATCGTGGGTGGTGTAATTCTTTTCGTGCACCTTTAACTGTCGTGAAGCATAGGCAATGACTTTGCCTTTCTGCATGAGCACACATCCCATCCCGGTGTGTGATGCATCACAATAAACTACAAACTCCTCTATTGCATCAGGCAATGTTAATACCGGAGCATTGCTCAACTTATGTTTCAGAATATCGAAGGATTCCTGCTGCTTAGGACCCCAGTCAAACTTAATCTTCTTACGTGTCAGGGAAGTCAGGGGTGCAGCAATCCTTGAGAAATTTTCTATGAATCGCCTATAGTATCCTGCCAAACCTAGGAAGCTACGAATTTCTGTAGGCGTCTTTGGCTCGTGCCAATTCATGACAGCTTCAACTTTAGCGGGATCTACTTAGATACCACGCTCACTAACAACATGCCCAAGAAATTGGACTGCTCGAAGCCAGAATTCACACTTTGAGAACTTGGCATAGAGCTTCTCTTTATGAAGTAGTTCCAGTATGCAGTGAAGATGCTTCTCATGGTCAGCTTGGTTCTTTGAGTAGATGAGAATGTCGTCGATGAAGACGATAACGAATTTGTCTAAGTGCGGCTTGCAAACGCGATTCATGAGATCCATGAACGCGGCTGGTGCATTAGTGAGCCCAAAAGGCATCACTAGGAACTCGTAATGACCATAACGAGTCCTAAATGCTGTTTTGTGCACATCTTCATCTCTAACCTTCAATTGATGGTAGCCTGACCTCAAGTCAATCTTCGAGAAGAAACTTGCCCCTTGAAGTTGATCGAACAGATCGTCGATTCTGGGCAAAGGATACCTATTCTTGATAGTAACCTTATTAAGCTCACGGTAGTCGATGCACAGACGCATCGATCCATCCTTCTTCTTAACAAATAAAACTGGTGCTCCCCAAGGAGACGAACTAGGTTTGATGAAACCTTTGGCTAGCAAATCATCTAGCTGCGTCCTCAATTCCTTTATCTCTGTTGGTGCCAACCTATAAGGCGCCCTTGCAACTGGTGCTGATCCAGGAATAATGTCAATTCTGAATTCCACTTGCCTATCTGGTGGCAGACCAGGTAGTTCTTCAGGAAATACTTCGGGGTATTCAGAAATGACTGGTATATCTCCAATCTTGGGTTTCGGTTCATCAATAATCACCTGTGCCATGTAGATGACACAGCCCTTCTTCAAACACTTAGAGTCTTTGAGTATAGACATTTTCTCGGGCAGCCCATACTGGGTATCTCCCTGGATAGTAAGTGATTCACCAGACGAAGTCTTGATCCTCACTTGCTTCTTATTGCAAATAATCTGGGCCTGGTTATGAGATAACCAGTCCATACCCAAAACTATGTCGAAACCGGCTAGTTTTAAAGGAAGTAGGGACAAAGGAAAAGAGTGATTCCTAATGGATATGAAACATCCATCTAATAAGGTTGAAGCGGTTTCTAAAGTGCCATCTGCTAGTTCCACCTCATACTTCACACTTAACGTTCTAACAGGTAGTTTCAACAATTCGCAAAACTTATTATCTACAAACGACTTATCAGCGCCTGAATCAAATAATACTCTCGCATAAACATCATTTACGAGAAAGGTACCTGTTATCACGTTGTCGTCCTTGACGGCTTCCTTAGCATCCATCCTGAAGACCCTCGCATTGGTCTTCTTCCCCTCTTCATTCTTCCTTGCAAATTTTGGGCAGTTGGATTTGATATGCCCCTTTTCATTGCAACTATAACTTGTTGCATCCTTTATCTTCTTGCACTCCAGGGTCTTATGTTCCGTAGACTTGCAAATCCCACAAGGCCTTGGCTGGTATTGGGATTTTGAGTCAAGTCTGCACTTTCCAAAATGGTGCTTTCTGCAAATTTTACATCTGGGTTTTTCACCCGACTGCTGACCATCTTTCTTAAATCCTGACCCCTTCTTAGAGTCATTGTTTCCCTTCTGCTTCTTATCTGAACGTCGTGAGTTGTCGTCCTCACGCTTCCTTTTCTCGGTATCAGTTTTCCTCAGTGACCTCAGCCTGACAGCATCTGAGGTCAGAGACAACGATATGTCCGTTACTGACCGAAAAGTGGTTGGTCTGGAGGCCTTTACACTTGCTTTGATCTCCGGTTCCAAACCCCCAATAAAACGAGCTATTCGTTTAGGCTCCGGAGTTACCAAGTAGGGAACCAACCTTGACAAAGTATTGAAAGTGGTAAGGTAGGCCTGATAGTCCAGGTTTTTCATGACCAGTGCCAGGAAGTCAGATTCAATTCTCTCTACCTCATGTTGAGGGCAGAAGTTTTCTTTGATTAGTGCCATGAACTGTTCCCAAGTCATGTTGTATAACGGGACTTTCCCTGTGGCTTGGATCAAAGATCTCCACCAGGCTAAGGCTTCTCCTTTGAAAGACTGTGAGACAAACTTCACAATATCCCTGTTATGGCAACCACTAATATCCACCACAGTATCCATTTCATCCATCCACGTCATGCAATCAACAGCTCCTTTTTCCCCATTGAAGTCCCTGGGTTTGCACGAAACAAGGTACTTATAGGTGCAACCCCTATTACGAGGTTCTTGGTTCTGTACGGCTCTTTGGGATGGATTACTCCTTTGATTCGAGGAGTGGTGAGAATTACTGTTGTGGGCAGTGTGGGTCCTGGAGGGTGTTCTGGTGTGTGATGCAGAATGGGTCCTCGTATGGGTACCACTTGATCCATGGTGTTGTCTATCCATAGCTCTATTAACCGCATTGTCTATCATAGCTTGCAACTCTGCACCCGCTACGTTTACATGGGCATTATCATTCACTATCCCTGGGTGACTGTTGACCTCGTTTGAGTCTGCCATGTATCTTGAACTGTAACACATCGGCAATAATTTATTGGTGAGTTTATCATATAATTGTCTTTTATGGCAATTTTTATTAACCGTGGTAACATAGACCATATATGGTTAATTTATTACTCACATTTATTTAGGATTTCTAATATAATTTATCCTAATTATAAAACAATAACAGTTTTTATTAGCACATAAGGCCTAGTCATAGGGACAATTTAGATTATAAGCCATGATTTCAGAGAATCAAAGCATGAAGGTTTGAACAAAGTTCATTACCTTTATCAGACAGGGTCACAGACTAATACTGTCTTTTGTCTCATATGAAAATGAGAAGGGCCCGTAGGCATTCCATTACCAATGGATGGTAAAAAGAACTGATCATATTTATTAATGATTTAACCCATGATTCAGAGATCATTAAGTTGGGTTTAGAATCTTTGAAAAGATCCATATATAATAATAACACGTGTGTTTTTAACGAATCATGTCTGCCAGGAGTGTTAACATGTTTTCAGATGTTAACAAGGATTTGAATCTTTTTAACGAGTTTTACCATCTGGGCCAGGTCTTAAAATGACATGCAGGCTAGGTTATACTTTTAAGATCCTTAACAAAAGTAACATAGGCAGATAGACTTTTAAAAGGAATGATTTTGATTTATTTATTTCATATATAATTTAAGTATGCATAACATAGCAAAGATGAAATTTATAAACTTACATTCCATTAAACTAAAAGTAGTACATTTTGCCCTAAACGGGACTTTTCACATAAACACATGCCCACGCAGGAGCTATACAGATAATACATGTCCTCACAGGGACGGTCTACAAAAGTAAATGTCCACGCAGGGACTACTAGAGACAAGTCCACGTAGGGACTAAGTACAAAGATAGATGTCCACGCAGGGACTACATACACACATAAATAAATGTCCACGTAGGGACTTGATTTAAACAAGGAAATACAACAATATATATTGGGAATTAACGATCCCTTTTCTTCTTTCCCTTAAGCAAGTTTGCCAAGCCACTCATAAATCCCTCATTCTTCCTACGTTCCTTCTGGAAGTCTCGCTCCACTTTGGCCAGTCTTCGACGGAGTTCCTCCTGCTCAGGAGGAGGAGCCCGTGGTGGCTGGTACTGTGGTGGCGGCTGAACAGGTGCTTGATACCCCCGAGCTGGGTATCCCATTCCCCAAGGGGGTCCATATGGTCCCTCAGGATTATTATGGGCAAGGTAGCTTGATGCCACGTTGTAAGGATCATCAGCATAGTTATAGCCATGGTATGCTGGTGGTCCATATGGGTTGTAAGCTGCCGGAGCAGTATAAGCAGGGATTGGGTGGCCAAAACCCGGTGATGGCGGTACTATAGGTGCCGAATTCACCTCCGAAACTGGTACAGAAGGTCCACCCATCTGTGGGACTTCATGAGTAGGCGGGTAATGGCTGCCGCTAGAGTGTTGAGGGGTGTTGACACGAAAATCAACTTCTCTTGCTGAGATCCGTGCGCCAGTCCTCCTACGTCTTGGTGGTTCTGGAGGCTCTAGATGAACTGGCGGCGGTGGAGGCGGTGGTGTTTCTGCCACAAAACGTGGATCCCCAGAGGGATCTTGTTGCTGCTGTTGCTGCTGCTGGTGAGATGATGAATGGTGAGACGGTGTGTGGTGAGACGGTGTATGGTGAGACGGTGAGTGTTCAGATGGGGTATAATACCACTCACACCGTTCGAACCGTGCCATGTGACTATCCGGACCCTGGTATGGTGTTCCGTGAAAAGATGAACCGTCTGAGATCACGAAAGGATGGTTAAAGGATCCGGTTGAAGCTTCGACGGGATCTGTGTCCTCGTCCATATCTTGATCACCCGAAAAGTGATCCTCTGGTCCTAGTGGGTTAAAGCCCACGTGCTCTGGTAGGTACTCTGCTGGGTTAAACTGACCCTGAAAGACAGGAGTAGGGTCGCCAAAGAAATGTTGCGGGTTGTGGGGTTCGTTCTCTGACTAAGGCCCATAAGAGTCATGATATGGAGGTGTTGAGGCGTGCGAAAAAGATCGTCTGGCAGAGTCTTCATATGTCCTCCATAGCTCCCTCGTTTCGTCATTCCTTGTAGAAGTAGAAGAAGTTCGTCGATATGAAGGCCCTGCCTCATGGTCGTTAGGGGCGCTAGCTGGCTCCTTTCCTCGACCACCTCGTCTAAATCTTGGCGGCATTATTGTACCTGTAAAAATACACAAGGTAATAACAAGGAAAAGTACAGGACAAAATTTAAATAAAAATAAAATTTTGAACAATTTGGATTATTCCTAAGTTCTTTGTCTAGACTCGAAGATTTAGGAATGTGCAATTGTGTAACTGAGATTAAACACAAAAGGTTAGTATTTAATTCACTCAGTGTTGGCTCTGATACCAACCTGTCACACCCCGAATTTCCACGTGTTACCGGTGGGCCCGGTAGGGGAGTATCGTGACGTGGTTGGCAACATAATAGTCAAACAACACAATATTTAAATGCACAGCGGAAGCAAAGTATAGATTTAATTCAACCAAACGATATTGTAATATTAAGTATCACAAATAGTCGAATATAAATCCACAGGTAGATCAAAAATAAAAGGAAACAATTGTTCAACAGTTTATGACATCCAAGCTGGCGAGACTTAATGTGGATGCTAGGAGACAAGCCAGCCTATTTCGCGTAGTACCTGCACTTAACCTTTTTAAGAAAATACGCCAGTTTACACTGGTAAATACAATCAACCGACTCATTTTGAAAAGAGTTTAAGAAGTTGCATTTAAGGCACAAGGCACAAATAATATTTTATAACTTGGGATAATTATGTAAATATATAAACTTGTAAACGAATTACATGTTTCTTATGCGTTCAGTAGCCCGATCCGTAGACCGGGTTAAAGATCAATGGACACACCACTTTATATAATGAGACACTGACAGGTGTACGCCTACACCTGAGTGCTAAGGTCGTGGCCATTTCGTAAAATGATGCCAGGGATATCCGGGACATGGTCATTAACCCCCCAAAGGCTTTAAGCAAACAAAACATTTCAAAACGTAGCATATCAATGATTTAACCTCTATTCGATTAAAGATTCAATGCCGGACCAAGCGGTATTTTATATACCGTACCCCAAGCCCGTATAGGGAAAATAAGTTAAAAGTATTTACCTGAGTAAGTATAGTTCAAAATCAGCGAGTGCAAGTATCTTTTACTGGTTCTCCTAATCTGGAACGAAGGTTTATAATAACCTATTAGAATCCTAACGGGTCTTTAGTTAAGCTTACGCTTAGACCGGTTAGTTTTAAAGATACGGTTCGTACGCACGATTAAGCGAAGACCGGATAGAATGTGATTTAGACCCGACAAGTTTGAAGACTTGCTTAATATGGGTATATGATACACATTCTGGATTTTGAGATAAAACCGATAAGGTTTGACCCGTTTCGGCTAATTTATGTAAACTAGTTACATAAACCGAACCGAACGCGCATGAAGCGTGACGGGTATCCGTAAGAGTCCTAAACAGGTTTCCTAAGTTAACACACCTTAAATAAGTTGTGATATCAGTAGGATATCACCCATGATGCCCCAAACGAGTTTAATCTCTTAATAAGCCCCGTAGGGGTATTTCGGTCATTTTAAAGATTATAAAAGGGTTTAATTAGACACCTGTGATCCGGGTCTGAGTTGATCAGTAAAATAGCTTATTTTAACAGGTTATAACCTTTGGTAATAAGTCTTATATACTAAAATAGTTTTAAACCCAAACTATGCGTTAAATACGCGTATAAAGTCGTTTTAAGCGATGTACGGGTTAAAATACGATTCTGAGTTTTCTGATCAATTAAACAGGCTCAAAATACTCCATTTATTATTTAAAATCAGTAGCAATTGGATTGGCGTTAAAAGGATTTGTAAAACTCATTTTATGGCCGAAAAGGGTATTTTTGGTATTAACCGAATCGAGGCGATAAACCTAGCTTATGATCAGTTTAAAAATAATTAAAAATCTTCAAAAATCCCAAAATATTATATCACATCAGTGGGTAAAAGGTTTGGTGTCCAAAATTGGGTTTAGATAGGCTTTACGCTAATGACGCCGTTTAATTACTTAAAAGCATTCAAATTACGTCATTAAGCATAACTCCTTATCTAGACCTCCAACTGATGTGAAATTTTAGGTACAAGTCTAAAAATCAGTAACTAAGATTATGGTACTTTCACATTTCCAAAAATCTCGTTTTATGGTCATAAGGGCTTTACGGTCAATATTTAGGCGTTTAACGGAAACATCGGACGATTAGGGATTCGAGTGGTATAAACGCAGAGGCTTATACACACATGTAACTAGGTCCTAATGGAACTTTAAGGCATGTCTAAACCTATATAAATCGGGTCAGAACTGAGGTCAAAGCAAAAGTCAAACTTTTGCGTCTCTCGGTTCCGAATCGGTTCAAAACATAAAGTTGTCGAATCAAACAAGCGTAGACAAGTTTTTATACTTATTTTCAAGTTATATGACTGATAAAACAGGTTACACGCCTTCCGTATCGTTAAATATGCGATTAATGTTTCTGTTGACTTTTTCGGACAACCGTTGACTCGACAAACGACCTAGTTAGGATTCGAATCAGTGAGTGCCCTTTTAGGGGTTTATTATACATATAAATACCATCTTATAACAACTTTTGATTCGACAAATCTCTGGACCGATTGTGATTTATCACTAAGTCAAACCGTAGTTACGACGGTTTGATTTCTAGGCTATAAACTAAGTATAACTGAATTAGGAAAGGTTAAACATACTTACACACAACTAATGGATGATGTGGAATGCTTGTGGCCTGCTTGAAAGCTCTGGAAATGTTCAGGAGTGATGAATGATCATTGTTGCATAATGTGGGTCTTTATATATAACTTCAAACATGCATGGATCGTCGACAACTAAGTCTAGGAGTGTTGCATTATCATCCACAAGTCCCCTACTAGCTAAAAACCACTTTAGGCAGCCCAAGGTTTCGAAAAAATGAGATTGGAGTCGGTTACATGCATCAACAGGCAGCTGCCTGTGTTTTCTGCATCTGTAGGCCTGAGGCGGCCCGCATTAGATGTTCACATATGGGAGGCGGGCCGCGTGGCCCTTCGGATCAGGTCACACATGTTTTGTTTAATTGCACTTTGGCCCCTAGTCCCCCGAAAGGTCGTTTTCACCATCCTACTTGCATATGAAGCTTTGTTATTTAACATATGGGGCTTTAAGACTTATACCCACTTTGTTAAGTCCTCGGGTAACTTTGTGATCACCCGAAAAGCCCTAAATTTCAATGTTGACGATTCTAACCCTCACACACGAATTTTATCACAACTTGCTCATACGATAACGAAACTTCATGAAATTTTTGTGGTACATTCTAGTGAGCATAATTAATCATTACAAAGCTTCGGGTTTGTCAAAAGGTCACTCAGAGGTATAACTTAAACATGTTGGCACATTTAACCCCTGTAGTTTGTAATCTCTCACTTTCTTTCACAATTCGCTTCGTATGATCCATGATCTATTCGTTTAAGGTTATAAACATCATGTAGGGTTATTGCAAAGTATATTTATTCATTGTTGACACTTTGAACCCTTATAATTACATACTTTCACTGTTTGTCAACTTTAGTCCTTCAAGAACATTCTTTCACACGTTCAAACCTATGACACGTGTCAACACATTATAGGACGTAAATTTTCGAGGTGTTACGTTCAATCAACCTAAAAACTTATTTTTGGGACACATTGAGGACAATGTGTAATTTAAGTGTGGGGGGGGGGATGCTAAAACCTTGAATCTTGCAAGTCCTAACTACAAGCCTTACACAAAACTCTATTGGAACCGCTAATCACCCCAAATTTTTTTTACTTGTCTAGGTTTAACTTGAGAATTTCAATTTCTAAAAAGGTTATATTTTTATAAATTTACAACCGATAGCGTCGTGATAGAAAGAACCAACATAAGAAAATTATGAAACGACATGACAAGCTTAGTTAAAATTTGATTATATATACTTGATCACATAAAAACCCATTCCCACAAAAGTGAGTTTTGGCCTTTATTGAGCATACAAATATATATCTTTAAACTAAATGCTCATTTTTCGTTTCTTGTGTGAATAGCCGCTTGGTTCTTACGACTCTAGAACTTGCCACGCCGATACATTCATGGTCCTTACCAACTTAAACCCAGGTAAGTAAATGATGGAGGCATTAGGACTAACCCTTTTTATTTCTACACCATTATTTTTTTTTTTACCACCTACCCAAAATCCCCCTAGTTAGCCCCTTTGAGCCTAAACCTTTTCATTTCATAACCCAAACCAAACACCCTTTCACCTACCAAAACCCTTTTTTTTATTTTTAACCTTTTGTTTTAGTAACAAGCTCGGTTTTTCGTATGACTTTTCAAAAAAAAAAATTATGAAGCAAAAGAGAAATAAACAAACAAGTTTATCAAAAATAACTTTGTTTGAATAAAAGCTTCATCAAAATAAAAGTTGCAAAAATAAAAGTCTTACGAAAACCGTCGCTTGTTACGCTTTTCGCCCTTTCACTAACCACTAACCCAACCACCTACCTTTAACCCAAGCCTAACCCTTCACCCCAAAAGTCCTCTTGATATTTACAAAGGTATATAGTTAAAAAGGAGGAGGCTTGATTGCTTGGCAAGCCTATGGTAGGAGTAAGTTCCATGCCGCTCTCGAGTGATTCACTAAAATACATTTTCGGCCGAGTGTTGAGTGATCTCCGTGAGGTATGTGAACTTGTATATAAATGGGATTTTAAAGAGGCATGTTATGCCCTAATATGCAATTTATCTTATGAAAAGTTTTAAATAAATCATGACGAATAGGATTGTAAATAAATAAAAAATAAAACTTAATAAAGAATCTTGGAAATCCCGACACTCTATGACAAGCCCAAAAACCTTCTCTTCTACCCATTCCATTTGGAGTTTAAAGCCACATTATAAAGAGTTTTGCTTGAGGACAAGCAAAGATTCAAGTGTGGGGGTATTTGATGTGTCCAAAATCCAACATATAAATTACATCAATTGTGGCATAAAACTAACAATTTTTTAGTACTAATGTTGGAAAAAGTGTGCTTTTATCTTCCTTTTGTATTTTCAGGATTAAATGAGCTCAAATTCACAAAAGAAGCAAAAAGATAGCTAAATCTAACATAAATACAAGAAAACGAACAAACGTGACATGCCCGACCCCACGACAGCATCTTCCCAAGCAAAACAAGAAAACAGAAGGCTGACCACGCCCCGTGCTCAGTGAACACGGGGGCGTGCCCAAGTGCCAGCAGAAAAGACAAAGCTGTAGAAGCTTCTATCGCCCACCACGGGGTCGTGCTCAGCGGACACGGGGCCGTGGTCAACTCTAAGATTCTCAGAATCTGGGAAATCTCGATAGTACAGATTTGCTTCTGCACACGGGGGCGTGCCCAGTGGACACGGGGGCGTGGTCAACTAATGCAGACAAACTGCAATTAATGAACAAAAAGATGAAGGATGGACACGGGACCGTGCCCAAGCTTCTGTTCAGCCTATAAATAGGAGTGCTTGGCTCAAGTGCAAACCATCCCTTGGCACACCACCTCTCTCACACTTCACCCACCACCCACCACCACCATAACACCATCATCCACCACCATCATCCATTGTCCATCATAGAGTGTGTGAGTCATCTCGGGATCCAAGATCAATCGTAAGAGTTCTTGACAATCAAGGCCATGTTTGCCTAAGTCTCTTACATCACTTGGTGAAGACAAAGTGTCTAGTGTAATACTTTTTATTTTTAATCTTTTCGCACTTTTTACTTGGTTATGTATTAATGACTTTAATAACTAGTTTCTTATGTTGAAGGTGATTCTTCCTTATCGTTTGTCCGTGGTGTATTGGCATTATTTTACTGTCTATATAAAATAAAAGATTTTCACCATTCATATCTCCACAGTCTATATGGAGGTATGTTGGCTACCTGGTCGGGGGTTAAGGGAACGGTTTGGTAAGAGTCTTGCCTTGTTCAGTGTATAGATCCTGCAAGGACCTGGGTCAAATTTAGTAGGACCTCCTTCAATACTTAACGGTATTGGATGGCGGGGGTCCAAACACTTTGACCCCCTCATATGTAAGCTACTATTAATACTTTAACCCGGCTACTTAGGACTGTATCCCTGCTGACTCAGACTACTTAGCCGAGGGTAACGTCACCCTCAAAAGAGGGGCCTACCATAATATGCATTAATAACTTAATTAATTATCTTTCAATAATCCGACCCTTTAGGATTGTATCCTTGCTGACTCAAACTACTAGGTTGAGGGTAACGTCACCTTCAAAAGAGGGGCCTACTACAATAACTAAGATAATCTCTTAAAAAGTGCAAAAGTGCGGAAATAATCAAAGGTTACACTATACACGAGTCGGAGCCAAGTGATTCATCTTGTCTATCTGTTTTTACTTTTATTTTATTTTCAGCATTTTAGTTAGTTTTTATTTTTCTAGTTTAAAACCTTTTTTCTACTTTTTGATTTGATTAGACGTTGAGGATAAACCGGTACTAAAAGCTCTTGTGTCCTTGGACGACCTCGGTGTCTTACCAACACTATACTACGCTCACGATGGGTGCACTTGCCCATATGTGTGTTTAGTGTTAGTAAATATCGTTTTTATAAATTTAAAACTTGGCTAAAAAAGTGTAAAAGGGCTTAAATAAACATTAAAACCATAACACACTTCACGCACATCACATGTCAACACAATTTTCACACCATGAATCGCAATCCAATCAAGAATACTAACCTTGGAGCAAAGAGGAGGACTAACGAGGAAGAAGGAAGCGAACAAGAAGCTGAACCGGAACCTAGTTTGCGTAAACGGGGGGGGGGGGGGGGGGGGTGTTCTCCTGGCCGTCGCACACAATAGGGGTGTTAGGGTTTTGGTTCTTGTTATTTGCTCTCCATGCATAATACGTATAATAAAACATGAGGGGTTTTGGGCTTAATGGGCTGCAAGGGACTAGAGGGTGTGGGTTGGGCCTGATATTTCGCACAAGGGGATTGGGGTGGGGGTTGGGCTTGTTGGTGGCGCAAAAAGGAGAGGGGGTGGGTTTGGGTTGGGTTTATAAAGTATCGGTTTCACGTATATCGCAAAATAACTAAATAAAACGTCTCGTATCGCAAAGTAACATATTACAACACTTCATTTCACAAAATAACGTATTCCAATATTTCAGTTTCGGTTTTTCGGTTTCACGTAATTCCCATTACACCTTACCAAGCACACAATCGTTCAAAGAAAATAATCAAACACCACATTCAATTCATATAACGTACGTGTAATTACAAAGTAAAGCGAAACGTAATAAGGATTTATATGAGCTGTCACATCATCACCAAGTTTAAAGAAATTTCGTCCCGAAATTTAGCACATAGTCGCTGAGGAAGCTAGTTGTGTTGTGGGTTTTCCTGGGGTATCACAAGTTTATTGTGGCTTGTCTTGTTGATTTGATGTGTATGTGCGTGCATCTTTGAAAATTGAAGCTATAGTATTGTCAGTACGGTTATGAAACTAAGAGAGCTTGTATATATCTATGTATGTTTGTTGAGTTCTTTTAGGAACCTGGAAGAGATCCCATGGGATGAAGCAGGAGCTCATTTGGTTGTGGAGTCTACCGGAGTCTTCACAGATAAGGCTGCTGCGCATTTAAAGGTTTGATTTGATCTATGATGTTACTTACGTTTAATAGTTGGTTCATCTTTATATTTTTGTATGGTAATATTTTTGGTTTTTGGGTTCATGGTAAAACAAAATACAAACATTATTACTTTTGAGAGTAGTTGAATAATTTATTTTAGAAGTTGAATGATATGCATCTAATTGTTCTGGTACAATCCCAAATTATTGGATCTTCATCATATATTCTACATATATATATATGTATATTAAGGAATCACTTGGGTTGTACATATAATATATTTTGTGTTACAATCTTCAATGTTTAGTCACCCATATTGGTATATTCATAACCTGCCTGTAAGCCATTTAGATAATAAAGAATTTGAATGAACATGAAGCACCCTCTTAAACTAGAGATGCAAGTTGCAATTATAGTGCTTATTTGTTTACTTTTATGACTATTGTCAAACCTTAATGCGTCTTCATTTTTTTTTTCTAATATTTCATCTCTTTCCCTCTAATTGGCGTCCTAGTTCTTAATGTTTGTTAATTCTTAAAGCTAAGGGTCTGTTTGGTATGGCGTAATGGAAGATGAGGGAATGGAATGGACAAGATAATGGAATGGTCAGTTGAATGAAATGGATCATTACATTCCATAGTCTTGTCTGGTTACCATGCAGTAAAGGAATAAATCATTACATTGTGTTGTTTGGTAGGTAAGGAAAAAGGAATGAATTAAATCGGCAATGGGTGGTGGCGGTGATCGATGACGGCTAGTGGCGGTCGCAGCGATGGGTGGCGGTGGTCGGTGGTGGCAGTGGTGGGTGGCGGTGGTCGGTGGGTGACGGTTGTTAGAGGTGGGGGCGACGATCGTAGGGGTTGGCGGTGGTCTGCGGTGGCAGGTGGTGGCGATGGTGGTGGCGACGACGATGGGTGGTGGTGGTTGACCGTAGCGGGTGGTGGCCGCAGAGGATGGTGGTGGTGGTCTGGGTGGCGGTTGTCGATGGTTGCGGGTGGCGGCGATGGTGGTCGATGGTGGTGGCGACGACGATGACGGTGGGTGGTGGTGGTCGACGGTAGCGGGAAGTGGCTGCAGAGGATGGTGGTGGTGGCCAGCGGAGGGTAGCGGTGGTCGGTGGTGGCGGGTTGCGGCGATGGTGGTTGTTGGTGGTGGCGACGAGTGGTGGTGGCGGCGACGACGATGGGTGGTGGTGGTCGACGGTAGCGGGTGGTGGCAGCGGAGGATGGTGGTGGTGGTCGGCGGAGGGTGGCGGTAGTGGTCGGGGTGGCAGTGGTTTCGATGTGGTCGATAGTGGAGGCGACGACGATGACGGTGGGTGGTGGTGGTCAACGGTAGCGGGAAGTGGCTGCGGAGGATAGTGGTGGTGGCCAGCGGAGGGTAGCGGTGGTCGGTGGTGGCGGGTGGCGGCGATGGTGGTTGTTGGTGGTGGTGACGAGTGGTGGTGGCGGCGACGACGATGGGTGGTGGTGGTCGACGGTAGCGGGTGGTGGCAGCGGAGTATGGTGGTGGTGGTGGTGGTCGGCGTAGGGTGGCGGTAGTGGTCGAGGTGGTAGTGGTTTGCAATGGCGGGTGGCAACGATGGTAGTCGATGGCGGTGGCGGTGGCAGCGGAGGACGATGGTGGTGGCGGGTGGTGACGACGGCAGGTGGTGGTGGTAGATGGTGGAGGTGATGGGCGGTGTTTGTGACGTAGGCTGAGAGAGGGAATGGAATGGAAAAAAAAAGGGGAGTGGATGGAATAAATTTGAGGGAATGGAATAACTTATGTAATGGGTGATTCCATTACGTAGACCAACCAAACACACTTTTTCTCATTGCCTCGCAATTAGTTCATTCAATTCCACCTCCCATTGCTACATACCAAACACTACCTAAGAGTCCAATGCTGACAGTCGAATACGTATGACCTAAAGCAAAAAGCCTAACGAGCAAACCCATAAAACATGACTCATACAACCAATTTCATAAAGCACGAGGCATAAAGCACGATTCCCGGGACCATAAATCTTGATGTCTAAAGTGTGAAACACGAAAGCCCAAAGCCCGTTCTTATGTAAAGGTGAATTCACTTTTTCTTCAACTATTTACTTTTTCTTGTCAAAACATATTTGCTATCTTGGAGGGAGCCGCTACTGCCTTTTAAGCCGCTTGTGGATGGAGAAGAGCATTGTGTGAAAGATAACTCTTTAGATTTAAAAGTCATTATGTTTTACTCATTTGTTTGCGTCTACTTGTTTTGCATTAACATAGGAGATGTTAGACTCAATTTGGTTTATCCACAAGACGGGAAAAATCCGAACTTGGTGTCCACGGGTCCGGGTAATTCTTATTTGGTTCAAGTGGTAGTTTAGGTTTTTTGTTTTGGTACAACAACAACCTACCTAGTAAATCACACAAAATAGCAAGATATTGATAGGGTCTGGGTATAGGGTCTGGGAGGCTGGGATGTAAAAAACCTTACGCTGGGAGGCTTGATTTCTAACAATTGTTATCAACGCTTGGTGCGAAAGTATTTGAGAGTCGACTTTCGGGAGGGGGAACAACCTTTGACGAACAATTCTTTTGAAGATCCATAGCCAACAAGCAAACTACAAAAATAAAAGAAATAAAAATGCCATACATGTACCAAACAAAAAATAATTGCAACTAAATAAATGTATAAGATTATTTTTTACTATCTCTTAAACTCACTTAATTGCCTACACCCATCATATATTTCAATACATCCTTCCGTATCTAGGAGTGTTCAACTAAATAATGATTTTGCTTTTGCTCGATTGGCTGTCAAAGAATTGAAAGCCTTCGGTATTTCATAGGGTTCTAAACCCATCGGCTCCAATTCTTTTAAATTTCCTCACGTATATGTTCATGACGATAAACTAACAAATATTTTGTTGTCTTCTAGAATAACATTAGCCGCATTGTCAACACAATTCATAAGCTTTGAGTTGAACGCTTCATCTTCCTGTTCAAGTTTTCATTTTTTACTTTTATATTACTTTATATTTGAAGACCGCTCATGTGGAGAAGCCGTAGAATACACTTGATTATCATCATTTTTGTATTAGTTCTCGAGGGGTACTTCACTGCCAAAATTGCTTCTATTTTAGTGTTGTCATTTTTGTGCAATCGCGCATTTCTTTCTTTAGCATTTTTAGCATGTGCACCAGATGCTCTATCCTTTGCAAATAGTTCTAACATTTCATTGTAGTTTGACACTTTTCTTGTCTATAACATTTCAGACTCATGCTTTTGACTTTTTTTAACACAATAATAAGAATTAGTATTATAAACTATAACATAGATATTTAAGGAAATAACTAAAATACTTATCTATCAATTTATCCTATACTCCATCCTTTGCTTCAATTAGTTGAGTATTACAATTCCATTTCATTGAATATGTTCTATTAGAAACATCATGGATAACTATTTGAACTACATTCTTAACCCTAAACAATTCAAGAACATCAACAAACAAATTACACAAATTCATAGAATTGCTCTTTGTATCAGATGCATCTACAGATTTAAGAAATGAAATACCTTTCTCATAACAAACCAATAAATTAATCAAATGACGGTGCCTAATATCCATCCACCCATCACTCATAATTGTGTAACCACTTTCAACGTAGTCACAAGATGCCCTTTACGAATCTTGTAACTTGAGGAATCTTGTGACTGCGTTTAAAGTAGTAACTTGCAAATCTTGTTACCGAGTTGAAAGTGGATGCATGATTATGAGTAATGGGTGAAGAGATATTGGGCACTATTATCTGATTAATTTCTTGGTTGATTGTGAGAAAGAGATTTCATTTCTTAAATTTGTAGATGCATATGATATAAAGAGCAATTCTGTTAATTTGTCTAGTTTTTTTGCTAATGTTGCTGAAATGGTTGGGGTTAAAAATGTAGTTCAAATAGTTAATGACAATGCTATACTAGTTACAAGCTTGCTTATAAAATGTTATGTGATAGATATCCTTCAGTTACCTTGATACCTTATGCAGCTTATTGTCTTAATCATGTGTTAAAGGATGTTTTAGAGTTGGATAATGTTGTAAGTTTGGTCAAACTAGCATCTAGGGTTTACTATTTTCATTTATAATCACAAGATGCCTTGAATGTCGAAAGATGCCATATCATTGAGTGGGTTCTATGGGATTCTAATACTCAACTAGTTGAGCAGATGACAACGTATGGAATAAAGTAATAGATGAAAGAGTCTTGGTATTTCCTTGAATATTATCTAATCGTTTATAATACTAGTTATACTTGTTTTGTTAAACCATCAATGGCAAATGTTGTAATGTTGAAGATGAGAAAAGTGTCAAACTACAATGAAATGTTAGAACTATTTGCAAGGGATGGGGGCATCCGGTGCACCTGCTCAAGCCGAAAATGCTAAAGAAAGAAATGCTCGATTGCAAAATAATGACAACATTAAAATGGATACAATTACAAAAGCTTTTGACTATTTACTTGCCAATGAAATAACTTTGGATAACCAATAAAGTAACGATGATGATATTCAAGTGTAATGTACCACGTTGTAAGGACTCTCAAAAATATCAGAAAACGACCCGTAAGTAAAAACCTGGACCCCTGAAACCATACTGTGCATGAAAAACCAAGAAAACAAGAATTATGGTGTTCAGGCGGGCCGCGTAAGAGTAAGCATAGTCTTACGCGGGTCGCGTTAACATGTAGTTTGACCGGATAAGTATCCCCGAGCCACGTATCAGCCATCTGTCAAACCTACTCGTGACCAATCAAGCCTATTCGTAGACTAGGCGGCCAGGCGGGCCGCGTAAAGATGTTCCAAGGTTTACGCGGGCCGCGTGAACCTCCAATTTCAGCTATAAATAGCTTGTCTCAGGGGCTTTCATCTGGTGTCAAAATCACTTTACGAAAACGAAGTTAGACTGCTTCAAAGTCGAATTTACTTTCAATTTTAGTGGGGTACTGCTACGATACCGGGTATTAACTCGATCGCTGCTACGATTCAATGTCCGATCGATTAAAACTATCCAATGGATGTTTAAGTGCTGCCCACATTAGGGTTATGCTTTGTC
This sequence comes from Helianthus tuberosus, assembly GCA_030545235.1. Lineage (NCBI taxonomy): Eukaryota > Viridiplantae > Streptophyta > Magnoliopsida > Asterales > Asteraceae > Helianthus > Helianthus tuberosus. The sequence continues at coordinate 183,715,829 of CM060412.1, forward strand.
ATTCGTCGTGAATTCGATGGATGTTTAAGTATCGCACTTTGTCATTCATTGTGAGGGTTTAATCTCATGAGTTATCGTAAATGCTGTATTAGTTACTGACCTAGTTCGTGTGCATGTTATTAATTTAGGTAACAAGGTTAATCACTAGACTAGACTCTGCCCGTGTTAAATCTGCAATGTGAGTCATTCTCTTTTTATCAAATTGCTTTATAAATTCTTAAATGTTTTCAAAGTTATAATTACAGGGATTAAGTCTTTGTAGTCACCAAATTACAGCCGGTATGTGGGGTTTTGTATACATTACTTGATAATCTTCACCATTGGACAACGGGGTAGCCAATGAGTGATATGACCATAGTCACAGAAATGAGTCGAGTGACAAATACCGTGGGTAGTTGGTTGATATCTGGAAACATTGTAATCGCTCTTAATACTGTAAATTATAACAAACGCGTCGTTTTAATAAATAGAATGATTCACCAGTATTTCCCGCTGACAAAACTTTTTTCAAACATGTTTCAGGTGATCTGTTGTGATCCAGGAAAAGTGCCGTGAAGCACTACAAGCTTAAGGAAGTGGCTCAATATAAACTAAAGAAACATTTTTGTGAAATAAAGATTTCCCAGTGAAATCACCTTATTGTAAATTATCATGGGATTTATCCCAATTTATTAAATAAAATTTTTCAGCTTTTAAAAGATCCTGATGAAAAACTTTCGCTGTTAACTCAATTAAATAAATACCACGGGATTTTCTGTCTCGCGGCTCCTGAAACGGGTCAAACCGGGTCGGGGGCCGTGACACACGTCTTCTCCATCTGAGCAACAAGTAGTCTTATAATGAAAAAACTATATATACATAAAAGTAAAAAAAGAAAACCTGAACTAGAAGATGAAACATTTAACTCAAAAATTTTGGATTGCGCTGACATTAATGTAGCTAATTGTCAGACACTCCAATATGAAAATCCAGAATTATCTGTCGGATGGGGAACAACCCTCCCCATCTAAGTTAAAAAGAGATGACAAATGAAAGCAAATCAGATAAATGGTGAAGTCAAACGTTATCATCGGCAAAGGAGATGACAGATCCTTCATCGTCACTTTCATCCGGCTCCTCCTCCGGATCCTCCTCTGGTTCTTTTTCTGGGTCTTCTTCCTCCTCAGCATTGTTTAACACATCGTTCAGTCTTGTATTTAGCTATTGGTTGTTTACATGTGCATGTTCCAGACTAGAACGCATCCCGAGCACCTGTGCCTATAGTTGTCTCATGTAGGCGACCAAATTGTTGTGTGCCTACTCCATGACAACATGTCTCTCTAATAGTGTCACACACCAACCGATGGCGGAAACATCGGGATGAGACGAACAAATTGCTCAAAACTTCATAACACTATGTGACAATATAATTTAGATTCAAATTTCATTGCAATACTAAATTGTCATACAAAGATTCAAATACAAACAACATTGTTTCATAACATAACATTAACAAAATTAATCTAGGTGTGTTTCTAAGTCCACCTAAATCTCGTTTCTTCATAACATCATCTCGTCTATCAACTTGCAACATGTATTAAAATATATCAACAAAAAGTTGACGAGTATACAAGTTTCATTACATAGCATAATATAGAATAAAAAGTTTAAAGTCTCGTATCCAACATGAATCACAATATGCAAGTTACTAATATGCTGAAACGGTGTACTATATGTTCAAACCCAAGTATACGATGCGTTAATTTTTCCTTTCCCAAAGAATAACGGGAGGTTAACATGTTTAACTTAACAATACCCCAAGTTTCGTGGGCGGTGCATTAATCCTATAACGCTATAATTGTTAAGGTAGGCTAGCAAAGTTAATGAGCATATATTGACACAATAGTTTACATAGCATACAAGTCTAACAAGCATCATATAGTTTCATGTTAAGCATGGATAGAGATTAAAATAGTTTAAGTGTCGTGAGATTTGTATAACATACATGTTGCACCCAAAGTGTAAAAAGTAAAACGGGATCGAGTATACTCACGGTTTGCAAGCTTTCCAATTGGTAAAATCCGTGAGAGTTTGGTTGATTAGAGTGGAACACCGTGTCCTTCTACACGAAGAAACATAGGTTTGTGGGTATTGGAAGTTAACGGAGGAGTAAAGATTCGGAGTTTAAAATACATGAAAGTAAACATATGAGGAAAATAATCATCTAGTCATATAATACTTGTTTTGACACTATGAACCCAAAAGGGTTAGAATGTTTTCATGGGTCGAATTACCCATTAGAATCATAACAAGTTATTAAAGTCTTAGATGATGTAACCTACTATCTTGACGAATGACCACTAGTTCATCATCAAAAGTTTGGTTACTTGAGTATTATATAAGGTATACATATATCATATTGTCATATAAGTCAAGCATGGGGTAGGAGGATAAATCCTCCATTTAGGAACCTCTTTTGTATATCATATAAGTTATGCATGAGGTAGGAAAGACAAGTCTTCCATTTAGGTACCTCTTTGTGTCCACCACTACACATGTTGTCATAGACAACAAGGAGGGTCATGAACATACAATAAAGAATAATTTAACTACAACTAATCCAAGCTATCATCAAGTGATGTGTGGATTTTCAAGTAGGATAGCCCAAGCTAACCTTATAATCACCCAAAGTACAAGCTTTAAGCTTGTACACCACTTGTGGGTTAAAACCCTAACCAAAATAAAATGTTTATGAGGTTTAAACCTCTAATTTTACATGTCACAACCTTGTTTTTAAGCCCAACAAACCATAGATTTGATTATGAGCATAAGGACTTAGGAATGTGTATGAGAAACCTCAAGTTTAAGTAGTTTAACAAGTGTTTAAATCAAAACAGAAAGTTTACTTCACTTTGGAGCCTGTTTTGGTGATGTTCCAGGCCTTGGTTTTCCATGGAAAACCGGTGGAAACATACCTAGGCTTGTTCCAAGTGATTAGAAAGAAGAATCAAAGAAAAAGGATGAGAAATGATGAAGTTATGCTCACTTAAGTAACTTTATATGATTCTGATATTGCTTCTGATTTCCAGCAGATTTGAGAGTAAATTGAGAGTGTTGTGAGTGAGTTGTAAAGTGGAAAATGTGTGGAAGATGCTTGGATTTTATAGGGATGAGTTAGTGTCACACCCCGATATTTCCACACTTTACCGGTGGGCCCGGTAGGGGAATAAAGTGACGTGGTTGGTAACATCATAGTCAAACAACACAATATATGTGTCAACATGCGTTTGAACGCATGATCAAAACCCATTTGATTGTTGACATGTAAGTCTATAAATGTTCATGGATACTTACAAGTGCCCCCTATAGCCTCAAAACCAGTTTAGGAAGCCCATGGTATCACACAAAGGCATTTGAAGTCGGTTAAAGGGCTGAACAGGCAGCTGCCTGTTGTTTCTGCATCTGGCAGTCGTAGGCGGCCCGCGTAAGATATTGTCAAGTCTTACGCGGCCCGCATGGGCCTTGTGTTCAGGTTACAAACTTTTCAAATATTGCACTTTTAGTCCCCGGTCCTCCTAAACATCGCTTTCTCATTGTTTCTTGCATTTTGAGGCTTTAATATTGACATAAAGGGGCTTCAAAACTTATACCCACTTTGTGAAGTCCTTGGCCACTTTGTGTTTACCCGAAAAGTCATAAATTTCCATGTTGACGCTTCTAACCCCTCGCACACGAATTTTATCATAACTTTCTCATACGGTAACGAAACTTGGTGAAATTTTTATGGTGCATTCTAGTGAGCATAATTAATCGTTACAAGGCTTCGTATGATCCATGATCCATTCGTTTAAGGTTATAAACATCATGTAGGGTTATAGTAAAGTATATTTATCCCTTGTTGACATTTTGAACCCTTATATTCACATACTTTCCATGTTTGTCAACTTTAGTCCCTCTAGAGTATACTTTCACACGTTCAAGCTTATGACACGTGTCAATACATTATAGGACGTAAATTTTCAGGGTGTTACAGTTAGGGTTAGTGGTTGGTGCTTATTTAATGCAAGAAGCACAATAAACACTAAACAAAACACACATTTTGGCCAAATCCCGTAACAAGCTGTGTTTTCAGCGTATTTGAGTCCATCGTGGGGCGCGACTCGCCCAGAAGATTTCTTCATGGGGCGGGAGCCTTCATCAGCTCGAGTTTTGTTGTTTTTTACACTTTCACCCCTTGAACTCTCATATATTTGATGTTTTAAGTTATTTTAGGGTGTTATAGGTATAAGGAATCATATTTAAAAGCATATTATGTAATTTAATCACAATCCAAATATAAAACAAGTATAAACATGTATATTTGTCGAGAATAAGTGTCGTATTTGCGTAAGTTGAACATATAAGTCACTTGTTTACATGTTTAACGTATTTAGCACAAATTGTTAATAATGTCACATGATTAATTGTTTTGAACGTATGAACATGTATAAAGCGTGTATAACGTGAATGTAAGAAAAATACGAATTTCATTATGATCCAAGTCTCGGATTTTACAATGATTACAAAGAAAGAACGATTACAAGAGTACAAGACTTCTAAAAATAGAATATAAGCAACGGTTTCTAATTATGGAAAGTATGAAAACGCAGGGCGTTACAGTCTCCCCTCCTTTAGGAAATTTCGTCCCGAAAATTAGGAAGAAGTAACGAAAAGTTGCAGATACTTGGTCTTCATATCACTCTTGAGTTCCCAAGTAAATTTAACGCCACGTTTTCCTTCCCATCGAACCTTAACGATAGGAATTTGACTGCGCCTCAGTTTCTTGACACCTCGGTCCATAATTTCGACGGGTTTCTCCACAAAATGCAAAGTGTCATTGATTTGGATATCTTTGAGAGGAACTTGAAGTCCTTCTTCAGCTAGACACTTCTTGAGATTCGTGACATGAAACGTTGGATGAACGTTGTTGAGTTCTTGAGGTAAATCGAGTCGATAAGTGATGTGTGTAAAATGCAACATATAAATTACATCAATTGAGGCATAAAACTAACCCTTTTTAGTACTAATGTTGGAAAAAGTGTGTTTTTGTCTTCCTTTTGTATTTTCAGGATTAAATGAGCGTAAATGAACAAAAGGAGCAAATATGCAGCAAAATCTAACATAATTACAAGAAAAGGAATAAACGTGGCATGCCCAACCCCTCGACAATATCATCCCAAGCAAAAACAAGTGAACAGAAGGCTGACCACGGCCCCGTGCCCAGCGAACACGAGGGCGTGGCCAGGTGTCTGCAGAAAAGACAAAGCTATAGAAGCTTCTATCCCCGACACGGGGGCGTGCCCAGCTCAACACGGCCGTGGTTAACGCTAAGATTCACATAATCCAAGCAAATCTTGATAGTACAGATACGCTTCTCCACATAGGGCCGTGCCCAGATGCAGACAAATTGCAATTAATGACGAAAGAGAAAGTGGATGGACACGGGGCCGTGTCCAGGCTTCTCTTAGCATAATCATGATTTCCACGTAGTATAACATGATTAATGAAAGAATCGTAAATTTAGTTTGTTCACGAGAGATTATTATTGTTTTTTATTGCGAGAAACGTGCGAATTGTGTAACGGTTTCGAAATGAACAAGGTAACAGGTATAAAAATCACATATAAATTGAGATAACATAAGAGAGAGGCTCATAAAACATTGGATTGTTTCGGGTAGAGAAACGTCGACTATTCCAAAGTGGGTCGAAAGTCCTTTCGAATTAGAGTAACGTGCTTTGGCCTATAGGTAAGATACTCTCGTCGAGAAGCGATTAACGGTATCTTACCCTTCCAGTTACTATACGTCTCTAATCGATTGAAATAATCGGGACTTTGGCGAAATTGAAAATCGAGGAATGGGACTTAATCGACGAGATGCGGGTTTCACCCCTAACTTGACGATTTCGTACCCTAATGTAGTTGGTACTCGTCGGGTCAAAATCAAATTTCGACACTTTGATGAGGGTCCACTAGAGTTTGAAATGGAAATTTATCATTAAGATGTGGATTTCACTCCTAGCTTAATGGTGTAATTTCGTACAAAAATAGAATGAAGCGGAATGAGAGTCGTTTACCAAATTGTGGGTTTCACGGCAATTTTGGTAAACTCGTCTCGTTTTTGTTACGAGTGTCTTCAAGTCTTCAAAAGTGTATTATGTTAGCCTTAGGAAAGACATGTAAGTTTAAGAGACCAAAAGAAGAAGAGATAAGAAACAAGCAAGGTAGAATGCATGTAAATTTTAAACGACAAATAAGAATCAAAGTTCCTAAAACTATAGACCATGGCAAAGGATTCCTACTTTTCTTAATTCCCTATAGTTATGGCTCTGATACCAATCTGTCACACCCCAACCGATGGCGGAAACATCGGGATGAGATGAACAAATTGCTCAAAACTTCATAACACTATGTGACAATATAATTTAAATTCAAATTTCATTGCAACACTAAATTGTCATACAAAGATTCAAATACAAATAACATTGTTTCATAACATAACATCATATAACAAAATTAATCTAGGTGTGTTTCTAAGTCCACCTAAATCTCGTTTCTTCATAACATCATCTCGTCTATCAACCTGTAACATGTATTAAAATATATCAACAAAAAGTTGGCGAGTATACAAGTTTCGTTACATAGCATAATATAGAATAAAAAGTTTAAAGTCTCGTATCCAACATGAATCACAATATGCAAGTTACTAATATGCTGAAACGGTGTACTATATGTTCGAACCCAAGTATACAACGCATTAATTTTGCCTAGCCCAAAGAATAACGGGAGGTTAACATGTTTAACTTAACAATACCCCAAGTTTCATGGGCGGTGCGTTAATCCTATAGCGCTATAATTGTTAAGGTAGGCTAGCAAAGTTAATGAGCATATATCGACACAATAGTTTACATAGCATACAAGTCTAACAAGCATCGTATAGTTTCATGTTAAGCATGGATAGAGATTAAAATAGTTTAAGTGTCGTGAGATTTGTATAACATACATGTTGCACCCAAAGTGTAAAAAGTAAACCGGGATCGAGTATACTCACGGTTTTGCAAGCTTTCCACTTGGTAAAATCCGCGAGAGTTTGGTTGTTGAGAGTAGAACACCGTGTCCTTCTACACGAAGAAACATAGGTGTGTGAGTATTGGAAGTTAACGGAGGAGTAAAGATTCGTAGTTTAAAATACATGAAAGTAAACATATGAAGAAAATAATCATCTAGTCTTATAATACTTGATTTGACACTATGAACCCAAAAGGGTTAGAATGTTTTCATGGGTCGAATTACCCATTAGAATCATAACAAGTTATTAAAGTCTTAGATGATGTAACCTACTATCTTGACGAATGACCACCAGTTCATCATCAAAAGTTTGGTTAATTGAGTATTATATAAGTTATATAGATATCATATTGTCATATAAGTCAAGCATGAGGTAGGAGGATAAATCCTCCATTTAGGAACCTCTTTTGTATATCATATAAGTCATGCATGAGGTAGGAAAGACAAGTCTTCCATTTAGGTACCTCTTTGTGTCCACCACTACACATGTTGTCATAGACAACAAGGAGGGCCATGAACATACAATAAAGAATAATTTAACTACAACTAATCTAAGAAATCATCATGTGATGTGTGGATTTTCAAGTAGGATAGCCCAAGCTAACCTTATAATCACACAAACTACAAGCTTTAAGCTTGTACACCACTTGTGGGTTAAAACCCTAACCAAAACAGAATGTTTATGAGGTTTAAACCTCTAATTTTACATGTCACAACCTTGTTTTTAAGCCTAACTAACCATAGATTTGATTATGAGCATAAGGACTTAGGAATGTGTATGAGAAACCTCAAGTTTAAGTAGTTTAACAAGTGTTTAAATCAAAACAGAAAGTTTACTTCACTTTGGAACCTGTTTTGGTGATGTTCCAGGCCTTGGTTTTCCATGGAAAACCTGTGAAAATATACCTAGGCTTGTTCCAAGTGATTAGAAAGAAGAATCAAAGAAAAAATATGAGAAATGATGAAGTTATGCTCACTTAAGTGACTTGATATGATTCTGATCTTGCTTCTGATTTCCATCAGATTTGAGAGTGAATTGAGAGTGTTGTGAGTGAGTTGTAAAGTGGAAAATGTGTGGAAGATGCTTGGATTTTATAGGGATGAGTTAGTGTTAGTGGTTGGTCCTTATTTAATGCAAGAAGCACAATAAACACTCAACAAAACACACATTTTGGCCCAATCTCGTAACCAACTGTGTTTTCTGCGGATCTGAGTCCGTCGCGGGGCGCGACTCGCCCAGAAGATGTCTTCGCGGGGCGCGAGCCTTCATCAGCTCTAGTTTTGTTGTTTTTTTTACACTTTCACCCCTTGAAATGTTTGATGTTTTAAGTTATTTTAGGGTGTTATATGTATAAGGAATTATATTTAAAAGCATATTATGTAATTTGATCACAAACCAAATATAAAACAAGTATAAACATGTATATTTGTTTAGAATAAGTGTCGTATTTGCGTAAGTTGAACATATAAGTCACTTGTTTGCATGTTTAATGTATTTAGCACAAATTGTTAATAAAGTGTCACATGATTAATTGTTTTGAACGTATGAACATGTATAAAGCGTGTATAACGTGATTGTAAGAAAAATACAAATTTCATTATGATCCAAGTCTCGGATTTTACAATGATTACAACGAAACGACGATTACAAGAGTAAAAGACTTGTAAAAATAGAATACAAGCAACGATTTCTAATTATGGAAAGTATGAAAACGTAGGACATTACAAATTATTTCTAAACCTTTTATGTCTCCCCTTCTGTGTTTTGCTCTCGCGGTTTCTTACTAGGACCTGTAGCAGGCTCTTCATGAGTAGGAATCTCAAGTAGGCGCTTCTCACGTCGGTTTAACCTAGACCCAGGATAGGACCTGGGGGGCTGTGGGGGTGAATCGGTAAAGGCTGGTTCTTACCACTAGCGTGTTATGAAGTAGACATATCTAAAAAGCAATGCATGTGTGAGTGTTAAGTGATGAACCATGTAATTTAAAGTGTACTTTCAATGTAGTTTTTTTCCAAAGAAAAAAGTTATAGTCTGTTTTTTCAAAAATTTAAGCCGAGATCACTATAATCAATGGCTCTGATACCAATCTGTCACACCCTCAAAATCCGCATACGAGTTTTACAGCAAGGCGTGTGAGAAACCAGAGTTAAGCCACTAATCATGTTGAACCATTCATAAATAATTGATAAATATTAACTACCACATTCAACATGGATAGTGATAATATTTTAGATGTTCCAAAACAAAAGTTTAAGTTTGACAACCGAAACTAAAAGTATTGAACCCCAGACATGGCAAAAACCCATAGTTGTTTTGCATAATAAAAGAACACAATTTAATAAAGCAATGACACTCCAAGCTGCAAGTCCCCATGTGCGTTGTACCTAGCATCCTTGCAAAACATGGTTAAGCGTACCAACAAAAAGTTGGCGAGTTACAGTTTTAGTTCAATGAAAAGTAAATTTAAATACGAAAGTTATAAAGGCATGTCATGGGTAGCTAACCCACTGTTAAGCAACTAAACAAGTGGTACCGAATACTGACAGTGTATGTTTTTGTGCCCAACATCAATTTTTATCGGCATTAATGCAAAGTAAGAGTCAAAAGTTCACGCCCGACTCCCAGCATGGTGTGAGGTTTGTCAAACCTAATAGTGCTATCAATTATCAGTATAAAGCATGGTGTGAGGTTTGTGCCCCGTTTGCCACCCGACAACTTATCAGTATAAAGTTAGGGTGTGACAACCCGCATTTCAAGGTTAACATCGTTAACTTTCTCGGTAATTATTTACGATTTGTAGAACGCTCGTGCATGTAGTTATTTTATACGTGCAATTTATAACTTACGAAACAAATACAAACTAGTAGGACTAGTCTTGTACAAACACCCAAGTTAATTTGTTTAACCTTCTGTGCAAGTATTCGGTACCACCTGTTTAGTTTCTTAACAGTGGGTTAGCTACCCATGACATGCCTTTATAATTTTCATATTTAAATTTACTTTTTGTTGAACTAAAACTATGAACTCGCCAACTTTTTGTTGATACACTTAAGCATGCTTTGCAGGACGCTAGGTACGACATACATGGGGATTGCAGCTTGGTGTGTCATTGCTTTATTAAACTGTTTTCTTTTGTTATGCAAAACAAGTGTGGGTTTTTCCCATTTCTGTGGTTTTAT